>CM029394.1:1315610-1675610 GCA_017165825.1 Hepsetus odoe
TGATTTAACGAGAGTGAATGTGTGGACGAATGACTCGTCTGTGGGTTTATTTAATGGCTTCTCACGAACTAGGTTGATCATTTGATTGAAGTGGCAGAAACATTATCTGGAGGCGTTTGAAGGAGACCTGAGAAGTTCCGACAAACCTCAGACCCACATGAACTGTACCTTCAGAGTGGTTCAAAATAAGATTAATTCATTTCCGTAATCTGATCAATCAGTCGAGATGTTTTGGGAGCCCAACAAACACTTTCTAAATACGTTCTCAAAAACCTGCTACGAGCTCATAGATCTCAGGTCAGTGTTCTCCACATTTAGGACCGTTCTGGTGATGAAAACTGATTCTAGATCAGTCAAAAGGCTGTTTGACTGAAGTTTAGTTCATGTCTGTAGCGTCTGTGTCCTTCTGTGTCCTAAACTATGTCCATAAGTCTAAAAATCGAAAGTTTAAAAATCAGTTTATTTTTCATATTTTTCTCTTCTCTCTCTCTCTCTCTCTCTCTCTCTATATATATATATATATATATATATATATATATATATATATATATATATATATATATATATATATATATATATATATACTCACTATACATATTATTTAGACAGATAGACAGACAGGTAGATAGATAGATAGACAGAAAGACAGACAGACAGACAGACAGAAAGATAGATGTGGCTGGGTGGATGGATGGATAGATGGATAGATAGACAGACAGAAAGATAGATATAGAGATAGATAGATAGATAGATAGATAGATAGATAGATAGATAGATATAGACAGATAGATAGGTAGATAGATGGATAGATAGATAGATAGATAGATAGATAGATAGATAGATAGATAGATAGATAGATAGATAGATAGATAGATAGATAGATGGATATACAGACAGATAGATAGATAGATAGATAGATAGATAGATAGATAGATAGATAGATGGATATACAGACAGATAGATAGATAGATAGATAGATAGATAGATAGATAGATAGATAGATAGATAGATAGATAGATAGATGGATATACAGATAGATAGATAGATAGATAGATAGATAGATAGATAGATAGATAGATAGATGGATATACAGATAGATAGATAGATAGATAGATAGATAGATGGATGAATAGATGGATATACAGATAGATAGATAGATAGATGGATATACAGACAGATAGATAGATAGATAGATAGATAGATAGATAGATAGATAGATAGATAGATGGATAGAGATGATATACAGATAGATAGATAGATAGATGGATATACAGATGAAATAGATATAGATAGATAGATAGATAGATAGATGGAGAAATGAATATGAGATGGATAGATGGATGGGAATGATATAGATAGATAGATAGATAGATAGATAGATAGATAGAGATGATATACAGATAGATAGATAGATAGATAGATAGATAGATAGATAGATAGATAGATAGATAGTGATGATGGATAGAATGATATACAGATAGATAGATAGATAGATAGATAGATAGATAGATAGATAGATAGATAGATAGATAGATAGAATGATATAGATAGATAGATAGATAGATAGATGGATATACAGACAGATAGATAGATATACAGACAGATAGATAGATAGATGGATGGAGGGATGGATGATTTTATACCACATGAAGTGTACAGGTGTAATATGGAAGTTATAGTATGAGGAGATGATGCGTCACTGTGTCTATAAATATCCTCTAAATTTTAGTGTAGTGTAAAGATGTATTTTGAAATTAGTGTCCACTCGGCCTGTTACCTGCAGACTGGGTTGCCAGATCTCTTCACCCAGTCTCCCTCTCTGAAAATGAAGTGGAGGTTAAATTTGCTCCAATGTTGTGAATGTCTCAGAGCCTTCCGGCTAGTTTTAGATCATCCACTGTTTGGGGCAGTGCTGGTCTAGTGTCTAGGCACTGGGCCCCAGGATCAGGTTGTGGGTTCAAATCCCAGACCAGTAGCACTGGGAGCACACTACCGTTCCCATCACTGCTCCCTGGGTCCTGATATGGCTTTCCACTGCTGCAGGGTGTGTGTGGGTTTAATACAGAGCAACACTCCAGCTGTGCGCTGTGGTTTGCAATGAAAAATAGTTTCAATGTATATTTAATATTGCTCAGTATCACAGAAACGATAAATCAATATAATTCATCCAATCAGTAAAGTCAGAGGAGTCAGCGACAGTATCGATCACGTTGGTGCCGAAAAATAGATTGTCTTTGCTCAACCTGGCAACCCCGTTGGGAGTCATCCGGCGTGACGTCACGCGTTTGCGCGCTGCCCGGGCAGAGTGACATTCGACATTTTAGTCGCGGAAGTTTTTCTTCTCTTCTCCTCTTTCGGGTGAACGTGGAGCGAAATTAAACCGACATCCTCCGAAATTTCGAGCCCTATTCGTCGCCCATTAATGAGCGGATAATTGTGACTGTTCGGAGGGAAAGTCGAGTTTGGTAAATGCGGACAAGTCGGCGCGGAGCTCGGCGGCCTGCCTGATGGCTGCCAGCAACAGCCTGCAGGTAAACAGACAGCCGTCACTCTTTACACACTCACGATCACTCCTTACACACTCTCAGTCTCTCTCACAGCTCACGATCACTCTCTTAACACCCAGAATCCTCACTGCCATCGAACCTGCGAGGCTAACAATCACTCCTTTCACACCTATCGTCACTCCTTTCACACTATATCACTCCTTTCACACCCATCCTCACTCCTTTCACACTATATCACTCCTTTCACTATATCCCACTCCTTTCTTTTACATCCATCCTCACTCCTTTCACACTATACCACTCCTTTCACACTATACCACTCCTTTCACACTATACCACTCCTTTCACACTATACCACTCCTTTCACACCCATCCTCACTCCTTTCACACATCTCACTCCTTTCACACCCATCCTCACTCCTTCCATTATATCACTCCTTTCACTATATCCTCCTTTCCTTTGTCGTTACTCGTTTCACTATATCACTCCTTTCACGCACATCGTTACTCGTTTCACACTATATCACTCGTTTCACGCCCATTGTTACTCCTTTCACACCATATATCACCCTTTACATACTCTCTATCACTACTCATACATTATGTATCACTCTTTACACACTATGCCACTGCTTGCACACTCTATCACTGTTTGCGGTAAATGCAGTAAATATAAATATGAATATAAACCCCCACAATCGCTCTCCAACAATCTCTGTCTGCAGGTCAACATACACAAATCACTCCTAACAGCACTCTGAATTACTCTCATTACACGCAGTGTCTCAATTTCCCTGCTGAGAATCACTGCATTTACACTCTTGATCACACTTTCGCTCTCTTACAGCCTGTGATCACTCTCACACACTTGGAAGCTCAAGATCACTCCTTCACCCTCACTCCCCTCCCTAAACAATTTTTCACGCTCATAAACCCCTCTTACAAAGCTCAGAATCACTCTTACACACTCAAAAGCACTCCCTCGAGCCTGCACCTCCTCTGAAACCTCCTCCCTCTGAGAAGGTCCAGTGGACGCCTGGATTTGGGTCCTGCTGCCCACTAGAGTTCGGAGCGCCGTGTCCAACTGCCGGACGCACTTCGCTTTTAGAAAATCAACTTTCAAGCCCGAGTTTATTATTAAATCCTGTGATTCTGAGCGGAGAAGTGGCAGGAAGACTTTATCGGGCCAGTGAATCCATTTCAATTGTTTATTTAATACAATAAATTAGTGCAAACCGTCATTTGGGTTTTGTGGCAGCTATAAAATGAAAGCTCATCATGATGAGGGTTCTCGTTCATCTCAGAGTGTCTTGTTTACGTCGGTCCTTCTCAGAATGCGTGATTCTTTGTGCCGACCAATCACAGCGTTCTTTCCTCCAGTTCAGTAAACAGAAGTATAGAGTTCAACACAAGACTGTTAGAAGTAGAAGTACGGATTGAAGTAGAAGTGAAAAAGTGAAACAGAGTCTCACTCCATATTAACAGAATTAAAGACTATTAAAGCCTCGAACTTCAACTCCAATAAAAACAATCTACTGAAAATAATCCACATGAACTTCACCGCTTCACTTTCATCACCGTCTCTACTAGTTCTCCATCACGGACACACACTCAACACACCCTGGACTCCGTCCTCTCTCCTGTCTCTCACTCTCCTTCACTCTGTCCTGCACTTGATGGACACTCAGAGGGCGTCTCTTCTGTGTTTGTGTCCATTTAGTCTGAACCGGTCTGGATGTTGGGAAGGTGATGGAGGATAAAGAGTGATTGAGGAGGCTTAAAAGGAAGGAATCGGACGAAGGGAGGAATATTTGGGGTAAAATGTAGGAAGGACTGAATACTTTTAAGTAATAATAAGTACAGAACAAAGGCCTCCACAGATGTTCAGGTAGGAAGTAGCAAGGAGGTCAAGTCAAGATTCAGTTTCTGGAACTGAAACTTTGAGGCAGTTTGAACACATCTGGTGATTCCAGGGTCTGAATGATCCGAGTGTTCTTACGTGTAAGGGGCATGGTCGATGGGAAAAGCTCAAATATTTTCAACATATTCGATTTTCAAGTTGCACAATAAGTGGTCTGATTAGCATTGAATACTGGTGACCACTGATTTATTTTCATTATAGCACCAATACCGTGTATGGTTTACCTGTCGACCCATCCTTGCTGAACCCTTCTCCAGGCTGAGAAGGTCCTCCACACTTGGAGGAGGTTTCTATCCAGTTGCTATTGATTTTGAACTCTTCAGCAGGCATCGGTGGCCTAGTGGTCATGGGTTCGAATCCCAGACCAGTAGGCTGGCAAGCAAGGTACCGTCCCCCATCAGCTGCTCCTGTTAAGGCGCTCTGATCCAGAGTGGCAGACCCCACAGCCTGTTAAGTTTAGATTCTGAAGTTCGTGTTGGCACTGAAAGTGTCTTCTCAAGTTTCCTGCTGAGAGGCATCAGTTGTAAAACTGAGAAAATATTGAGCACTTTTGCAATCAAGCCCAGCTTTTGTTTTTGAACAGCAAGCCCGACGGTGTGAGCTGTCGTCAGACCTGAAGCTGCGCCCGGTGCCCTGATCCAACCTGTGTTTTGTGTCTGTTCTTAATTCCAGAAAGCTATAGATCTCGCCAGCAAGGCGGCTCAGGAGGACAAAGCCCAGAATTACGAGGAGGCCTTGCGTCTGTACCAGCATGCAGTTCAGTACTTCCTACATGTGGTCAAATGTAAGTATTACCCCTCACTCGGACCTGCGGTCACGTGACCCCACTCCGTTCTTTTGAAGTGAAATCCTCCTGCTGTGTCGCGCAAATGCGACTTCATGATGTGAAATGTGAACTTAGGTAGAGTCCTCCTCACTTTATTCCACGAAAAAAATTGAGAATTTTGTTTTCCCACTTGAGCCCCTGCATATCAGTTCTCACCGACACTCACGACACTCACCGACACTCACGACACTTCTTAAATGCAGGTTTCCGGCTGTGTGGAGATTTAGGGCTGAAAGAAACGGACACGATACCAGTATTGCGATTTTAATGTTGTATGCTCGGCGCCTTTTAGTTTGTTAAGAGGCTCTTAGCCCTTTTCTGGATTCTCAAAGTATTGATTAACCTAAATTAATCAATCTTGCCGGCGCAATAACAGACACAGCCTGTTGGATTGTAAGAGGTAAAAATGTTGAATCCTGATCAATTAAGATCTTTCTGATGCACAAACCCACAAAGACGACAACGAAAGAAGAGGGAAAATTTCTTTGAAAACCTCTTTGGATGATCAGTGTCTTGTAAATGATTGAACTTCTGCTTCATGACAACCTCGGCTCAGCTGATGTGATCGGTTAGAGGTTCCTCTGCAGGTTCCTCTGGTGACCTCTATCACAGATCTGTTCATAGACATGACCCTGAACGACTCGTGGACAGATAGACGTTTCTAGACATCCTGGAAGTCAGTAGGGTTTCAAAGAGCACGAGTGAGTTTATTAGACATTACCGAACCCTAAAGACGGGCTGCAGGGAACAGCATGAAGAGCGTGTGGTTTTTTGAGAATGTTATTGGCCAAAGTGATCAGCTGTTCTCCCGGTTGCCCCTCAGACGAAGCCCAAGGCGACAAAGCGAAACAGAGCATTGAGCCAGTGTGCCGAGTATTTGGACCGGGCGGAGAAGCTGAAGGAGTATCTGAAGAAGAAAGAGAAACCTCCTGCCAAACCCGTGAAGGAGTCGCAGGCCGACGAGAAAGGGTGCGTATTCGTGTCTAAAGCACGTCTGGGGTTCCGTCTCGTCCGCTTTCAGGTTTCGTCTTCTCTTTTGTATCTCAAAGTGACGGGATTCAGGATTATGTCCGTGTTAGAGGTTCTTTTTTCCCCCTTTGTAGAAACGACAGTGATGAAGGAGATGATCCCGAGAAGAAGAAGTTTCAGAACCAGCTCTCAGGTTGGCCACTTTAAACCGTATCTTAAACTTCAAAGCGTGGAACCGGTTTCCCTAATAAATGAATTCGTTTGCAGGTAATAAAGTATCCATTTCTTAGGGTGTATCTTCTGAATGTGATTTTAGAGTTCAGTGAAAGCGTGATTTGATATAACGTTTTCAAGATTAAACTCAAGTAGCGTCAACAAAACGTGTCATTTGAGCGGGGGTGCCTAAACCTTTGCACACGGCTGCGTGTAACAGCGGCTGACTGAGAGCTTTGCTCCACAGGGGCCATCGTCATCGAGAAGCCAAACATCCAGTGGAATGACGTCGCCGGACTAGAGGGAGCCAAAGAGGCTCTGAAGGAAGCGGTGATTCTACCCATCAAATTCCCACACCTGTTCACAGGTGAGCACTTTTCAGGTCATGTGACGCTCAGCAGGAAAACGCAGGGCAACAGACTTACCGCGCTTTATTTTTAGCAAAAAAAAAATCTAAATAAAAGAAAAATGAAGGAGAATAAAAGTGGTCAGTCAGATTCTCCAAGATGAAATGCAGCACGTTGCTAAAAACCGTGCCATAAAATATGCACAGAATGTCATTTTAAACAATGAAAAACAAATATTTCACAAGTAAGGCACAGAATCGGCACAGAAAGTCTCTTTCTTTCTTTCTTTCTTTTAATGTGCAAAATCAGTTTTTTTAAGCTGGGTGCTTGGCACTCTCCCAGTATAACCAGTCCTCACCTGTCCGTCCAGGTAAACGGACTCCATGGAGGGGGATTCTGATCCGGACCTCCAGGCACCGGGAAGTCTTACTTGGCCAAAGCCGTGGCGACAGAGGCCAACAATTCCACCTTCTTCTCCATCTCGTCCTCGGACCTGGTGTCGAAGTGGTTGGGAGAAAGTGAAAAGTGAGTTCACTCTCTGAGCCGTGCAGCGTCCCTTTATCTCCGACCGCTGCTCGTCTGTCTTCGGGACAATTATTATTGATCCATTCATCCTGAAATAAACAGCAGCTGGATTGGACTGAAAAAAATGATCTAGTCTGATTTGAAAAAGGAGATACAAGGATTTTGCACTGAGGGTGACTAACCTTAAAAAGGTTGGGGGGGGGGGGGACAGGAAAGGTTTATTTGTGAAATGTTCCAGCTCTGCATTTAAAAGCATTTTGGGGAATTATGTTGTTTTGATTGATTGATTGATTGTTTTATTTATTTATTTATTTATTGCCTTTTAAATGTAATTAAATGTTCTTTTTACTTGAGGCTTGAGTTCTAAATGTAATATATTATGCCATTTTTGTTATTACTTATTTTATTTTATTATAACTAAAGTTAGAAATGGTCAATATTGCATAAAGTAGATTATAATTCAGATTATTTGATGTTAGAACCCAAAAAAAAAAGGTTGTTCAGCCCATAAAAATTTGCCTATCTCCTCCTTTTTGTCCTAAATATCCGAGCAGAGGTCAACACACAAACAGGAGGCTAATTAATTCATTAAATAGTAGTTATTCTACATGAATCATTAATTATTATTATTTGGTGATTTCCATGCGAATGAGCTTCATTTCCTGGTCTTAACAAGCTGAGGTGTCCTTCGGTTCCATCAGACTGGTGAAGAACCTGTTCTCCATGGCCCGAGAGCACAGCCCCTCCATCATCTTCATCGATGAGATCGACTCCTTGTGCGGCTCTCGGACGAGCAGGCGAGCGGCCGGAGGATCAAGCGGGTTCGTCCAAATGCAGGGTGAGGAGCCTTCTCTGATGCAGTGAGGAGTCCGGTCACTGTCCTAACTCCTCGTCCTGTTGTACTCAAAGGGACAAAAGATATAACCTCGGTGCTACATTCAGTCGTTCGTTCTGTCATTTTAATTACTAAAGGAGTTCATGTCGTGGCCACAAGGGGGCAGCAGTTCATCTACTGGGTGCTGAGAGTGTGAGCAGGTGGTGAGGGTGTACTTAAAGTCAAGTGTGGGCATTTTCTCAGTGGGATGAAGTCAGACACTATCTTGCAGAGGCCGGGCCTTAAGCGGTGGCTTTACACGCCACGCGCTACCAGCAAACCTACCACAACGCCCCCTGTGACCCAGAGCTTTCATACAGCCCCCTGTGACCTCGCTTTCATGGCGCCCCCTGTGACCTAGAAGCTTTCGCCACAGCGCCCCCCTGTGACCTAGAGCTTTCATACAGCGCCCCCTGTGACCTGAAACTTTCATACAGCGCCCCTGTGACCTGAAGCTTTCATACAGCGCCCCACTGTGACCTAGAGCTTTCATACAGCGCCCCTGTGACCTAGAGCTTTCATACAGCGCCCCCCTGTGACCTAGAGCTTTCATACAGCGCCCCCCTGTGACAGAGCTTTCATACGGCGCCCCCCTGTGACCTCGCCTACAGCGCCCCCCTGTGACCTAGAGCTTTCGCCTGGCGCCCCTGTGACCTAGAAACTTTCGCCTGGCGCCCCCCCTGTGACCTAGAGCTTTCATAGCGCCCCTGTGACCCAGAGCTTTCATACAGCACCTGCGACCTAGAAACTTTCATACAGCGCCCCTGTGACCTGAAACTTTTCCTTCAGCGCCCCTGCGCCCCCCTGTGGAGCCGCGGCTCACCCTGTGACCTCGCCTCCAGCGCCCCCCTGTGGAGCCGCGGCTCACCCTGTGACCTCGCCTCCAGCGCCCCCCTGTGGAGCCGCGGCTCACCCTGTGACCTCGCCTCCAGCGCCCCCCTGTGGAGCCGCGGCTCACCCTGTGACCTCGCCTCCAGCGCCCCCCTGTGGAGCCGCGGCTCACCCTGTGACCTCGCCTCCAGCGCCCCCCTGTGGAGCCGCGGCTCACCCTGTGACCTCGCCTCCAGCGCCCCCCTGTGGAGCCGCGGCTCACCCTGTGACCTCGCCTCCAGCGCCCCCCTGTGGAGCCGCGGCTCACCCTGTGACCTCGCCTCCAGCGCCCCCCTGTGGAGCCGCGGCTCACCCTGTGACCTCGCCTCCAGCGCCCCCCTGTGGAGCCGCGGCTCACCCTGTGACCTCGCCTCCAGCGCCCCCCTGTGGAGCCGCGGCTCACCCTGTGACCTCGCCTCCAGCGCCCCCCTGTGGAGCCGCGGCTCACCCTGTGACCTCGCCTCCAGCGCCCCCCTGTGGAGCCGCGGCTCACCCTGTGACCTCGCCTACAGCGCCCCCCTGAGGCCCAGAGCTTTCATGTCCTGAAATTCAGCCTGTACGGTTACAGGATGTTAATTAGTTGAGTAGAGTTCACATTTACCGTCCAGTTATTCACCTGCCTGATCATCTCTTCTCTCCTCAGGTGTTGGGAACGATAATAAGGGAATTCTGGTGCTGGGAGCCACAAACATCCCCTGGACGCTGGACTCCGCCATCAGGAGACGGTAAGAACTTCCTCTAGGGGGTCCGCAGGACACAAGCTGAACCGATGCTCAACGCCGGAAATGTCTGTCTACGTCATTCAGACCTGTCAGTGAAATCCACCTCTTTCGTTATTCCGGCGCGAATGACGTGCAGATCTGCTGATCAAAGCTCAAACGGGACCGGTTCTTCAGCCCCGGGCGCAGAAGAACGCCAGAGCTGAGTCACCGAGCAGAAGCAGTAACGAGAAACCAGAGAGAATCAGATCGGTGCAGCCGAAATTCCACTTGGACGGGAATACGACCGTCCTGTTTACATCAGCTGCGTTTGAAAAGGCAGATTACAAAAGGAAGAGATCACCTGATGGGGACGGTACCTTGCTCAAGTGTCCCTCAGGGCAAGCTACAGGTCAAGCATGCAAACCCAAGACCTTCAGATTATGGGACCTAGTCCTTGACAACTACTGCTGGGAAAACAACAGGTGTTGTAGAAGAATAGTTTGAAATACGCCGGCGAGGAAGATTCGGACGTCTGGTTCCATTCACGAACACCGAGGACTGACTCCGCCCTCTAAACTTCTCCGTTTTTACCGGCTTGTTTTTCAGGACCTTTTTAAAAAAAATGTGAGATCCAGTCAGTCATATAAAGATGTTCATGCCTGTTTTTTTTTTTTTTTTTGTGATCCTAGCTTTGAGAAGCGTATCTACATCCCTCTCCCGGAGGAACACGCTCGTTCCTCAATGTTCAGGCTCCACCTGGGCACCACGCCCAACAGCCTCACCGACACGGACTTCGTGACTCTGGGGAAGAAGACGGATGGATATTCAGGAGCCGATATCAGCATCATAGTGAGAGACGCTCTGATGCAGCCGGTCAGGAAGGTCCAGTCGGCCACTCATTTCAAACGGGTAGGGTTTGAAAAGCCTTCTTCATCATCATCACCATCATCCATCTCCACGTGTTCCTGTCCTCTGCATCTTCCTCTTTCACAACGTCCCCCTGCATGTCCTCTCTCACCACGTCCATTAACCTCCACTTTCCTGGCAGCTCCATCCTTCCTCAACATCCTTCATCTGATGTACTCCGCGTCTCACTTCTCTCACCTCCAAACCGTCCAGCCTGAGCTGTCCCTCTAACGTACTCGTTCCTAATCCTGACTAGATTAAACTGCACTTTAACAAACATTCATGATAGTCTGAATTCAAACGTTCAGGTCATCAACAAAAACAGAAACGTGTTTTATATATTTAATTGAAGCTGTTTGTCATATTAAACCGTTCGTCTCCTGCTGTTTCTTCTCCCAAGGTACGAGGCCCCTCAAGGGACGATCCAAACCTCATCGTGGACGACTTCCTCACCCCGTGTTCTCCCGGCGACCCAAACGCCCTGGAGATGACCTGGATGGAGGTTCCTGGAGAGAAACTCCTGGAGCCGGTGGTCTGCATGGTGAGCTTTTATTATTCGTATTTTAACTGCAGTCGCAAAACTGGTTGGAAAAACATCAAAATGATCTCGTTTCCGTTAACCGTGCAGCCCTAACGTGCAGGAAAACGAACCGTCGTGCCGCAGATCCTGCTCTTCGTCCCTGTTCGTTTTGTGCTTTTCGTCATGGATCTCGGGTCCCAGGAGAAAAGTCAGAGCTAAATGTGCAGCAGAGGTTTACGTGCACCTTCTCGAATATAAAATCTGCTTAAAAGTGAGATTTTTTGAGCTTAATTTAGAGCTTCCACATTTTAAAGAATATAAAAGTTGTGTGATAAAACACCGCTTTTAGCTTTTCTTTTTCTCCATAACCGATCGGAGATTTCCATTAGAGCTAAATTAAACCAGATTAAAAACCCAAAGCTTCACACACTGAGCAGCTCTAATCCAGTTTGGGGATTATCTGATTTGGATGATAGTTAGCATTTATTGCTCTGATTGAAAGGGGCGAATCAAGATGGTGGGATTTCTTTTAGAAAATTATGTCTAGTGTCAGAAATTCTCCCAAAATTAGTAAATTAAAAAAATTCAGTTTTTTTTTTTTTTTAAATATTTTGACACAGACTTTCATATTGATCAGTAAATAGACAAAAAATTTGGGGCAATGGTGCCCTACTGGTTAGGGAGTTTCCCCCGCATCAGAAGATTGTGGGATTGATTCCCTCACCAGTAGGTTGCCCTGAGGTACCGTCCCCGTCACTGCTCCCCGGGTGCTTTCAATAGCTGCCCACTGCTGCACGGTGTTTGCACGGTTTAGATTTTATTCTCTGTACCAAAACGTGGATGTAACTTTTTTCTTTTATGCCCAGACGGACATGTTGAGATCTTTGGCCAACACGAAGCCCACCGTCAACGAGCAGGACCTGGAGAAGCTGAGGAAGTTCACCGAGGACTTCGGTCAGGAGGGCTGAGACGGACGCGTCTCTTCCAGAACCAAAGCAAACACGTCCTGATTGTAAAGGCTTTCTCTCTTTCTTTGTTCTTTTGTTTTTTTTCCTCCATCACTGGACTCTTCCCTTCGACTGGCGGCTCAGCGGGCAGCACTCGACGCTCATCGAGGGAACCTGATGTTCGTGTTGATTACTAAACTTGTCCTCTTAGTTTTTCTCCTGTTTTGCGGCCGAGGCTGCCTGTCCACTACGTGTCCCTTCAGCTGGATCATCTTCCGTGTTTGCTTGCACGGCTGTAAGATTTTTCCTCCTGAAGGACTTTACAGTTCGGCGGTACATGGCACTAATCTAAGTCCCTCTGTGTTTCCTGCGTTTCCGCTCTTTCCAGAGCCAGAGTTTCGGAATGAAGCCCTCACATTCTGTTCATCCAGCAGCGAACGACTTCATGGACTCAATAAGACTCCGAATGGTATAAAGATGGCTGTAAAAAGATTTGAAGCCCCTTTTTGTGTGTAGAGGTGTCGGCTGTAGTCACGACTAACGAGGGCTGATGTTCTGCAACTGTTTCGCACCAGAAAGATCTACTTTCCCTTTGGAGAGCCTTTCACCAGAAAGATCTACTTTCCCTTTGGAGAGCCTTTCACCAGAAAGATCTACTTTCCCTTTGGAGAGCCATCAACCCGATCCCGCAGTTCTTCTTTCCGGGAGCTGTGAGATAGCAATGCCTTTTCTTCGTGTGCGACTGTATCTGTGTGTTCTTCAGGCTATAGGGCTGCCTCGCGGCAAAAAGACGAGCGTGGACCAGTGATGGAGAAAAAGGAAAGTCGCAGGAAGGGGTGCTGTTCTGGTGCCTCGGGACGATACCTGGACACGCCTTCACCTGGTCTCCTCCCCCTTTTGCCCGTGGCTCAGCAAACCACGTGCCTTCTACTCATATCTGTTGTCTACTATCAGGAAAAGCGGAACGTCTCCGTATTCAAATAGTTCTACATTAAAACGCTCCGTAGTCAGAATATTTGGGAGACGGTTGACTATTATTTGCACATTTCATTAGAAACAAAATCATACTCTATCAGATTGTATACACGACTGTACTCCTATGCACTTACGGTGTTGGTTTTCTTGACAATATTATTCAGAGAGGCTTTTAAGTATATACTATACTTTTTACAGTAGTTGTGTACCCCCTCTATCAGTTGCAAGTTATTGGAAAATTGGCTTCGGAACTCATGAGTTTTGTTTTTTTTGTTTTGCTCGTTTCTTTTACATATGTAAATAAAGGCTGAGATTGCGAGAAAAAAAGTGCTTTTATTGTGTACATTTTTGTTGTTCTGTTATTATTGAAGTTGCCTTTTTTTTGTTAGCCTTAGAATTTTTCAACATTTTCACTTTAAGTATATGTACGTTTTTAAAACTGTCGGTTTACGCAGCGCGGTTGGTTTAGGAAGCGTTGAAAGCTGGAATTTGTAGTTTTAAAGTGGGTTCAGTGAAGGTAAGTCAGTATAAAGTATATTTTAAAAAAAGACTACAAATCCCATGATTAAGCGCGACGTGATCTCCGAAACGACGCTCTGCATTCTGGGACTTGACGTTCTTGAGCGCGTATGCGGAGGCTTAAAAACTACATATCCCATATCCGCAGTGGTAGGGCGTGTGGTCGTTGCAGTCCTTCTCGCGGGATCCTACGCGCTACGCGAGAGCTAAAGAACTACAGATCCCAAGATCCGCTTCGTCTGGTTGCCCCCAGTGTTTGTGTTTTGGTTCGCTTTGGTCAGTCCCGCGCGTTTACTTCGCTAAAATACCCCACCGTGGTTCTTTAAAGAGTTTTAAACTTCAGCGGTGAGTACTTTAGCTCCCGCAGGAGCGCCCGCCGCCCCTCACGAGTACCGGTCACGAGTCCAGCCGCCGGGAGCCCCATGTCCTCCGATCCTGGCTGGAGCTCCGCGCTGTCGGCCTGGCTCCTCCCCGCCTCCTGGTGGCCGCTCCTGCCCGCCGTCATGCTTTTAGTGGCCGCTGCGTTCGTGGTGGCCTTCGTCCTGCTGCTGTACATGATCTCTCCTCTGATCAGCCCCAAGCCGCTCAAACTCAACGGGGCCCACGTCGTGGTAAGGCCACAACCTCCAAAAAACACCAAATCTGCGCCCTCAGGCTCTTTAATGTGCGCCAGTAGAATTACCAATCATTTAAAAGGTCCTTTAAACAATAACACATGCTCGACAGCCAGTCACCGTCCTTCAAAACGGCATTTTTCAGGTTTTAAGGGCAACTCCACCCAATTTCCAAAATTTCCCACCTTAATTCAGTGCCTGTGAACAAACTGGTTTGGAAATCCACTGGTTTTGTGGTTCCGTTCCTGCGATTACCTTGACAATCATCTGATCTTTCTTTTCTCCATGAAGAGTTTTTGAGTTGGATTGGTGGTAAATGAAAGTGAAGCTCCTCCTCAGTGTCTCTGTGGGACAGTGATGATGGAAAAATATTCGGACGTGAATCGTCCCTCCAACACGAGTTCATGTCTCTGAGGGACATGGGGACGTCACTGTAGAGTCAGAGTGGAAGGGCTGAACGTCCTCCACAAGGGGGCGCTATTAGAGCTTTGTGAGCGTCACTGAAAGGGAGGAAACCCACACCAGCAGGATCCTGACTTTAAAGCTGGTTAGAATGGAGTTACATGTGCTGGTACACAAATCACCGAACCTACTGTCTCACTTTCACACGCAGCAGAGACACATGAAGACTTTTGCACAGTCATATCCATATAATGCTATAATGCAAGACGCGTGTTTGTTTTAATCAACAGGTGACCGGAGGCAGCAGCGGCATTGGGAAGTGCATTGCCATCGAGTGTTACAAACAAGGTGCCTTCATCACTCTAGTGGCCCGTGATGAGGTGATCCATCATCTTTTGAAGCTTTCGCAGGTCGATGAACATCCTGTGCAGCTCTTTTCTTTAAGAACTCATTCATGTGGACTTTTTTTTTGCAGAGCAAGCTGGTTCAGGCGAAGAAGGAAGTGGAGAAATGGGCCATAAACGATAAACAGGTACCCCTCGTGCACAAACACCGCACACGGTTCGGCTGCGTTTCCTTAAAGCGGTGATCCAAAGTTTGGGATTAATGCTGGTTTCATCTCTCAGGTGGTGCTCTGCATTTCTGTGGACGTTTCCAAAGACTACAGCCAGGTGGAGAGCGTGATCAAACAGGTACGACGGGAACGGCGTCTTCACAGCGCCGTCGTCTCTAACGACTGACGCGAATGTTAGATCTGGGACGTTCTTCTTCCCGCCACTTCCCTGCGCTCCGTTTTCTGACGCTCCGGTCTCATCCTCTTTTTCTCATGTGCCGCAGGCTCAGGAGAAGCTGGGTCCGGTGGACATGCTGGTGAACTGCGCGGGGATGTCCGTCTCGGGGAAATTCGAGGAGGTGGACGTCGAACGCTTCAGGGTCCGTTTGGAATATTCTTTTTTTTCCTCTGCTGACGATCAGTGAAAGCTCAGATCTTTCACGTTCCCGATTTAGTCCCAGCAGATGTCCAATCAGAGAGGCTCCAGCAAGTAAACTGCTGTGAAGGCAAACTTAAAAACTCCAGTTTTAGCTTTAAAAAAATAGCATAAGTGTTCTTCCTGCACACCTCCTTTGAGGCAACAAAGCTTCAGAGAGAAGTAGATCAGTTACGGAAGTTATTGATCAGCAGTAACTGATCCCAGGTCAGTGTTTATCCTCATGGCTGAAGTTTTAAAGCTGCAGGTTTATAGGCTGACCGCATGTGTGTGTGTATGTGTGTTTCCAGAGCCTGATGGAGGTGAATTATCTGGGCAGTGTGTATCCGACGCGGGCCGTCGTCACCACCATGAAGGAGAGGAGGATGGGACGGGTCGTCTTCGTTTCCTCACAGGCGGGACAGCTCGGCCTGTTCGGGTACACGGCGTACTCCGCCTCCAAATTCGCCCTGAGGGGATTGGCCGAAGCCCTGCAGATGGAGGTTGGGATGTGCATTTACAAATGATCACCCATTATTGTCCAGTTGTGGGAATTCGTTACGGTTTCAGAAACACTTTTTACGCCGTAAAAAAAAAAAATATTCTGACCCGAATCAGTTCGTCCTCGTAGCGTGTCCCTCTACCATGCTTGGGTTCAGTTTTAGTCCAAGCTCTGTTGAAGCAACATCTTAGGCATCGGGCAGCGTCTTCGCCAGCAGTTCATGTCGTTGTAGAGTCAGAGTGGACAGTCTGAACGTCCTGCACAAGGGGGAGCTATTAGAGCTTTGTGAGCATCACTGAAAGGGAGGAAACCCACACCAGCAGGATCCTGACTGCGCTTATGTGAGCGGTTATTTATTTCCGGCCAGGTTTGGTGCTAAAAATGACCCGTTTATGAAGATTTAGTCCTCAAATGAACGTCTGGTCTAAGAGAGTTGCGGCTGTGCTGAATGTTTACACTCGTGTTTAAGACTCTGTACTTCCTCTTCTAGGTGAAGCCCTACAACATCTATGTCACGGTTTCTTACCCTCCTGACACCGACACGCCCTGCCTGACCGAGGAGAACAAGACTAAGGTGAGGGCACGATTGCTGGAGGAGACGTCAGGCATCTCCCTGATCTCCCTTCAGCCAAGACATGCCAGATGTTGTAGTTTTAGTCCTTCCTCGTCCTTGTCCTCGACCTTTCCTTAAAAATTCCCACCCGGTCTCTGTGAGGGTGCAGATCAGCTTTTCTTCATCACGCTGTTTAGTTCAAGGTCCATCTCGGATCCTAACCGTGTTCTCATGTGCAGCCTTTAGAGACCAAGCTGATCTCGGAGACGTCGGGAGTGTGTCAGCCAGACCAGGTGGCCAAAGTCATCGTTAAAGATGCCGTGGTAGGTTACCAACCTGCACTGCATCCATCCATCCATCCATCCATCCATCCGTAGATCCGTTATCTTCCCTGCTTTTTCAGGGGTGCGACAGGCTGCTGGTCCATCTCAGAACAAACGCACGAACATCTGCTTCTCCGGTCCACCTGACGTGCTTGTGAAGAACATACAAACTCCACACAGAAAGGGCCAAAACTGGGACTCGAACCCACATCCTTGGAGACAACCAGCTCTAATCTTGCTTAAATGTGGGGGTTTTGGTTTACATGGGAACAATGTCGCTTTTGATTGTGGTCACAGGAAGCAGAACGTGTTAGACTGATGGTTATGGCTGATGGTTATATTGCAGTGAAAGTGACTGTTGAAGACACACACCTTATCCAGCGCCCGGGGAGCAGTGATGGGGACAGTACCTTGATCATGGGTACCGCAGGGCAACCTACTGGTCTGGGAGTCAAACCAAGCTTCCAATCAGGGTGCCTAGGCCCTAAAAACTAAACCACGGCTGAATAATAAGCCAGGAGGTTTAAGAACGTCTTTCACAGTTAATAATATTTAGATCTTTAAAACGAGCTGCTTTTACCCGAGGCTGTCCCGACTCGTCAGTCAGCACCAGCATCTCATTGGTCACTTTTTTGCTGAGATTTGTAGACGTGCCGTGTCTTAATTCAGTGCTTATGGCCAGTTGGGGGGGGGGGGTCATGTGTGAGACTGACGATGTGTCTTCACAGCAGGGGAACTTCAACAGCTCTGTTGGTCCAGACGGCTACATGCTGTCAGCTCTGACCTGTGGGATGTCCCCCGTCACCTCCATCACAGAGGGACTGCAGCAGGTACTTAACTCATCACCGCATGCTTTTCTGAGCGACTGCATAACCATGTAATAAGCAGCTTTTACACGCAAGGACCGGTTTTTAATGCCGAAGATCACTTCTGAAGATGTGAGACTTGAGCTAGACTGTCTTTTAACCTTAAAGATCTCTTCTAAAGAGTTGATTCTGGAGCCAGGCCCAGTTCCTCACCTTAAAGATCTCTTCTAAAGAGTTGATTCTAGAGCCAGGCCCAGTTCCTCACCTTAAAGATCTCATCTAAAGAGCTGATTCTGGAGTTTGTGTGTGATGTTCTGTGCTCGCCCTCTCTGTGTTCAGATTGTGACCATGGGGCTCTTCCGCACCATCGCGCTCTTCTACCTGGGCAGTTTCGACAGCATCGTCCGCCGCTGCATGATCCAGAGGGAGCAGTCCAAAGCAGCTGATAAACGGGAGTAACAGGAAAAGTCTCCACCACTTCTGAACACCCACCGTCACTCCCCCCTCCCCTCCCCCACCCCGCCCCACACCAACACCACTGAAAAGAGCCGGGGCCGCCGGGGCCGCCGGGGCAGCGAGCTGTTTACGTTCCCCTCTGAGTGCATTCTGGGTTCAGGGCCACTGTTATGTCTCGTTTACCACTTCAAGACTGGTTTTTGGGCTTCTATCTTACAATCGCGTGCATTAGTTTGAACACCCCCAGTTCAATGACGCCTCTTTAGTGACACGAATGTCCCGGCCTGATCGTCAGGACGTTGGGGCCCCGATATTCTCCTCCAGTCGCGTTGAGCTATCTGATTTTGGCAGATTGGTGAAGTCCTAGCTAATGGAAAGGAGCTGGAGACTAAACTGGGCAGAAATTTGGGTAAAATAGGGCGATTGAACTGCATTTGCTGAGGTTAACGTTTAGAAACGTGCTTTTGATACAACAACGTAGCAGGCCACCTTCCCACAAGTTAAACTCTGCAGGAACTGTGCGTTAAAGTGTGCAGAAGCTTCTCCGGAGAGGCTTCATAGATGTTCGCACATAGAACGTTGACGGTGGCTTAACTCTTGCACGTGATTTTGGAAAGATTTCGTGACGACGAAGGTTAGAAAGATTTTATAGTGACTTTATAAACAGATGTGCTTCACAAGCTCTTAGATTTTCAGCCTCAGGCTGCTGAAAGGCTGCTTCCCCCTGAATTAAGACTTCATACGCCGTCCGCTTGAATCCTCCCCCTTTCCCCGGACTTGGATGAAGTCTTCGACTCGAGTCTAAACTCAAGCGCAGCTTGGATCTGAGAAAGCAGCCCTCCTTCGAGGAACTCCTAAATGTGCCATACGCGTCTAATGTCCTTATCAGTCCCGTGCGTTTCTCCTGCCTTGTGAGTTTCAGGCCCCGGGTCGTTGACCTTTGCTGGCAAAGGTAAATGTTTGATGTTTTTTTCGTTTTCGAGTCTCGCTTTCAGTCCCAGCAGTGCTTGTTTTTGCTTCTTTTTTTCCGTTCTAGGTAAGACCAGATGCTCAGACCTTCTCTCGGATTAACAGTACAGCCTGGCTCTGCCATTTTTGCCTTACCCTTGATTCTCTGAACGGAGGGTCCCGTAGATGTTTACTGTACGCGCGAGTCCTTGTGTGTGTGCATGTTCTGGGTGACCTCGGGCTGCTGAAGGTCCGGTGAGGTGTGTGACGGCAGCGGCTCGCCGCCTCGAGTTGTTTCACCCTCTCTGCCAGCAGGGGGCGCTGGAGGAACAGGAGGATTTAGTTTTCTGTGCTGTTTTTTGAGAAGGGTGGGTGAAAAGACTGCCGCCTACATATTCAGTGTAGCATCTTCTCAAGCTGGTAAAGGAATAGTTCTCCAAAAAAAAATCACAAACCGATCCGTTAACGTATTAGGTTTTGCCCTGACGCTACAATTAAAGGCTCTGTGTAATTCGCAGGCCCAGATCATCACTTTCGGAGGTGTTCGCCGTCACTGACAGACTCGCTTGGGTTCTGATTATTCACAGTTCTGTAGAAACATCTTCATCCCCTCATTTCTCTCAGTTCTGCGCGAAAGTGAGACAGTAGTTCAGTGATTTGTGCTCAAACACACGTAACTCCAGTCTAAACACAAAGAGAGTTTCATTCTAACCAGCTGTAAAGTCCATATTCACCACCGTTATTCAGCACAGCTGAATGCAACACTTCTCCAGGTTTCTTGAAGGACGTCCCAAAGCTCTTCTCTGCTGCCTTTTGTTTCGGTTCTCTGTGGAGATGATCCCACACTGAAGAAATGAGGGGCTCAAGACCTTTTCACAGGGCTTTACAGCTCCTGTTGTCCAGAGCAGTTCAGGATTTCAGTGCAGGTGTTAGAGGGACGTCCTTTTTTCGGCGCGTCCTGCTGCTCTGCTCAGTCCTGTAGGTCACCTCCCGGCTCTGAAGTCCTAAGTTGAAGAAGTTCCAGCAGAAGAACATTTCTGTCCCTCAGTTTTGCCGTTGAACCCAGACTCGTTCAAGGTCGTTTGCGATCGACTGGCTGCATGTCCGTGTTCTTTCTCCACCCTTCGCTCCCCTGGCTAAGGAACGTGTCCCAGATGATGGTGAGGCTGGTGGGAGGGACATTTTTGAAGTTCTGCTAATGCTTAAATCCGTCGCACCTTAACGTCTGAAATCTGACGTTCATTTTGTTCATTAATCCCTGCGATGGGCTGGCGACCTGTCCAGGGTGCGTCCCCCGTCCTCGCCCTGTGTGCGCTGGCTTGGACACCAGCACTCCCCCGCGACCCCGTCTGGGACAAGCGGCAGATAATGGATGGATTTTGTTCATTAAGTCGTGCAGCTTCAGAAACCACAAGAGCGAGTCTGTTAGAGTTTACTGACCACCTCGTTATTAAGGAATGAATGCTTTCACTACTGATTAGAGTCAGTAGAGGCAGGTTTCCTTCGCCAAAAGGGTCTCGGCTACGCTGAGCTGCTGATTCGAGAACTATTCCTTTATCGCCGACCTCCGTAGAGCTGTTGGGACGGAGAAGCCCAGCAAACGGTTTTCGCGACTCTTATTTGCTTCCTATTTGATTCTTGGACCCAAAGTATGAAGGTGAGAATGCATGAGTCGCCATGACGACGTTCTCATCGGACTCTTGGCCGGACGTCCGCCGTGGGCCGCTCGTTCTGACGCGACCCGACCGACCGTACAAGTAGCGAACAGACAAGCAATGATCTTTCTTTTCAACCTTTTTAAAAGCTATGCAAATCACGCATGTGCTCGTAGGACGTTACAGAAAAGCCGACTCCGGCTCGAAGTACCGCTCGTCCTGTCGTCGTCGTCCGATGTCGAGATGCGTTTCAGTGGAACATCTGATCTTAAACTCAAATTGGGGAGAAAAAAAGGAGGAAATGGGACCAGTCTGGGACGCCTTCCGCTTCCGTTTCCCCGTAAGGTTTATTTCTCTGTTGTTTTTTTGGTTGTCAGACATGTAAAAATTTCACCTTGTGTGCCATCGAATGGAAAACAATGAGGACGTTGTTGCTTTGTCTTATTTTCTTACATGATTGAAATAAACTCTTCGGAAAGTTACTAACTTGAAGGATTTCTTTGGTCAGTTTGTTCATTTTTTGGTTGGATTTGATCGGACTTTCTCTGGAAACAGGAAACGACGTTGGTTTGATTCCTGGATCCTGGTCTTGCCCCGAAAACGAATGTGTTGATGGTCTTTAAACCTCGAAAGCACTTTAAAATGACTGACCTCTGATTGGATCAAATACCAAGCGCAGATTAAACGTTAAATTCAAAACACGAATGTCATAAACGTTCACAGCTTCTTAAAAAGCTGTTTCTAAAAGTCCAGAGTAATGTTCTAATAAAATTAATGCCCAGAATAAAGTTTTCCCAAAATTAATGTTTTTATCTAGAATAAAGTAAATAAAATTAACATCCGGAAGAAAATTTTAATAAAGTTAAATAAAATGAAACTTCTAATCAAATTAACTCGTTAAATCGAAACGAAGCGCGATTCGTCCACATCGGTTTAGTATCCTTGAGATCATCGTGAGAGCATCATGGAAGACGGCCCGGGTGCGGGTAAAGAGAGGCCTGGTTTCCGAGGACTGGAGTGGACGCTGGACGAAGAGGCTTCTCCGACGGCCTCCAGTGGTTCTTTTTGAAGCGGCGTTTGTGAAGGACGCTGTAAATGTGCCATGGGTCTTGCTGAAGCAAATTGAGGGAGACTTAACCCAGCGGATGCCTGGACGCCCACCAGAGGGCCCTGCATCAAAAGCCTGCTGCTCGTATGCATGAGGCCGTCCAGATCAGCATGAGCGCTGCAATTATTCATGAGGCTGGTTTACCTAATATTCAGAGCGGGGGACCGTGTGGGGGAATCAGATCAAAGGCCGAGGACTGTTCAAAGGAGCCATGTTAACGTCCCGGCCGAGCCCTCAGCACAATTCCGTTCCGCTCCAACTTCACGCTTGTTTGCATGCCTGCGTCTCCGGGCTCTTTTCAGCCAATATTGAAAATTAAAAAGAAGAAAAGGTCAAATTAAACCTCTGCGGGCTTGGCCAGGCGGCGGCCGCTGACAGTGTGCTGCTGAATGACATTAACCGAGCGTACGTTCACACTGGGAGCGGCGATAGAGTCAACATTCGCCCTGCCGGTGAGCACTGCGGCTGATGAAATGGACAGGGACGCTATGCCCGCTCTTAAATATGGTGATCTAAGCAGATGTAGTGGACAGGGACATTGTGCTCGGTCTCTAATGTGGTGATCTAAGTAGATGTAGTGGACAGGGACAGTGTGCTCGGTCTCTAATATGGTGATCTAAGTAGATGTAGTGGACAGGGACATTGTGCTCGGTCTCTAATGTGGTGATCTAAGCAGATGTAGTGGACAGGGACAGTGTGCTCGGTCTCTAATGTGTCTCCATTTGTACCAAGTGACCGCAGGTAATAGGTCAACTTGGCAAGAGAACAGGGACCCTTAACCAATCACAACTCGGGTGGCGGGGACAAATAACAGATAAACAGACGAAACGGTGGAAATTATTTGAGGTTATTTCGGTGCTACAGCTGCGAAATTGCACTTTTTTCGCATGATTTGAAGCCTATTAAGTTGTAATAGCTAAGTGGTTGTGACAACTAAGTAAGTCGTGGGAACAAGACGGTTAGTGAAACGAGAAAATGAGGTGGAAGACTTGGTCCGTTGTAGGAACAAGATAATTCAGCTACGATAGCTATGTAGTCGTGACATCCTAAGTTGTGCGAACAAGAAAATGACCAGGACTTTGTAAGTGGTGGGAACAAGATAAAATCGTAACACCTCCAACTAACCGTGCTATCGGGACAAGATTAGGACGCCCGAGGTTTAACGTGAGGCACGATATTTTGGGCTGGAACACTTTTGATCAGGTGGAACATGTCTAGCCACTTTGATGTACTTCTTGGGTAAACACTTTTTTCACGCTCCAAGAGTGTTTCCATTGCCAAAACAGCCAGAACTTGAGTGTGGGGGTGAAGTTCAACCGTACCAATGAAAGCGTGACCCAGGAGGGCTCCTCCCCCCCCAGCAGTCCGGCAGGGACAGTTGAATGGGTGAGAAAAGGAATTGAATGGTTTCAATGGGTGACGCAGGGCGGAGGAAATGCCTGAGCGGTGTGTAAGGGGAGGAGGAGGAGGAGGTGGAGGAGGAGGAGGAGGGGCGGTAGATTTCAGCCACCATACACTCTCACACATACAGGAACACGCTAGCCAGACTTATGGGGGACATCTGAGCCGTCCACACTGCCAGGCAGGACCAGAGGGTTCCTGGAAAACGCTCTCGCCCTGGGATCGGAGCCGAAGGGGATTTTTAAGGTGGACTGTAGGGGGTCCACTTTCCTCGTGAGGCTGAGAGGAATGTTCTAGTTGGGGTGGGCGTATTGCACCGCATTGCAACTGCCTCTCTCAGGCGCTTGCCCCAAGTTGCAGTGCAATGCAGGCGATGAGACAGTGAGGTGCAGCTGTTTTTCGGGGGGGGCCCGTGCATGGAGGATCTTTTTGTGGGTGTGCCCCCAGACATGGCCAGCAGGACCGACAGCCGCAGCATCGTGGAGAAGTATCTGCACCACAAGCTGGCCAAGAGCGGTCAGGAAGAGGAGCAGGAGGAGGAGGAGGAGGAGGAGGAGCAGGAGAAGGTGCATGGGGCTCTGAGGGAGGCGGGGGACGAGCTGGAGAGGCTCTACCGCTCCGATCTGGCGGAAATGACTTCGCGGCTGGAGCTGGAGCTGGGGCTGGAGCGCCGGAGCTTCGCGGCTGTGACCGACGAGCTGTTCCGGGATGGGGTGAACTGGGGGCGGATCGTGGCTTTCCTGGAGTTTGGCGCTGCTGTGTGTGTGGAGCGGCGGAGGGAGGCCGAGAGTGTCACCAGCGACGTGGCTCGCTGGATGACTGAGTATCTCAACGGGCCCCTGCTGAGGGGATGGATCCGGGAGAACGGAGGATGGGTAAGAGCATGCACCCCTCCCATTATTTTCTTAACTCTACATGCATATACCTCACACCCCTTCGTTTATGACGTATCCTCTTGTGATTGGCTCTTGCCGCTGCTTGTCGACCCCCTGTCAACCAACGAATGGTCGTGTTTGCTGGCACACCCCTGCCACGCCCCCTTTTTTTTTTTTTTTTTTGCAAGACTGCAATAACCGAGGTGTGGTTTTCTCATGAAGGAGAGAAGGGTCACTCTTAATTGAGGCAGATGTTCTCGTTTATGTTCATATTAATGTATTTCCTTTACGGTGGTTTGACAGTTGTATTTTATGTTTATTTTATATATTTTCATTTATTACCGTTCTTCGTGTGCCTCATTCTGTCTGTCTGTCTGAGCTGTTGTAACATAACAGTTTCCTTCAGAATCAATGTTTTCTGATTTAGAGTACTGTCCCACCAGGTTGTGGCTCCATGTCTCGGTCCTCCCTCTCCCACATCACTCAGTATAACTGTCCTCTCTCTCTCTGGGTGTGTAGGGCGGTCCTCCCTCTCCCCCATCACTCAGTAGAACTGTCCTCTCTCTGGGTGGGTAGGACACTCCATTACGATGCCATATCGCCCTCTTACACTTCCTGTGGTGCACTGCGGTCTGTCACATCGACCACGTGGATCATTTGAATGCTGTGGAACTTTATGGAAACTTTTGGTCTTTAATATTTAGCAAATCATTTACACAGTCTTCTGCCAGACTTCAGGAACATGCAGTGAAGTGGCGGACGCTGGTCTGTAGCTCTGAAGCTACGTCAAAACGCCTTCTTCGAGTGCGGAGCCCGGGATTATTAGCTGTAGTTTGTTAATTGTTGTTTATATTAGCTGTAGCCCCATGGAGGTGAGCTGTTAGGGGCAGCTGTGTGTGTGTTTTCACCACGCGGGATCATTATCCCGGTTAGGCTCCATGATCGATGGCTGCAGCGCGCCGGAAACAGAGGGGACACATGTCAGGGCACATGTCACTTTAATTTGAATGGCCCCTTAGGGCACTGCCTCACAGAAAAAACAACATTGCGCTGAGTCAAGGCCAGCTTGACGAGCTCGTTAAGGAGAAGACGGATGGGGGGATTGGGCTTCTGGTTAACTTGGGACAAACAGAGCAGCTTCACCCCATCATCATTATTTTACTCATTATGCTGGCCTGAGATCGTTGCATTTTCCTGTTGTGTCTGGAAATGGGCAAAAAAGGGAGACACTCAGGGTTGAGGGTCTCAGGGACCCAGTGGTGGTAGTGCTGGAGGTGGGATTCAAACCTGGGACCTCTGGATCCAGAGGTCCTTAGGCAAGTATCTCACCACTAGACCATCGCCATGTTGCACATCTTTACATACTTCTATTTTTAGATTTATCTCATTGTAGTGTGTCTCATCTTAGCATAGTTACTTTAGCTTAGTTTATCTTAGCTGATCTTATCTCATCTTAGCATAGCTTAGCTTAGCTTAGCTCATTTCCACCAGGGGCAGCGGTGGCCTAGTGATCAGGGAGTCCTCTGGATCGGAAGGTTGTGGGTTCGATTCCCTCACCAGTAGCTTGCCCTTAGGTACCCTTGAGCAAGGTATCATCCCCGTCACTGCTCCCCGGGCGCTTTCAATTGCTCAATATGGGTGAAACGCAGAGGTTTTGTTTTGTTGTGCTGTGCTGTGTTGCATTTCACAATGACAAGGATAGTCACTTTCACTTCACTTTCACCAGTTAAGCTCCATGTGTCTCTGACGGTTTATAAGGGACGGTGATGATGGAAAAATAGTGCGTCCACCATGAACTGTTTTAGTTTTAGTCCAAAATCTCCTCAAACTCGGGGCAGCGTGGCCTAGAGGCTAGTGGTTAGGCCGTGGGTTTGAATCCCAGACCAGTCGGTACCCCAGAGCAAGGTACCATCCCCATCACTGCACCACGGGTGCTTTCAATCACTGCTGGACGGTGTGTGTACGAGGAAGCTTTTCATTGTGTCTCACTGTGTGCTGTGCGTTGTTTCACAATGATGCAGACAGTCACTTTCACTTCACTTTCACTTAAACGTCTCAGGCATCGGGCAGCATCTCCGCCACATTTTTTTCACACACTGGGAACAAATCTAAAAATTTCAAAAACAGTGGTTTGCCGCGTTAATGGAATAATGTTTATAAAGGAAGGCTTTGAGATGGGCTTGGAGCTCAACCTCCATCCCTCACCTTCTCTTTATCCACCCCTCTCTCCTTCCACTGTTAAAAATAGGACTTCGTTTGGGCCTCATTAGCACGGAATAGGAGTTGAACATTATTCAGCACCCCGTGTCTGCGGGCCGTTCATCCATAATGTATGGGGCAGCGCTTCGTCTTAAAGGAAAGCAGCATTTAACATTGCCCTCGGGTCCGGGCCCCCTGACAGTTCAGCCTGGGCCTCGTTTCAAAGCCTGACGGTGAAGCGGAGGACAGCCAAGGGTTCGTCCTTTTTCTCCCTCTTCTTTGGCTTTGAACTGGGCTGCTTTTGTTCCTGACGAAACCCTTAGCTGTCAGTAGTGACCACCACTTTGCAGTGCCAGGCAGTGTTTTAGAAGTTGACCTTTATGAATGGAAGGACGGCACATAGAGAGCGGGGGATTGTACTGGTCAGGTGTCCATGTAAGGTGTCCAAAGATCATCTTGGGAGTAAAGCGACCATATTGTGGAAAAACACCACACTTTAGTCCAGCGCCTCTTTCTTTAAATAGTTTGTTGTGCCCACTCCGGGGGTCAGTTTATGGAAAATTGGCTTAATTTGCTGTCTGTTAAACCCATGAGAACCCATTTAGCCTGAACCTATTCACCCACTCATGCTGAGCTGAGTGTTTTGCATTGTCTTTTTTTGAGTGATGATACAGGGCAGCCAATCAGAACTGATACCATTTGCATATCAGTCTTAAAAGGCTCAGCCTGGTTCGTTCGGAGATGAAGAGTGGTTGGAAAACAGTGCAATCGGACAGTTTTTGAGGAATAATCCCATGGATATTAAGAGTGGACCACTGGGTCCACAGTCACAGAGACTAGTGCGTGAAACATCAGCATTGGTCACCATCCAATCCATCAAACAGCTTGAAGGGTATAAAGCCCCCCAGGGTTGGGGTGTGGATTGCTCAGGATACCTTTGGGGTGACTTACGAAGGGATTAGGGGTTGTTAAGGTTTTCAGTGGGACTCTGGTAGTATGGACAGCAGAAAAGATGGAGGTCTTTCTGCCCTATGTCCAGGACATTTTCACCGCTCGCTGCATCCCCAAAGCAACCAGCATCGTGGACGACCCCACCAACCCCTCTCACACTCTTCTCACTTCTCAGTGCCATCTGGGAGAAGGTTCCGTAGCAGATGGGCCTCCACTTCCAGGATGGGAAGCAGATTCTTCTTCCTGGCTTTCAACCGGAACTGATCTCTTATTCCAGTTGCACACTCACTCCCAAACTCATACAACTTTACGTTTTTGTCCTGCTCTTTTGCACAATTATTTATAAGGACTGGTCTTTGCACCTCATGCTTTAAACATGCTGCTGAATACAATGTCTGACATGACGCTACAGTATCACTATAATACTGCACTAGTGCTGCATTCATTTCCACTCTCTACACCAAACCCGTGCACTGTCTCTGCTCCGTCTCGGATGTCATGTTCCGTGTCACCTCCTGTGTCGTCTTGATCCTGGAGGAAAGTTGTTTCGTATCGCTGTGTGCCGTGTATATGGATGAAATGACAATGAAACCTACTTGACTTGAACTGAGAGCAGAGCAGAGCTGTATCTTGCAAGGTCGATGACTTGAATTTCTGCAATGCCTGACACATGACGCAGGTCTGAAAAGGTCGCACTGACGCTGCAAGCTCTCCAGACTCCAGACAATAGCAGCAGGGTGACTGAGAGGTGTAAGGATTACACCAGTCCTACATCAGCTTACCGTAGAAAAACTGCTTCTCCATTCACAAAAGAGTCAGCAAGGGGAAATCCAAAGGTTTCGGATTCAGTTTTGTCTTCGGGACAGGATCCCTTTGGAGGAGAACGGCTCTCGGTTTTCTTGGCACTAAAAATTCCTCTAAATGTAGTCGACCGGCCATGTTTGGTGTTTGTGATTTGGAGAAATGAGGATAATCGTCACCCTCTCATCCCAGAGCCTCGTGGAGGTGGTCAGCTATCTCGAACAGACTTGCTTGCATGGTTTCCGACCCGGGGCGACTCACTGCGAACGTGGACAGGAACCACTGCTCAGAAAGTTTCCTCTTCTGTTTGTGCCTGATTGACGCTGACCTTAACCGTGAATGTAAACTGGGAAGATATTGTGAAAGGCTTGTCTGTGTTTATTAGGGGAACTGCCACTGGGGATGCCGGAGACATGACACAAAGCCCAAACAGACCGGCTCTAATTTCTGCCAAAAGACGGTGTAGTTTATGGAGCCTCGTCAGGCCTATAAGAGACGCTTTACTAGCGGCGGTTTAGCGGTTAGAGACTAGGTCCCAGGATCAGAAGGTTGTGGACTCAAACCCAGATCAGTAGGTTGCCCTCACATTCCCTTGTGCAAGGTAAGGTCCCCACCACTGCTCTCCGGGCACTGGATATAGATGCTCCTTGTATGGGTGAAAAGCAGAAGTTGCATTTCACAACGACAAGGATCCACACACCTGTCAGGAGCACCTTTTCTAAGGTGCCTTAGGATTTTAATTCAAGTTTAAGAGTTAGATTTCAGTCTGGACATCAGGTTAGCCCATCCGAGCAGGGCCTGTCCGTCACAAAAGTTTGCCTGCTTAATGACCTAATAACAGGTTGGCCGCCGTAAAGATGAATCATGACTGCTTTGAGGCCGAGTCACACACAGAAAAAGAAGAAGGCAGAAGGATGCTTTATGCAACGTTCCCCAAACGTGAGGAATGTGGAAAGTTGCGGGAGCCTGGCTGGAGGGCAACTCCAGCTCCAGAGCGTCTGAAAGCTATTTATCTGGGCCTGTTTGCTTTCCTTCCCCTCTAAAAGCAGAGGTGGGAGCTCGTTAACGCAGCCACATCTAGACATGTGATAGCTGTGTGGATAACCCCCTTCCGTTTCCTGTCCAGACCTGGCTCATGAATAGGTGTCGTGCCACATGCCAAAATTTCCCCCAAACCCCGTCCGTCCTCTCTGCAACAACAAGGGTTACTTGTTTGTTTCCTTGTCTGGGTTTGAAAGGCAACACTGGGTCACTGCTTGGTCCACACCCACCCTGCGCTCGTGGATGACTTTTTTCGGATGGGCCCGGAGACGGGCATGCTGACTCATGTTCTGTCCACGTCTGTGTCTGTCTCTTTTTGTCCTGTTTCTCACATGTTCTTGGCCAGCGTCTAGACCATCTGACCTAAATGGACGGCACTGTGACCGCACTGGTCATTTTGCACCAGCCTGCTGTTTGGACAGGGCGTCGTACCTGGGTGGGACCTCTGGGAGTCTCTAGAGTTAGCCTCATCCATGCTGTTCTAGAACGTTCATTATTAACACCATTCTAGAACGCTGCCCGCTTTGATGTTTTTTGAGAAGTCCCCTTTAATCATACTGCTCTATGAAATCTATGTTTCTCTAGAAAGCTTTGAACAGCACCCCAACAACGTAGAATACCTTGCCTTATTCACACTGTCCTAGAATGTTCCACACTGTTCTAGACTTTTCACCAAGTTTGAGAATGCACCCGAGATTCATACTCTTATAGAATATTCTCCTTTATTCACAACGTCGTAGAGGTTCCAAATGTTCACACCACTCTAGAGAAGCCTCATCCTCCCCGTCGTTCTAGACCATTCTCCCCAAATCTGGCTGTTCTCTCTCACTTCACACTGTTCTAGAATATGCCAACTCGTTCCCATTGTTCTGGAATATTACCCCTCGTTCACACAAAGTCGCACCCTCACCACACTGTTCTAGATCATTCTCACTCATCACCGTGGTTCTAGAGAATGCACCTTATTCAAGGTGACCCAGAATGTTCCTGTCTTCTGTATTGCTCTAGAATGCACGTATTTATATATGACATGGGGGTCCTGGGATCTGGAGCGACAGCACCTGCGTTTATTTCCAACACCGCAGTCAATTCTGGATGATTGGCTGTGTTGGCGGCCTCGAAAATTGCAATATAAATAACACCCCTGATCTCAGACCAGCGTGGCGCCTCCATGGGAGTCAGCCTGCCACAGAAGCTGCTGGTGCTTCTTAATAACACAGCACTCATTTTGAACCCAGAGAGGCGGTAATTACAGTCCTGCTGTTTAACTAATGCAATCACATGACTGAGCACAAACGTAGTTTTGCTGATTTTGTAGGTAATTAAGCTGTTAGATGGTCAAAATAATGAATCTTAATGAATCATGTGATCTGCACAGAGTGAACACAGTCTACCAGTTTTCATCACAGAGCTCCAGTGAGTGCAAAGTTCCAGCCAATGAATATATATATATATAGATCATCTACGTCGTATGGACAAAAGTATTGAGACACCTTTTATTCACTGAGTTTAGGTGTTCACCAGATCTGCAAAAGGATCATTCTGTAGAGTTCAGTGTGGTTCTGTTAGAGGATGCCACCATTGCAAGTCTGGTCACGAACTCCTTCCCTGCTAGATGTTCCCCAGGTGGAGTGTATATATCAGAGGGATGTTGAGTATGGAGCCTGTAAGAAGAAAAGGTTAATGGATGTGGTGAGAGAGGACATGCAGGTGGATGGTGTGGAATAGGAAGACGCAGAGGACAGGAAGAAATGGACATCTGCTGTGGTGAAGTAAATAAATAAGTAAGTAAAACAAGTACGGGGTAGGGAGGAGCTTCAGCTGCAGCAGGGCTCCAGCCTGAAGTTAATATAGACGGGTTTAAAGGTCAGTCTAAAAAATGGAAGCATTTATGAACGCATTAACTCTGACAGGCCTAATAAGCTGGCCATAATTGCACTCTTATACATCTGTGTATTGTGTACCTTGGGTGAAAGGCCTTGGCATTTAGAGCGGAACAAGTTCTCACTGTGAGTGTGTGTGTGTGTGTGTGTGTGTTGGGTGAATGATTTCAGAATTGCTCTTTATAAGTAACTCTTTCATTTAATCATGTATGTGCCCTTTGTTTTGAAAGGTTTTGATTGGAGTGCACTTGCAGGACTGAGAGAGAGAGAGAGAGAGAGAAAAGAAGGGGTTTAGAGTTGCACAAGTTTGGACACCCGCTCAGTCAATGTTTAGACCTCAGAGCACTGCCTTCATGCAGCTCTAGGAGCCAGATATCAGGATTTCTCATGTTTTTGATCATTGTAGGGTCCCATCAGAACACAGTCTATGTAGTCGTGGACAAACTGTGAACCAAATGAGACAGTCTGTTCTAGATCAGTCAAGAGCTGAGACAGATGAAGCAGAAGCAGAGACAGATGTACATTTTTATATATATATATTTTTTTTACTTATAAAGACGACCGCAAAAGATGCACAATGAATCCTGGGATTGCTTGGGGTCCGTTTGTTGGATTCTAAGTGTCCTGGGTGAATCTAAGGCTGCATTTCTTGATCTTCATTTGAAGTTGAAGGAGCTTTCGAAAGTCTCCCTCTCCCCCATCACTCAGTAGAACTGTCCTCCCTCTCCCCCATCACTCAGTAGAACTGTCCTCTCTCTCTCTGGGTGTGTAGGGTGATCCTCCCGCTCCCCCGTCACTCAGTAGAACTGTCCTCTCTGTGTTCCTGTGTAGGGTGGTCCTCCCTCTTCTGCCACCACTATTTGTCTTTCTAGGCGTTCACCTAGTAAATGTCCCCAAAGCTTAAACAAAAGCATTGTTGAGCAGGGACTGTCCCCAGTCTGTGACCGTAGGCGACTGTAATCCACTGTTTCTGGCGGGGCAGAGTGCAAAGTTAGTGTATGGGATTAGTGTGTCCTCCCACAGGCCCTCCACACCCTGCCAGTGCTTATTTATGGGGCCCGTCTCCAGAGGCCCCGGCTGCTTTTTGGAATGTAAATAAATAAAGCAGATGACCTGGGTGTTGCTTTCCTGAGAGGCCTGTGACGGGTGTGGACTGCATTTTTTTTTTTTCTTACACGCTGAACAATGGCTGAAGGCAGAGGTCAAGCCGCCGCCTCTTTCTCGGTTCACCTGCCCAGTCCTTTCATGCAACGTCCGTTAAGCAGTCCAGGTCTTTTCTGCTCAGAACTTACATTACAATGTTTTGGAAATAACCGTGACGGACTGGCAACCTGTCCAGGGTGTTCCCTGCCTCTCACGTCCTGGGATGGGCTCCAGAAGCTCCGAGACGCTGCTTACGATAAGTGGGTCAGAAAATCAATCAATCAATCAAATCGAACAATAAACACAAATCCACTAAAGGGAACCTAAATTGGGGAAATGTTTCGAACAAAAGCATTTCATTTGAGGAAGTGTAGAAGTGTATGGATGTATTGTCCACCACAAAAGGGGAGCACCCGAGCTTTTACAGAGAGCACAGGCAGTAACCTCAGATACGCTGATGACCTTTAAACCTGAGGAAAACGTACAGTTTCTGTCCATTACGCTCCATCATGTTTGTAGAAGCGAAGGTTTGTGGATTGGTCGAGAGCGGAAAATCCGATTTATTTGCTGCCTTGTACGGCGTAAACACACTACACACACATATACACATCCTTTACAAACCAAATACACACAGTTTACGTAAATTACAGATCAGAAACAGGTTAGCAGCCCGTTACATGATACGTTTATGTACACGTTCCTGTGCGAATGCCTGCATGTATCGCAGTGAAGTGGGAAGAGTAGCAGTGGCTGTCACATCACGTCATGCATGTGTGATGATCCCAGTGTCAGTGTAGCAAACCCTTCAACCCTTCGACAAACGACCTCTTCCTTTCGGATCCTGAGTTATCCCTCAAACAAGAATCTGGCGTCGTGCTGGCTGTTCTTTGGCGTGTTCCCTGGATGTGCCTCGTGGCGTCAGGTGACCACGAAACCCCTGAAATATTCAGGGCTACATGAGATGGCCTCTAAATATAACCCAGCAGGTCGATCTGCCTCTTATTAAAGAGGTGAGGATGCTTCCTTGTCAGCTCGACGCTTGGAGAAGGAGGCGAGCCTTTGAAACATGACACCGAGATAATCGTCCACGGAGAGCAAGCTATTGGAAGCAACCCAACAGGATCCAGCCCACCCAGGCTTGCCTTCAGTAAGGCAAAGGTCACGCCGGCTCCGCTGCAGGCTGCTGTTTCTATATTCGGAACAGAGCCCTTGTGAATCAGGCTTCATTGTGCGCTGCTGTATTGTTAGCTCCGTGGGGTCGCCCTGCAGGGTTTGGCTCGGGATAATTCACGGTATAGCTGCTATTTTAGGATTCACTATTGTGCAAAATAAAAATAATGAAATTGCTACTTGCAGACTTGTGCGCTGGAACGTAGCCAGCATGCCCTCAAAATGAATAAGTGTGAGCAAAACTCTTGAGTCACACACCGGTTCTTTGCACTTTTGTAGGACAGCGTGACAGTAGGTCAGCAATTCTGTCCAACTTTAAAGTCAGTTTTCACTACCAGCACTGTTATTCTTCAGCACAGCCTCAACTCTCTTAGACCGGCTCCTTTCTTTAAGTCGTCTTCAGGAACACTTCAGGCTTCCTGAAGGACGTCCCAAAGCTCTTCTTTGGACATTGGCTCTCTGTGAAGGTGATCTCGCACTGCTTCTGTCTCTGAAACTCCTCAGGAACAGGGAGTGGACTGAAAATGAGAGACAACAACACTGTCCTTCAGGAAGATCTGGAGAACTGCTCAGGTACAGAGACTGGACTGGACATGAGAGACAACAACACTGTCCTTCAGGAAGATCTGGAGAACCGCTCAGGTACAGAGACTGGACTGAACATGAGAGACAACAACACTGTCCTTCAGGAAGATCTGGAGAACTGTGCTTCAACAAAATATTAAAATACGAGCGTCTGCTAAATTCCATAGATCTAAAGGTTGTTTCATCACGTCCTTTTAAAACGTATTTATCGCAGAAACGCATGTCCCAGCAATGATGAGGATTAGTCTTGAAGCCCTGTGTCTAACCAAAATCTTGTTCCTGTGTCAACCTACTGCAAGTGTGAGGACAAGCAGCCAGTGTGAAATCAATAATGCACTTTTGTCAGTGGGTGACACATGAGCTGTGGTGGGGAGCAAATGGCCTGGGGGGCATTGGTTTCCTGTCAGCTGGCTTGTGGCCCAGAAAGCATACCAGGGATTGGCGAAAAACCCATTCGGGAAGCGTTGGCCATGCGATCTGGCAGCATGATAAGTTCTGCTTGTCTGCCTGGAGGATGCTCTGCCATTTCGAAACTCTCATAATGAGAGAGAAACTTTTCACTCGCTATTGTAACATTCTGGTTGTTCTTCGTCTTATTAACGTCACATAAACATGCCACGGGCCAGGTGAGGCCTGATGGTTATGCGTAGGTGGTGCCAAGTCATGTTTGCTGGTTTGATTTCCAGCAAGAAGCCAAGGTCCCAGCCTTCAAGCCGTCTGTCTGCAGCTGAATTTAATGGCATGGTAGATGAGGCATGCTGTTGAACAAGTACGGTTTGCAGAGTTTGGGACAGAGTAGCATGGAATCGCAATGTTGTGGACCTGCTGCAAAGTCTTCTCCCAGGAAATGGAATCCGGGACATTGCCATCTTGTCCTCTTCCTGCAGCCATCATCTTTGAAGATGCTGGGGTGGTTTTGAAAGTGCCGTCTGTGGGATGTCAGGGAGATTAAAGCTGGGCTGACTTTTGTGGGTTCAAGTCAACATTCCCCTACACCCCCTCGTTATGATTCCCTCGGAATTGCCATGAAATGCGGGTTGGAGTTGAAAAGTTCAGAATAGAGCCCCGCCTTGGTGCAGTTCTTCTCTATATGCATGTTCTTGCCATGTCTGTGAACTAAAAAAAAAAGTAATTAAACCTTTGAGAAACAAAATGAAATGAGAAGCCCAGAACCCTCACCCCAGGGTCGACCAAAAAAATGACCTGATTTTCCAAAAGCACCATCAATACGATAACCCAAGCTTTGAGATTCAACATCTAGGGTATGACAAGGAGCCACAGTGATGCTCCTGTGTGTTTTCCCGATTTCTCTGAGGGTTTCCTCCAGGAGCTCCAGTTTCTTCTCACAGTCCAAAGACATGCATACCAGGAGGACATGAGTTCCTAAATGGATTGCCATGGATTGGTGATTTGTCCAACTTTAGAGATGGAGGAGCTCCAGCATCCCCCACAACCCTTTTTAGGAAAAGCAGCTCAGAGATTGGATGGAAATTCAGAACGCAGTGGGGTGAAGACACTCGCGGCTCAGCTAACGAGGGGGCTGATAAATATCATCTGACAAAGAATAATCGCTTTCGCTCTTACGGAAAATAAAAGCCAATTTCAAGTATAGCCAGTTGGACCAGCGATATCACGGACTCCTTCTGTTGGACTAAAGCGACGTCTAGACGACGTAATAAGACACTTGTAAACTTTTAAAGTGTCAATAAAGTGTTTTATGCTTAATTTGTTTGCCAACACCCAATAACTGTTTAAATAACACAGTTTATTCTACATCGTTACGCCGAAAAGCCGACAGCGCAGCAGTTTCCTGCTGTCGTGCATTTGATGAGGAAACTTTTCTAGTTAGCGATTCTAGTCCCGTTGTCGTCCTTGCCTAACCTTAAATTAATGGGGACCAAATAGTGTATTGCGCACACGTTCTGCCATTACAGAGGCTTTGTGGGCAGAAAGAGCGCCCGTTAATAAGGCGCACCGCAGCGGTAGCGGCGATTAGTGGTCTTTGATCTGGATGAGATGTTAACAGAGGGAGAGGGAGAGGGAGACGGGGGAGGCTTTTGGAAGGGAGACCATCATCAGACTACAGACGCCCCATCTAATGAACGTCAGACAATGAAGTGTGGACACAACAAGCGCCAAACCACATCAGACAAACAGGAGTCCAGGGAGTGTCTGCCTACGCCGCCGGCCGCATCAACATCACCTCTTCATTGCAGATGAAGTGGATCTTAGGCTTGGGCTCCTCAAGCCTGCAATACATGTGGTATCGACTAAATTGCCTGTCATTCTGCCAGCTCAGGATTGCAGCTCTTGCCAGGCTAGAAGAAGGAAGGAAAAAACTTTGACATTACTCCCCCGTCCACTTCCTGGGGATTTCTAGCGTAGTTGTCCATGAGTTTGGTTGTCTTTCTTGCCATTCAGAGACATCACTTGCTCTGTGCTCCATCTTGAGGAGCTTGAGGAGCTTTAATCATACCTATGGTTGTTCCTCTTTTAGTCATTCTTTTCTTCTTTTCTTTCCTTTGGTGATGACACTATTTTGAGAGGACTATAATGTCTCAAAGTCTTCTGCAAGACTATCCACAAATCTTCTGGTGTCTGACTTCATGAACAGGAAACAGTGGCATATTTTGTCAGTGACCAACTAGAAACAGATGTTGTTCAACAGCCCTGGGACAATTTTCCACTGTCCCAAACGTTCATTGGAACTACGGTTTTGGGAAACATGCAATCATCCAACGCTTGTTTTCTCAGCAGAACTAAACTTCCTGGAAGTTCACCCCAGATTCGTTTTAGGATCATTCCTCTTCAGCTTCAGCCGCTTCAGTGAATTCTGAAACAAAGCCTGTGTCCTTGGTAGCTCTGCTCAAGTACCTGCTGCATACCCGTAGCCAGTGATCACTGGAAATGTTTGTAGAGCTAAAAAAAAAAAAAAAGAAAAAAAAGAAACCAAAAACTGGAAAAACTTCAAAGAAAGAAAAGGGAAATGCTACAAAAACCCTGGCTTGACCTTCCACTGACAAATGAAACGTCCCGCCGGAGCTGACGCCGCACAATCAGCAAATCAGCAAATGAAACATCTCCACAAGATGCCATGACCTAACTCTCCAAATACAACAACACATGACCTAAGCTTAGCCACATGGAGGACACTGGGAAGACGCTCGTGTGAAATAGACGCCTGTAAAGCTGAATAAGGACCATCGTCTCCCGGTAACTGCATCGTCTTCACTATGACATATGGCGGCTTTGTGGTTTTGGGCTGTTTAGGTTTTACTGTGTGTTCGGTGAACTCGCTTTTTTTCAACAAATTAACGATAAAAGATGATATTGTTTTGTCAAGGACAGGCCTTCACTCATGATTTAATTGTATGAGAAGAGGATGACCTTGTACAATAGCTGCAGTTTGAAATCCTGGGGGCTTTGGACGACGGTTGCCGCGAACAACCTTGCCATAAGTGGAAGCGACCTTCATAGCTTTCAGTAGGTTTTGTGTGTGGATTTGAAAGTCTAATATTATCATCGAGAATGAGAAGTGAGGAGCTCTCCCTGATGGGCCACTTGGCTATTTCAGGAGGTTTAAAAGGTGAAGTGGGCACGGCGGTCATTTTTCATTCGCTGCGAGTAATCCTAGATAACTCCTAGGGGTCTGAACGAGCACCAGCAGGCGAAAGCATCAATTTGCACTTCAGCCCTGCCCCTTTTGCCTCAGGCTTCCTGGTTTGTGGGTATAATAGTCTCAAATGTGCCATTTTTCATCACACCTTTCATCGAGACTTAGTTTAATACGACACTGGGACAAGAACACGTGAGTCGGATCGGTTTCCATGGGCCTCTTTACTCCTGGGCATCCCCTCTGGTGGTAGTAACAGAGATACACATCACTATAGCTGGAATTCTTTCCAGTTTGGTTTGTTTGGCTGACATTTTAAGTTGTTTTGGAGGAAAAACTTACATTTTTACAAATCAACGTGCACTTTAAAAGTGAAAGTGAAATGTGAAAGTGACAACCCTTGTCATTGCGAGGTCACAGCACAGCACACAGTGAACCACAACGGAATTGCACCTCTGCATTTAACCCATGCAAACACCGTGCAGCAGTGGGCAGCTATTGAAAGCGCCCGGGGAGCAGTGACGGGGACAGTACCTTGCTCAAGGATACCTCAGGGCAACCTACTGGTGAGGGGAATCAAACCCACAATCTTCTGATGCGGGGGGCAACTCCCTCACCACCTCTGAGACCACCGCTGCCCTGTTGACCCCAAAAAGTGGTCTGGACACAAGTTGATTTTCTACTGATGCTTGAGCACTGACGCCCTTCTTACAGGGCAGCTGGCTTTGCAGCATCCAGCAGCAGCTCAGCAAGTTCAAAGTGGTGCTGACAACAATAGTGGTTTGGATCCCCAGAGTCACCAGACCTTGTCCATTATGTGTTATCAAGATCTGACTCTGCTGATTCAACGTATAGCTTATTTTCGAGACCTTTGGTGAGCTGAATCCAGAGTGCTGGAGCAAGGAAAGCCTAAAAAATTCCCAGGATTGAGGCTGAATGTACTGGTCGGCAAAGCCAAAGCAAACACTCTGCTGGATGATTCTTATCTCGCTTACATTGTTGAGGGAAAGAGAGATCGTGATCCTTCCCACCCACACGAGCATGACCACTGGGACCTGCCACCATGGGTCTCAGGGTGTTTTGAGACCTGTCGTTCCATTGCTTTGGTCTGCAGCGTAGGTTTGGTTTGGTTCGGTTTCACACAAACCCATATTTGTAAAAGAAGAGCAGACTGCTCGGCAGAATGTGCGATTTCCCAGTGGAGGCCCAACTCTGTGGGTTGCTCTTGGCCCTGCTCATCATTTTTATATTTTTTGTATTCACCATTTCAGGAAACGAAGCAGTTTGAAGGCAGACCACTGATTTTTAGGGTCTTGGGCTGATTCATTTGGTGCTCTGTGTTCTGACCTATGCAAGAAACTGAATCTATGGATCAAATGTCCTAAAGGCTATTTAGAGGCCCTCAGAGCCTGCTTTCTCTGGAACATTTCAGTTTTGGAGACAAACTCCTAAATCCGGATACCTACTTAATCTGATAATAATCCACAAATATTTGGAAAATAATCCATCATACAATCAGTAACCGAAGTGTGGTCCCACAGGTGGAACATTGAAGATGTTTGATACATTTGGACCCTCTAGGGTCTGAGCACATTATTTATTTTGTGTAGGCTGTTTTGGGGGTGTAGATATGGGATATTGGGCTCACCTCATGATCTTTCATTGCACAGAGCAACGACTGACCAGAGGCTGTTGGAGAAACTGGAGAAGATGACATTCAGTGTTTATCCTTATGGGTGTAGTCTCCAAAAGTGCAACGCAAGGCTGGATTAGAAAATGCTCACACTGGCGCTGTTCTAAAAATACAAAAAAAAGAGTATACAAGGGTATAGATCTCCAAAAAGAGTATATAACTCCAAAAAGAGAGTATATATCTCTAGAATGCATTGTTCCTGATATTTTTTGTTGGGTATGACATTGTCAGGCTAATTCAAGCTCTTGTGGCTGCCAGAAACAGCATTCTTTAGTTTCCTGGACATGGATTAAGTCTGGTCCTGGATTAAGCTGTACTGCCAGAAGGTGAGTCACCATAGGAAACTCTTCTTTTGTCTAGGATTACACAAAAACAGCTCTTAAATAGTCTCTTTGTTGATCTTTAACAAGGGCTTTGTACTTTTATGGCTGACTGATGGTGAGTGGTTGGGGAGCCGTGGTCTCTTTGAGGCTGGCGGAGGTTTCAGTCTCTTTCAGAGTGCAGGCATGCCTCTGGTATCAGTGACGGGAGGAAACAAAGTGGGATTGTTGGTCTCGCGCATTCCTCTCATTCTTCCTCCCTCTGTTTTGGATGGGAATCAGCTGGGTGCTCCAGAGACTGAACTTTTCCCTGCTTTCTTCGGCTTCAGGAGACGGGAGGAGGGGGAGAGGGGGGTGGCCTCCTTACAGCAGGAAAGGGAAGGGGGCTCAACCTCGGAGAGACTCATAAAGGAAGAGCAATGAAACTGATCCATTCATTGTCTGAGGAAATGAAGAGGATGGGCGAGTGATTACGTGGGGATTTATAAAAAGATGATGTACAATTTGTGGATGTTCCCTTCGGTTCCTGTTCTGTTTCAACGTGAAGAGGCCTGAGGAGAAATGTCTTCAGCATGGGTTTCATGCTGAATGTCTGGGTTTATAGACATGCCCGAGAAGGGTCTGGAGGGTCCCAATATTACCTAGTTTAGCTGTGATTGGAGGATCGGGGTTTGAACCCCTTCCCAGTAGGTTGCCCTGAGGTACCCTTGAGCAAGGTGCCGTCCCCATCACTGCTCCCCGGGCACTTTCAATAGCTGCCCACTGCTGCACGTGTTTGAGTGTGCATGGGTTAAATGCAGAGGTCCAATTTCGTTGTGTTTCACTGTCTGCTGTGCTGTGACCTCGCAATGACAAGGGTTGTCACTTTCACTTTCTTTCACATACCGTAAAATCATAAAGCCATTTCTGATGCTCTGTGAGGAGACTCAACAGACAGCTTTCCTTCTCCTCATGCTTTTTAAACTTAGCACTAGTCCAGCTATACCTCATGCCTAGAGTTCTTGAGGCGCAGGTGACATTTGTGACACATTGCTCATGAGGGACAGTTGTAGGGTTGCAAAGAGTGGAACTTCTCTAATTTCAGTCATCTGATTGTTGGGACTTTTTCAATATGGTGTCAAAGATGAAAATGCATGAGACTTCCATGTTGCTTTCGCGACCTGCGCTTTAATGAACCCATTTGACAGCGAGTACAATGCCATGTACACCCACGCAGCAGGGCTCTTGAACTTCAAAGAAGCTGCAGAGAAATTCTCAAGTAGATCATTGTTCCTCCTTTATTCAAATGGTCACCCGAGAGTCTCTTTTTAACCGCAGTCTGTGGCTTGTTCCGTTTTCAGAGAAAAGTTCAGAACCCGAAACCCCGCTCCATTGTGAGCCGGCGACTGAGCAAAAGCCAGCCGTAGCCAGAACGGACTGTCAAGGATTCATTAGAGGGTTTCTCAAAAAAAAAGAAAAGCCTACATCATGAAAGGAGAGACCTGGTCTGGGCAGGGAGGAGGGGTGCTCAGTGAAGCTTAATGGAGTAATTATTTGAACTTTGATCGTTTCATTATCTTCCAGCCCTTTGCTGTGTTTGGCTTTGTGCATTTCAAGAAGCCTAGAGACCATTTCAGGTGTGATGGATCAAGGAGTTAGATGTTAAAGGGTCACCTGAACTGTGTGCTGCCTCTTCGTTATGCTGTCAAACATCTCAGGTCACCAGAAAGACCTTGGGAATGCTTCTCATTAGAGCTGTACGGTCCTGTGCAAAGGTCTGTAAAAGAGTGTAAAATTAAAACCAGTTCTAAAGGCATTTTTCGGTACGACCACCGTTATTCTTCAACGCCGACTGTACTCTCTTAGGCAGTCTTTCTCGCCGTTTCTCCAAATTGTCTTCAGGAACAGTTCTTCAAGTTTCGGCTTCCATTTGAGCTCACATTGCTTCTGTCTCTGAAACTGCTCAGGTACAGAGACTGCACTGAAAATGAGAGACTATGTCCTTCAGGAAGCTCTGGAGAGCTGTTCCTCAACATTAAACATGCAAGAATGTCTGGAAGCAAAATATAAAGAAATGAGGGGAGGGGTAACACGTCTTGCCCAGAAGGGTTGCACTGATCAGCGACAGGACATCCTACGTTGCAAGATCAGAGGCACAGCCAATCAGAGGTAATTAACAGTCTTAAAGGCACAGGAACGGAAACAGCCTGTTTGAGGGCCAAAGGGAACCATGAATTTGATCTGCTTTGGTACATAAAACCTCAAAGTACAAGCAAATGTGTTAAAATGAGTGAAAGGTGGTCGCTGACTTTTGCAGTGGTCTCTTTACGCTCACAAATTCCAAACCTGTCATGTGATTATTTTCACAGCAACAAGACCTTTTGGCTCAGTGTTGCATTCCTCCCTCTTGCAAGCCAAGCCTCGGTTCCTCTGCATTATTAGCCGTGTAGTCCAGGCCCACGCAGTCGTCTCCGTGCTGAAAATCTCTCCTGGTTCCTGGTGGTGTCATGAGACACATTTCCTTCGGCAGGCCTTGTCTTTTTGTTGACGTTAGCCATTTGTTGCTGGGTTGCAAGGTCAGTTGTATTGGTTCTCTGTTGATAAGTCTGTTGCATGGAAACCCTGAGTTCACCACTGCAACACACTCATCCAAAAATGTGCTTTCACTTTGAGGTTAACCATTTCCATTGGTGGTGGGGGGTGTTTCTCCAGCGCCATTGAAGAAATGTTCTCTCTTAGAGGACTTACTAGTCCTCAAGACTCAACAGGCAGCGGAGGAATGTTTTGGTTCCCACAGCCTGTGTGGCTGCATTACATCTGATCTCCCAAACCCTGGAGCAGGAGGGAGTGTGCTGGGAATTCTCACGCCACACAACCCCGCCATCCCCCTCCCTCGGCTGTGGAGCAATAGGTGTTTGAGGTGGAGGAGGAGAAACCGGGTTTTTCTCTTCATGTTGCACCAGATCATGGGTCCACAAAGCGGAACGAAAGCTATGATGTAACACTCCGGTTTTTCCTGCCTCAGTGCTGTTTGTAACAGAATCATTCCAGGGTTTATACCAGTACAGTATTTACACAACTCGGGTATAAAAGTTTCATTTCTGCAGCGTAACAGATGGACAGATAGTTTGAATGTATGTATGTATGTATGTATGTGTGGAGGGATGAATGGATGGATGGATGGATGGATGGACAGAGATGTAAGTATATAGTTGGAGGGAAGAGTGAATGGAAACTGATGGTTGATTTGGATGGATGGATGGATGAGTTGTAAGATAGATAGATGGATAGTTTGGATGTATGTATGTATGTGTGGAGGGATGAATGAATGGATTGATGGGTGGATGGATGGATGGATGGATGGATGGAAGGATGGACAGAGATGTAAGTCTATAGTTGAAGGGAAGAGTGAATGGAAACTGATGGTTGTTTTGGATGGAGGGATGGATGGATGAGTTGTAAGACAGACAGACAGATAGATCTATGGATGAATGAAAACAGATTAAACAGACGAAAGATGAAATTGTTGTCGATAAATGGGAACAGCGGCTGATTTTGTTTAGTAAATGAAATGATGGATGAGTTGTAAGATGGGGTGCTGGTGGTCTAGTGGTGGTACTTGCCTATGGACCAATGGCTCAAGAAGTCCCAGGTTCGAATCCCACCTCTGGCACTACCATCACTGGGTCCCTGAGCAAGACCGCTAAATGCCGTAAATGTAAATGTAAGATAGACAAACAGACAGACAGATGGATAGATGGATAGATAGATAGTTTGAATGTATGTATGTATGTGTGGATGGATGGATGGCTGGATGGATAGGTGGATATAGAAATGTAAGTATATAGCTGGAAGGAAGAGTGAATGGAAACTGAAGGTTGATTTGGATGGATGGATGGATGAGTAGATAGATGAATATTTTGGGTGTTTGTATGTATGTTTGGAGGGATGAATGGATGATTGGACAGAGATGTAAGTATATAGTTGGAGAGAAGAGCGAATGGAAACTGATGGTTGTTTTGGATGGATGGATGAGTTGTTAGATAGACAGACAGACAGACAGCCAGCTAGATGGATAGATAGTTTGAATGTATGTGTGGATGGATGGATGGATGGATGGATGGATAGAAATTTAAGTATATAGCTGGAGGGAAGAGTGAATGGAAACTGATGGTTGATTTGGATGGATGGATGGATGGATGAGTTGTAAGATAGATAGACAGACGGACAGACAGCTATATAGATAGATAGATAGATGCATAGATAGTTTGAATGTATGTGTGGATGGATGGATGGATGGTTGGATGGATAGAAATTTAAGTATATAGCTGGAGGGATGAATGAATGGATTGATGGGTGGATGGATGGATGGATGGATGGATGGAAGGATGGACAGAGATGTAAGTCTATAGTTGAAGGGAAGAGTGAATGGAAACTGATGGTTGTTTTGGATGGAGGGATGGATGGATGAGTTGTAAGACAGACAGACAGATAGATCTATGGATGAATGAAAACAGATTAAACAGACGAAAGATGAAATTGTTGTCGATAAATGGGAACAGCGGCTGATTTTGTTTAGTAAATGAAATGATTTCCCTTGTTTTTTCTAGAAATAAACTAAACCCGGGGCGGATTTTTTCATCTAATAAATTCTCTCTTTTTGACTCGAGTTTTATCACCGAACCGTCCAGCAGGGCAGAGCTGGCTGAAGTGATGAATGGACATCCTGCCCGGTCTGCCCTTTCTCTGCCTCTGACGTCTGCCCACGTGATGACTCAGCGACCTTTTTGCATGATTGAATGTCATCCTTGCCCTTTCAGGCAGCCTCCCCTGTGCCTGTGCTTGATATTTCACCAGGCGTGTTTTATTTATAGCGTCTGTTTGCTCAGACGTTACTCCGCTGGAGTCTCGAGACCCTCGTTCCTACAAATTTAGCTTCCAAACACACGGACTCTTACATTTTTATTGTATTGCTGAGGAAATGCTGCCTTGCCTGCCTTTTGGAATTCTCTGAGGAGATGATCACACACTGCTTCTGAACCTGCTCTGTGCTGAAAGCGAGAAACAAAAACTTTGTCCTTCAAGAAGCCTGGAGAACCATTCCTCAACAACACATTAAAAATGAAGGAAAGTCTGGAACTTTGCAAGCAATACATGAAGAAATGAGGTGTGGCTTAAGACCTTTGTAAAGTACTGTATCTTGTCCAGGTTCCGTTTAGTCTTATCACTAAAACTGGTCCCGACTCGAGGGTTTCCTGTCCAGGGAAATCCCTACATCAGCCCAAACCCTTTGCTTTACTTTCACTTTCACACCTGTTACTAGCGTCCGCCCACTGGGACACTTTCAATGGCTCAGAGCGCAAGAAGAACCTTTGTTTGAGAGGAAGCTGTTACCCACCCTGACAGCAAGTGTAAGCACTGGGGCAGCTTTGATGGCCACGGGAAAGGCCGGGTGAGAGAGAACCCCGGACGCAGAACCCGTCTTGGCCGGTTTGTTAAATTTGCAGGCCAAACCTTTCAAACGATCATGGAAAAGGTTCAAAGTGATGCTTGGATCCTGCCCGGTTCCTTTGTAAAGCCTGACCCGGGACGGCGGCTATAGCACAGATTGGAAATCATCGCCCCGCTTTACTGCCAGCCGTTTCATCCCGTCACTTGACCTCAGGCTCGCCTTTTATCGCAGCAGAATTTGCACCGAGCTGCTGGTTTGTAGTGGGGCGTCCCTTGTGTCTCGCATGGGGCTCTTGACAGATCAATAGCCACAGTTTTTTTCCCCCTAATGCCTCTTTGAGTTTGGTCCAAGGACTCTGTGCTCTTCAGACTCTACTGCTGATATCTGCTTTTCCTGGTGCAAATCACAAAGTCCCTCAGTCATCGTTTTCCGTGCTCAGGCAGGTCCGACGCAAGCGCTGACCTTATGGGCAGGTTGGTGAGTGTGTGTGGCGTCTGAAACTGTCGACCCAGCCGACATGGGATTATCAGCTCTGAGATCTACAGCTGTATGTCATTCAGCAGAAAAGTAGGAACAAATCCGGCTTTCCAAAAAAGAGGATTCAGCACAGTGATCTCAGCATCAAAAATACAAATTAAGGTGTTCAAATCCAGGCAGCCAATCAGAGTGAAGTAGGTGATGGGGTAGCGCTTTTGACATGGACACCCACAGCTTTTTCATTCTGACTTTAACTGGTAAAATGTCTAGGGTTGTCTTCCAGCTTTTCACCTTGGACAGGCACCCCTGGTTTGGACAAGCAGCACAGGTGATGGATGGACTGCAAAGCTTAGGTTCCAGAGGCTGTGAATTTTCATTGTGTGGCTGGGTGGAACAGCCAGCACTGATGGTTCTGCTTGAGAACCTTTGTTTATCTGTGTTTTACAGAATTAGAGCTCTGTAGCCATGAAAGACTTCCTTGCATTTTCTGTGTCACATATTCTGAGCAGAGTGTTTGAGGAGCTGGATCTTATCTCAGCACTTGGGCGAGAGACGGAGGAACAATTTAGCATCTCCAGCGTTTTAGCACCTCCAGAACTGTGTGAGGAACCGCAGATCCTGGAGGACCTTCTCGCTGTGCAGCACCTACCCCTGCAAGAGTTTATAAGACATAAAATATCCAATGCAAGTGAAGTGAAAGTGACTATTTGCCATTGTGAACCACAGCACACAGTGAACCACCAAACAATCTTCTGTATTTAACACACAAACACACTCCGTGCAGCAGGGGGCAGACATATCCAGGGGAGCAGGGATGGGGACGGTACCTTGCTCAAAGGTACCTGAGGGTAGTGATCTGGGACCCAAACCCATGACCTTCCGATCTTGAGGCCTTCACTAGCCCACCACTAAATTATGTAATATTATATTATCATCACAAACTGAGTGTAGTTCATTTGAATTCAGCACCTCCCTACAGAAAGATGGTTAGAAGGTGTGACGCCATGATCTTCAGTCAAGCTGGTTCTCGTCATTTTAACTGCAGCCTCCAGTCTCGGAGGCCTGTGCTCAGGGCCCAGTCGGCCCGGATCATAATCCATGCTTGCGTATGGGAGTCAAAACTATAATCAACAGCGGAGGCCGACCTTTAACTAGTCGTGTTTGCTACCTGTGTTATGGCTGTTGGTGCACATGTTATGTCTACTCCGAATGCCTGTTTGTAAACCGTTTTCAAGAGTTTATGCTGAAGCCATTCTTGCCTTTGAGGTCCATTGTAGCGTGACCGTCACTCCAGCACCGTTAAACTCTGAAGGCGCCGTTTGTTTTTCCTCCAAATGCTTTCTTTCCTGAAGCCCACGTGCTCTTCACATAGCTGGGCAGATTTAGCTCACCACACAGGGCTCCACATTGTCCTACAGGCGGTGGTGTTTACAGAACAGATCCATACATTACCAGAGGGGAACCTTTGGAGGCTCCAGAGAAGGTCTGTTTTAAGTTCCCGACCATTTTTTATTCACAAGTTTCTTTTCTTTTAAACCACACTTTTCTTACTTCTTGGTTTAGTTTTGCTTTGAAACAATGGGAATACGTTGTTCAAATGGGCTATGAAAAGATCCAGGACATTTCTCCCTTGGGTATCTAGGTAGACATAAAGCACATGCCTTGAGACGACCCTCATTTCTTTATATTATTCTAGAGAATCACCTCCAGATGCAATGTTTGCTCTGAGGGTGTTGATGGAGAAGTACAGAGAAGGTCAGAAAGCAGAAGACAGGGTGCCTAGAGAGGAGTTGTGGTTTCATATGAGGAAGTCAGGAGTTACAGAGAAGTGCGAGAGTGACGGATGCATTTTAGGTAGAGGTTGGATTACATCAGGGATCAGCGCGGAGCCCATTCTTGTTTGCAATAGTAATGGACAGGTTGAGGGACGAGGTTAGACAGGAGTCTCCCTGGACGATGATGTTTGCCGATGATATTGTGATCTGCAGTGAGAGTAGGGAGCAGCTTGAGGAGAACCTGGAGAGATGGAGATCTGCTCTAGAGAGGAGAGGAATGAAAGTGATTAGGACAAAGACCAAATACGTGAGTGTGAATGAAAGGGAGGACAGTGGAGTGGTTAGGATGGAGGGCGGAGAGGTGACAAAGGTGGAGGGTTAACCCTAACCCAAAAAAAGAAGAAGAAGATTCTAGAGAATCACCTTGGTGGTGAAAAGCAAAACTGTCTGATCTGTGTTAGATTAAGGATTAAAAAAGGAACAAGAAACAGTTTTAGTGAACCAGGCTACAAAGTGTCCCAGGAAGATCTGGAGAACTGCTCAGGTACAGAGACTGGACTGAACATGAGAGACAACAACACTGTCCTTCAGGAAGATCTGGAGAACTGTTCCTCAACATTAAAAACACAAGAAGTTAAATATGAAGAAGTGGGCCAAAGGACTGTATCTAAGCAAGCTATGTCATTCCTAAATATCTTCTCCAGGGAAAAAGCCCAGGCTTCTCGTGGGAAAAGCAAATCATAGATAACATTCAAACCACTGCTGCTGCGTTTCCATGGACAACTGGGAACAACTGGTCTCCAAATGAACTCAGTGAGAAGGGGGGGGACTGGGCCCGAGCTCGCAAATGGCAGTGAAACAATGTCCTTTCCAGGCCACTGTCTTCAGCACTGTGCAAAAGTCTTGATCCCCTCATTTCTCTCTGTTCTGTGTGAACGTAAGACAGTGATTTGTGTACAAACATGTAACTCAGCTTTAAAGTCAGTCTTCACCACCACCGTTATTCTTCAGCACAGCCTCAACTCTCTTAGACCAGCTCCTTCCTTTAAGCCGTCTTCAGGAACACTTCTCCAGGCTTCTGAGGGTGTGCTTCATTTTTAAGGCCTTCTATAATTATGATTATAATATTGTTATTATTTATGCATTTATTACATGTATGTTCACTTCGCAAACATACTTTGACTTTATTCTAGTTTTCAGCGTTTACCGCATTTTATATACGTGATCATTTAATCATTAATTTATATTTATATAAAACTCAAATCATTTTTCGAACCTTTTTTCATCTGTTTGTACATTTATGGGGATTATTTGTTTTGTTCTGTATTTGCACGGTATGAATAAAAGGTATATATTTTATATATAATGTATATTACTGTTATTATTATTATTATTATACCAGCCGATATCGGCCTCCCTGCCAAGAGACACGGGGTGACTGGATGACTTGGTGGCAATCTGAAGATCTGGAAGGACATCCACCAATACGGCCCATGAGCTCCGAGCTCAGCTGGCAGCATCTTTCAGTAATATGGAATAGCCTCGCTCGTGCGGTTTTCCAACACGATGACTCACCGGTCCTGGTATGTTCTGCTATTTCCCGTGACTGGAATGCGGCCGGGGCGGCTGCCAAAGACCTTTAATAGCATTTTTCTGCTCCCAAACCGAACGGGCCGCTTTTTCTCTCCGAGCCGAGGTCGGACGACGTTCCTGCCTCTTTTGAGAGGCGCTGGGTCGAGTTGCCTCCAGGCTTCGGGGTGGAGGAGAGTTTGGCAGGACAGTGGGGGTAAATTCTGGGCACGGCTGAGCAGGAAGAAAGGAAAGGTGAGAAAGGATTCGATTTCCACTGAAAACCGATTGGAGCAAAACCGAAGGTCTGTCTTGTGACCAGTATTGCTGCGAAAACCATATTTATCCAACAACACGAGGGGAGCGTAATGGAAAGAGGCAGGTCACATGTGGCCAGTGTGTGTGTGTGTGTGTGTGTGTGTGTGAATGATGAAGCGCTCATCTTCATGCTGCCGTCCCATGATGCTCACCTGATTCCCTCTTCTGCCCCACTCTCATGACCCCGCCTCTCCCTCCCTCTCTCTCTCTCTTTCTCTCTTTCCTGCTGCTTATCTGCAGGCTGCTGAGAGACAATGGCAGCAGTGAACTCGTGTATACTGGTCAACGCCACACCCACTTTACTGTACACTCCAGGCCTGGGAAAACACAGAGGAATGCAAAGTACTGACTTTGTTATGACTCTCCCTTTAACCCTTCAGTGCATCCTCTCCACGTCTGCACGGGACTGAAAGAGGAGCTTTATTCCTGGTTGACCCCTCTGACACACGCTTGACTTGTTTCATAGCATGTAATTCCAAACTCTTCCCATCATCTGTTTATTTCATGATGTACCGGCCAATAGAAACGCTGTGCCAGTCCCAGTCTCCGCTCTTAGCCTTCCTTTTCGGCCGTTCTTGGTCCCAGGTCTTGGGATAAAGGGATAAAGAGAAACGTGTTGAGATTCTCCCAGAGTGTTTTGTGAATGTGTGTTCCTCTGGCTTCATGGCAAACAAAATGCCATACCACAGTCATCTTCTTTTGTCTTTTTTAAATGTTCACCCACGCAAAAAAAAAAAAAAAAAAAAAAAAATCATACACTCCTTTCAGTAACAAGGAAAGTCCCACAGCAAGAATAGGAGGAAACGTTCTGAGGCAGTGGAGCTGAAAAGTTGAGTGGGTCAGAACATGCAGCCATAAAGGAGAACCTTCTACTTCTCAGAACTTGTTAAGGAAAAAAACGCACAAAGGTTACGGAGGTTATCAAAGAAATCAGTTCACAAGTTTTCCTTCAGTAGAAGAGCAGATACTTGAGATTAAAAACAAATGTCTGGAAAAGAGTTAACTACTTAGTACAAGTTAAAAGTACAGGAATGTACTGAGAGCATAAAGTAAAAGTACAGGAATGTACTGAGAGCATAAAGTAAAAGTACAGGAATGTACTGAGAGCATAAAGTAAAAGTACAGGAGTGTACTGAGAGCGTAAAGTTAAAAGTACAGGAATGTACTGAGAGCATAAAGTAAAAGTACAGGAGTGTACTGAGAGCGTAAAGTAAAAAGTACAGGAATGTACTGAGAGCGTAAAGTAAAAAGTACAGGAATGTACTGAGAGCGTAAAGTAAAAGTACAGGAATGTACTGAGGGTGTAAAGTAAAAGTACAGGAATGTACTGAGAGTGTAAAGTAAAAGTACAGGAATGTACTGAGGGTGTAAAGTAAAAGTACAGGAGTGTACTGAGAGCGTAAAGTAAAAAGTACAGGAATGTACTGAGAGCGTAAAGTAAAAGTACAGGAATGTACTGAGAGCGTAAAGTAAAAGTACAGGAATGTACTGAGAGTGTAAAGTAAAAGTACAGGAATGTACTGAGAGTGTAAAGTAAAAGTACAGGAGTGTACTGAGAGTGTAAAGTGAGACGTGTCTCCTCTGAAGGACGTCTGGAGCGTCTGTCTGTGCTGAAAGTGAACTGAATCTCACTCCATATTAATAGAATTAAAGACTATTAAAGCCTCGAACTTCAACTCCAATAAAAACAATCTACTGAAAATAATCCACATGAACTTCACCGCTTCACTTTCATCACCGTCTCTACTAGTTCTCCATCACGGACACACACTCCACACACCCTGAACTCCACCGTCCACTCTCCCTGTCCTCTCTCTCACTCTCCTCCACTCTGTCCTGCACCGATGGACACAGAGGGACGTCTCTTCTGTGTTTGTGTCCATTTAGTCTGAGACGGTCTGGATGTTGGGACGGTGATGGAGAGTAAAGTAATGGAGGATAAACTCAGATGTTCAGAATAAATTAAGGAGTCTGTTCTGAAAACAGAGAAAGGCAGAAAACTGGGGCTAAAAATGTTGGAAGGAAAGAATAAATACTCAGGAAAAGTACAGAAAACTACTTTAGCAACAACCTGCTTATCTGCTTGTGTCAGAAACCCATTTTGGACATGTGACGCCTCCAGATTCAGACAGACTGCCTCAGTTCATCAGAGTTTTTATTTTTTGTCTTGCATGGGAACGAGGGGCCTAAGATCAGGGCGTCCCATGAAGAAACCACTCTCTCCATCCAGAGTAAAAGCCAGAGGCAGGGGAGTGGAGTCAGCTTTCTGTTTATAGAGGCACTTACCATTGTGGTCTGCGGCAGCGAGGCAGAGTAAAGTGAAAGCGACTATTTGCACAACTCAACCACCACGAAATGCATCGTCTGTATTTAACCCGCACACCCCAGCTGGGGGCAGCGATGGGCACGGTACCTTGCTCAAGGGTAACTCAGGACAACATACTTGTCTGGGATTGAAACCCACGACCTCCCAATCCTGAGACCTCGTCCTTAATCACTAGGACGACGCCGGTGAGGGTCAGGCCTGCAGGCTTTTGTAAACTTCGAGGCAGTCGGGGTTCCTCGCTGGTTCTGCAGGCGAGACTCCCAACTAGAGGAACTGCTGCCTCTGCAAGGCTTCAGTTTCGGACTTCCTGCTTCACACATAGCTTCTGCTTTTAGGATGAGCCTCCCTCGGTCCAGCTGTGGCTGGGACAGGCGGATGTCCTCTTTCCTGCCCTTTAAAGAACTTTTTAGTGTCAGAGCCAAAAAGGGGTTGAGGGAAACTAGCACGAGGGCTGTTGAGGCTGCTTTGTGCTGGTTTTCTTGTGGGCTGTGTGTGTGTGTGTGTGTGTGTGTGTGTGTGTGTGTGTGTAAGACTTAAAGAGGCAGTTTGGGCCTGCTGCAGGTGGGAGCTTGCCCTGGCGAGCAGCCAGAAGGTTCTCAAGTCTCCCGGCGCCTCAGACTGAAGACCCCCCAGATTGCTTTGTTCACAAACTCAGAGGAGGCCTTCACTGACTGCACATACCCTCCACCAGGGGGCAGGCGACCAGGAACAGACATTAACAACTACACTTTCCCTATGTTCTTATTTATTTTTCCTTTCTCTAGCAAAAAAGTATTCACGTTACAGATTTTTTTATTCCATTACTTCCTGGTTTTCGGTCACTTGCTGCCCAAAGTACTCAATTAATTAATTCATTAATTTTAGGAAAACAATTTTGGGAAAAACCTCATGGAATTACAGTGAACCCGAGTATGACCACGGCAAAGATCCATCCATCCGTCCTTCATTCATTCATTCATATGGAAATGATAAAGGTCATACGACTATTATTTTGGGTAATTTTTTGCACCTGTGGTTAAAGGAGGTAAGCAGACTCCAGATTTCCAGGGATTTTCTTAATAAATGCCAATTTTCTGCTGAACGGCCTAAGGAGGGGGATACCTGTCACTAAATCTCTCCCTCTCCCTCTCTCTCTCTCTCTCTCTCTCTCTCTCTCTCTCTCTCAGGAAGCCTTTGTGGATCTGTACGGCCGGCAGAAGGAGTCTGTGTTCAGCAGCTCCTGGCCCTCCATAGTGACTGTGTTCAGCCTGGCAGCGCTGGGGGCCGTGGGTTTCACCATCGGAGCGTATTTGGCTCAGAAATGAACATCTCCCTCCCTCCCTCCCTCCCTCTCTCCCTCCCTCCCTCCCTGGGCCCCTGTAGAGATGCTCCCGTCCCGGACATCGTGTCTCTTCAAAGACTTCTCCCCTCCCTCCACACTTATCCCATCTCCCCACCCCGGAGTTTCAAAGCAGAAGCACAAACAGCAGGAACGAACACGCCACCCCCGCATCGGGGAAGGGAGGGCCCGGAGAACATGAACAACACCACAAAAAAGAAAGACAAGTGGCAGGTTCGGTGCCGTCCAGTCCTCGGTGCAGTGAACAGTAAACGGGTTCAGCAGCCTTGTTTCAGGCTGTTTACATCCTGGATTTGGATCTGATTGCATGCGGCTGTCTGATCGGACCGGGACGAATGTCCGATATTACCGAGAAAATCCTAACATTCAAACAGCAGGTTGGATTTTTCCATCATCATAGGCTGAACACCACACCCTGCAGATTCATACCAGATTAAAATCATAATAAAGAAACAAAAGCCCAACAGCAACAACAAAAACACACCCTGCAGATTCACACCGGATTAAAACCACTCCACAGTTCTAACTCTCAGACTATAAAAACTACAGGTCGCTTCCTGCACAAGTTTCATACTGGATGCAGTTTTAAAAACTCCACGCAGCAGTTTCATACTGGATTAAATGTAGAAACAAATCCATGCTGCGGATTCAGATTAAAACCACACACTGCAGATTCATATAGAGCTAAAATCTCCGTCTGTAAAAGAAAACGATGAACACCGCTGATTCATACTGGATTGAAATCCCTCTCCGGCTATTACCATAAGAACATCACCCGGCAGATTCATACGGGATTACAGTCCTTCCACGATTATTACTGTCAGGCTGGATTAGAATAGAAATTTACAGAAACCGCTGGACGTCCTTTAGAGGACGTTTTGGAAAGCTGCTGAACCTGCAGTGTTTGCGGACTGCAGACGGAGACGGGGATGAATTAAATGCGAGAGGACGTGGAAGGGGGCTTGAGACGGAGACGGAAAGAAGCCTGAAGATGATGGAAGATGATACGAAGCACATCGGCCGAGGAGTGAGTGATGGGACAGCCCTTGCCATGTCCACTTTAGTTGACTTCTAATCATAAGATGTACCTTGAGCCAAATTTCGAGCACAGGAAGGGTCGAAAAGACTCGATCCACACTTCAGCTGCTCGTCGGACCCCGGATGTGCCGGCGGGGCGGATTAGACGTCCCTAATGACTGTGTCCACGGAGAGGAAGGTTATTACGTCTAATCCTCGTCACCGCCTCGTGCAGCGTCTGCATGAAGAGAAAAGGCTTCTGGGCAAGACTTTGTGTCCACTCTAGAAAGAGAGAGGAAAGAGAGAGAGAAAGCCAAAGAGGAAGCATCGCGTGCTTATCTGATGGCTTCTGAGAGGGAGCTCGTTCAGAGAGCGAGGATGAGAGAAAGTGAGAGGGAGTGTCAGCTTAATAGCTTCTGAGTGAAGCAGCATGATAAAGATGAAGGGCTTTTCTGACGAAAGGCTGGAATTCCTGAGAGAGACGGAGCGCATTCGAGCCTTTTAGGCCGTCAGAACGAGAAAGAACGCTTTAGACACACCGAGGGACGCTTTACAGGTGTGAAAGAGTCAGACAGACTCCAGGCTTTAAGGGCAAGTCCACCAGCGTTTTCAAATTTCTGCATAATTCGGTGATCCGGAGTGGGTTCGGTGCACTTCGGGTTACAGTGGCGGCGAAAGGAACCAGACGTCACAAGTGGGTGCATTTTGTCCCACCGCACGATCACACCACGGGCGTAAACCCGAAACGCTTTCCATTCTATCGGCACAGCGGGCCTCCGTTTCTTCCTGTCCTCTGCATCTTCCCCTTTCACACCGTCCTCCTGCATGTCCTCTCTCACCACGTCCATAAACCTCCTTTGTTCTTCCTCTTCTCCTCTTTGCTGGCTCTCCTCACCATCCTTCTCCTGGTATACCCCTCGTCTCTCCTGTGGGTGCAGGTCTGGGAGGGAGATTCGGACGTCTGGTTCTGTTCACCAACGCTGCGATTAGGTTGAAATTTTGGAACTATGGGTGGAATTTCCCTTCAGGCTGTGTAGGATATCAGAAAGAGGGGCCGTAACCGTGTCCATGTCTGGTCTTAGTGAATGAGTGTGTAGCATCCAGCCGGGGAGACACCAGGGTCAGTATTCCACTTGGGTTATTCGGTCTTTTCTGTAAGTTCTGGTTAATATTATTACTTTTTTTTTAACTTCTGAATTTTTTGGCAGTCCACCATCAAACCGACAACAGTATCAGATGTGGGCCTGCAGAATTTAACTAGCAATCCTGGGGTTTTTTTTTTTTTTTTGTCTTCTGATGATATGATTTTAGTGTCGATTTTTGAAACACTAATGAGATTTTTTAAAAAAACAATTTTTTTTTAGGAAGGAGCTTAAAGGTGGGACTTTTATTCTGCATGAAAGATGCAGGCTTTGAACTACATTGAAAATAAATAATAAAAAAAGCAGAAAAGAAGCATCAAACATATCTCTTAGATCCTAGTGCAGAAAAAAACACGCAGATATAACGGATTTAACGCTGTCGTGTTCCAACTTTGCCCGTGACGGGAAAGTCCTGTAGTTAACACTCGAGCTAGCTGTTGTTTTTTTGCCAGTGTACAGTGTCTGTATGTGTTTTCTGTCCACGGTTTATGACTTCCTCAAACAACGGCACACTAATCATCACCTGAAATGCCACAGCGAGCTATTTCATCCCTTTTATTTTGCATTTTTGCTCTTATTTATTGTAGGTACCTTCAGACCAACAGCGCGGATGAAAGACTTTCCATTTCTTTCATGTTTTTCTTCTTGATTTGAAATGTTACCAATCTATTGGGCTCTTAATCTGCTGCCTACCTGCTGCTTAATGATAGAAACCATGCGAGTAAACTTTCTGGACGGATATTTATTGAATGTGAACGTACGCCATCTTAGTCCAAAGAAGAGTGCATTCTGGGATATCCCGGTTCTGAAAAACGCTGTAGACTTGTTTTGTTCTGCCTGCATACGTCTAGCATCTGATTTTCTGTAAGTGAAAGTGACTATTCTTGTCATTGTGAATTCGCAGCCAAACACATCCTCTGTATTTAACCCACACACACCGTCCAGCAGGGGGCAGACATGTCCAGCACCCGGGGAGCAGTGATGGGGACTGTACCTTGATCAAGGGAACCTCAGGACAACCTACTGCTCTGGGATTCGAACACACGACCTCCTGATCCTGAGGCCTCGTCCTTAAACACCAGGCCGCCGCTGCCCCGTTGACCTGCGGCTTTTTTAAATTCGATTTTATAAAAGATCCCGCCTCCTCGCATTTTGTTCTGCGTGAAACGAGGAAAGAAGCATCTTGTTGTAAAGTGGACGCATCATGTCCCGCGGGCCGGACGTCCCGGTAGGTCTGCAGCTCCTGAGGCTTAAGGATGTTTTTCGTTTAGAGTAGTAACAGCGCCGTCGTCCCGTAGTCCGCATGTGACACCCCTGAGATAAGCTATCGCACTGTCTTTCTCTTCCCATGACCTGATTAAAGAATAAACCGATCCAAAACGCTTCCAGACTCCTTCATCTCTCACGCCACGTCCTTCCTTTCCTTCCAGATTTGGTAGAGTAATCTTTTATTCTCCCACGAATGGGAAATTACAGGGCTCTTATAAAAGTGACAGATGTACAGAAAAGAAATAGAAAAAAAAATATATAAATACAAATATATATTTGATATATATATATATTTATGATATATATGATTGTATATATATTTGACCTTATTTCCGAAGATTCCACTCTCAGCTCTGGGTTTTTACTGTGATATTTACTTCCTCTGCTTTATTTTGATCATTTAGAATGGACTTTTAAATCCCATTCCCATTTTTAAAGACATCGTCCTGCATTACAGGTTAGTCTTCACTACAAATCGAGCCTTAAGATCAAAAAACGCAGCTTTACCGAAGCTCTTAAAATGAATGAACCTCTAGTTTTTCGGTGCCAAAACTTTGGAACGCACTGCCAACGAATATCCCTCAGGAAACTACAGGAGTTTTTAAAAAAAAAGAAAAAAAAAAAAACATCAAAAATATTATTTAGCAGAGCTTTCTGTTCATACATTTTATTAATAACAACTGAAATCAAAACGGAATCAATCGTTAACAGGAAAGGAAACAGAAGATAAGATGTAAACTTTTTGAGCTCCACTGATACACATGAAAAGTGCTCCACTCATTTTCTGAGCTGCTTGTCCTGATTAGGGTTGTGGGCGGTGCTGGAGTCACTCTCACTGGGCGAAAGGCGGGGACACTCCCTGGACAGGTTGCCAGTCCATCAAAGGGAGTGACACACACACACACCCCTAAGGAACAACTGATCATGTCCTGTCCACCTGACGTGTCTTTGGACGACTGGAGGAAACACAGACACGGAGAGAACATGTCCACTCCATACAGAAAGGACCTGAACCTCACTGCACCACTGGGACGTCCCATCTATTAAAAATAATAATAATATCATGAATAAAATTATCACTAAATTTACAGTATCTCACAAAAGTGAGTGCACCCCGCATTTTTGTAAATATGTTATCAGCTCTTTTGATAGGACACTCTGATCCAGTGTGTGCAGCTTGTAGAACAGTGTAAACGTAATGTCCCCTCAAAATAACTCAACACACCATCACAGCCATTAATGTTTAAACCACTGGCAACAAAAGTGAGGACACCCCTGAGTGAAGAATGTCCACATTGTGCCCAATTAGCCATCTTCCCTGCCCGGTGTCATGTGACTCGTTAGTGTCACAAGGTCTCAGGTGTGAATGGGGAGCAGCTGTGTTATATTTGGAGTTCTCACTCTCACACTCTCTCTCGGGTCGCTGGAAGTTGAACATGACACCTCATGGCAAAGAACTCTCTGAGGATCTGAAAAAAGATTTGTTGCTCTACATCAGGGGGGGTAACTCCGGTCCTGGAGGGCCGGTGTCCTGCAGAGTTTAGTGAATTCCCTGCTTGAACACACCTGGTACAGCTCACCTGATCATTCTCAAATTCAGTGAGTGTGTTTGAGAAGGCAACTACCAAACTGTGGAGGACACCATCCCTCCAAGGCCCGGAGTTGCCCACCTCTGCTCCAGTCCTGCTCCACCCCTGCTCCAGTCCTGCAGGGCTGGTGAGCTGGTGAGCTGTACCAGGTGTGTTTAAGCAGGGAATTCCCTAAACTCTGCAGGACACCGGCCCCCCACCGGAGATGCCCACCTGTTCTACATAAAGATGGCCTAGACTATAATAAAGTGAAAGTGAAAGTGAAGAGAAGACGATTGCCAGCACCCAGAAACTGAGCATACGGTGGTTTAACAGGACGGGCTCTCAGACTAGACACCACACACTGACCAGACCAGACACCACACACTGCATCAAACGGGTCTGCATGGCTGTCCTCCTAGAAGGAAGCCTCTTCTAAAGATGATGCACAAGGAAGCCCGCAAACAGTTTGCTGAAGACAAGCAGACTAAGGACATGGATTACTGGAACCATGTCCTGTGGTCTGATGAGACCAAGATGAGCTTATTTGGGTCAGATGTTGTCAAGCGTGTGTGGAAGCAACCAGGTGAGGAGTACAAAGACAAGTGTGTCTCGCCTGCAGTCAAGCATGGTGGTGGGAGTGTCATGGTTTGGGGCTGCATGAGTGCTGCCGGCACTGGGGAGCTACAGTTCACTGAGGGAGCCGTGAATGCCTACATGTACTGTGACCTACTGAGGTCACATGATCCCCTCCCTTCGGAAACTGGGCCACAGGGCAGTGTTCCAACATGATAACGACCCCAAACACCCCTCCAAGAACACCACCGCCTCGCTAAAGAAACTGAGGGTGAAGGTGCTGGACTGGCCAAGCATGTCTCCAGACCTAAACCCTATTGAGCATCTGTGGGGCTTCCTCAAACCGAAGGTGGAGGAGCGCAAGGTCTCTAACTATCTACCAGCTCCGTGATGTCATCATGGAGGAGTGGACGGTCTCTTCCAGTGGCAGCCTGTGAAGCTCTAGTGAACTCCATGCCCAAGAGAGTTCAGGCAGTGCTGGAAAACAATGGTAGCCACACAAAATATTGACACTTTAGGCACAACGTGGACATTTTTCACTCAGGGGTGTCCTCACTTTTGTTGCCAGTGGTTAGACATTAACGGCTGTGTCTTGAGTTATTCTGAGGGGACAATAAATCTACACTGTTATACAAGCTGCACACATGGACTACTTTACACTGTATCAAAGTGTCGTATCTTCAGTGTCGTCCCATCAAAGGTATAATAACACATTTACACAAATGTGAGGGGTGCACTCAACTTTGTGGGATACTGTACACCTTATTCTAATGTCTTTTTTTGGTAAACATCTATAGATCTGGGGTCTAAATCATGATCAATAGGGACATTTCTTACCAGGGTCAGATCATCAAAACGGGGACATTTCTAGCTAGTGACAGGCCAGCAGAACGGGGACAAATCATACCAGGGTCGTTTCATCGTCCTGGTAGAGTGATTCTCAAGTGCTGTTACCCCTGACTCTGGGTTTGCTTCAGGCTTGAAAAGACATTTATTGTGATGTGGGACATTCAGTCTCTCTGCTGTTTCTAATGTTCAAAACTTAAACATTTCCAACCGTTTTTTGATAAATGCTGCTCTGTCCTTCATACCATCACCGGCCTGGAGCTCATCACTGGACTGATTTTAATTCACTGTTGAAAACAAGGACTTTGGAAGAAGGTACAGAATGTCAAAATGAGGACATTCGTAAGCAGGTACAGGGCGTCAAAATGAGGACAATTGCAGGCAGATACAGGTCATCCGAATGGAGACATTTGCAAGCAGGGAAAGATCATCAATATGGGGACATTTGCAAGTAGCTACAGGCCATCAAAATGGAGACATTTGCAAGCAGGGACAGGCCGTCAGAATGGGGACATTTGCAAGCAGGGACAGGCCGTCAGAATGGGGACATTTGTAAGCAGGTACAGGCCGTCAGAATGGGGACATTTCAAACAAGGGTAAGGAATCCAAACGGGGAGATTTCCCATTCGTGACGGTGTTAATTGACGGGGACCGGCTGCACCTTTTAATGTAGAACAGAAAAATCTAACTGGTGAAGTTCGCCCCCGTTCTTCCGTTCCTGAGCGACTTCACGTCCTCACTCGTTCTCCTCTCTCTCCCTCTCTCCCTCTCTGAGAGAAAAGCAGAGCACTGCTTGTATCGTTTCTTCACCCCCGCTTCCTCCCAATCTTCAAAGCCGTCCCGCCGCGCGCCTTGTTCTGCTAAATGCAATGAGTGTAAAAGTCGTTCCTCAGGGCCAAGTTTTCCTTCACCAGTCTCTCTCTCTCTCTCTCTCCCCTCCTCCCCTCCGCCTCCGTATCTCCTCTGTATTCACATCACGTTGCTTTTCTCAGACTGCAGAACGTGTGAAAAGCGTCAGGCCGGGGATCCATACGAGGCTCCCCCAGGAGTTGGACGCCTGTCCTCCTGTGGCGCCGTGTCTCTCGTCCCAGGCTGAACATCACACGACGCTCACGATCCAAAACTGAGAGATTCTGTTTGCAGCCCTTTTTAGAGCTGCATTTTAAGAGCTCAGGATGGCATTCAGCAGACATTCAGGCCTGCTTTAACTGCGCCGCCGCGGAGAACAGCAGCAGCTACAATACTAATTCATCAGCGCGCCATCATTATATTGACTTTACATTTGGGAGAACTTGTTAAAAGAATGTGACTTTTCTTCATCCGGTTTAAGTATTTAAATGTATGTTTATACAGATGGGTGTGTGTTCATGTGTAAATTCTAAACATATCTATAATTACACTAGTAATTATATAATAATTAATGATTTATTATATAATACATACTAATATTATATATATATATATATATATATAGACAGGAGGCGGAGCCGGAGGTGTCAGAGTTAAAGATGCTGAGATGTTCGTTGGGTGTGACGAGGATGGACAGAATTAGAAATGAGTGTATATTAGAGGGACAGATCAGGTTGGACGTCTTGGAGACAAAGTTAGAGAAGCAAGGTTGCGTTGGTTTGGACTTGTCCAGAGGAGAGACGAGGATTATATCAGGAGGAGGATGTTGAGGATGGAGCTGCCAGGAAAGAGGAGGAGAGGAAGACCAAAGAGGAGGTTTATGGACGTGGTGAGAGAGGACATGCAGGTGGTGGGTTTGAAGGAGGAAGATGCAGAGGACAGGAAGAAATGGAGACGGATGATCCGACCCCTCAACGGGAGCAGCCGAAAGTTATAAATTATATATATTTTTAGAGAGAGAGAGAGAGAGAGAGAGAGAATCAACACTCCATCAAACACGCCCAGAGAGATGTGAATGGTTTGTGCGTAAATTTTTAATCAAACACGATTAAAAAAAATGACATTAGTGTCGTTTCCAAGCCATTACAGGAGCTGATCCTCCTCTCTGACTGAAAAGAAAGACAGAAAGAAAAAGAAACTACAAAAAAAAATCAGCAGTAAAAATAAACAGCTCAGCGTGGAGCCTCCGGGTCAGTCAGTTCTGACCAGACACTGAAGCACAGGACCCTGAAACACACACACTCTCTCTCTCTCTCTCACACACACACACACACACACACACACACACACACACACACACACACACACACACACACAGGTCGTCGGTCTGCACACATTCAGAGTGCTGGTTTTGTAAAAGTGTGGTGCTGCTGTCGAAGCAAAACCTCAGTTCTACTGAGTGATGGGGGAGAGGGAGGACCACCCTACACACCCAGAGAGGACAGTTCTACTGAGTGATGGGGGAGAGGGAGGACCACCCTACACACCCAGAAAGAGAGAGGACAGTTCTACTGAGTGATGGGGGAGAGGGAGGACCACCCCACACACCCAGAGAGAGAGAGAGGACAGTTATACTGAGTGATGGGGGAGAGGGAGGACAACTCTACCCACCCACTTTCAACCCTTTAAACATGTAAAGAATGCGAGACATCAATCATTAAAGAACACCACCAAAATAACCCCCCTGCACTGACATCCCAGTGATTGTGCAAAAGTCTTGATCCCCTCATTTCTTCATACTACTCCAGACTTTCTTGTATGTTTAATGTGTTGTTGAGGAACAGTTCTCCAGATCTTCCTGAAGGACAGTGTTGTTGTCTCTCATGTTCAGTCCAGTCTCTGTACCTGAGCAGTTTGATAGTTCTGTGTTGGTTAATCCACACAGTGATCTACGTCTGAACCTTCAAGCAGAACAAAGTGTCTCACTGAAGACATGAAGCAGTGAAGAACCAGGAGCAGATGATTCCAGATGAACCGGTGGTTAGTTTACTGCTGATAGTTTAGAACCCCTTTATCTAGAACCTTGTATCTTTAGGAGACTTTACGGCCTGGAGCACTAAACATTTGTTCCCGTTTCTTTCATGTAATCCTGTGTGACGCAGACCAGGCAGGAGTTAAACAGCATTTCTGCACCAACGAGGGGATTCCCGACAAAACAGAAATGAGGGGCTGAAGACTTTTGGACAGAACTGATTTTATAAAATCCTCCCATGAAAGTATGAACTAAAGAGGTTTAAAGCCTTTCAGGCTCTTTGGCTTGTATTACACACGAGTTTCAGGTCAGCAGTTTTTTCCGTTCATCATAAAACATCAGACAGACGTTAGCAGTGATTCCTGCCGTCCTGTAAAGGGCACTGATCTGATCCACTTCCTGCTTTATCAAGTGGGCAAGATGCGGTCAGGATCGCTCACTGCGGTGGTGAATGGAACCAGACGTCTGCCTCGAAAAGGGTTTGGAGTTTGCCCTCACACCTGTTCCATGGCGGAGGGGTACATGCAGGGTGTTGTGAGGCAAAGTAGTCCCCAAAAGTGATGCGGTTTGGACAGTTTTACACCCGGAGACACGAAGAGCTTCACTTTGGAGAGAAAAGGAAACAGCTACATTTGTGACGTCTGGTTCCATTCACAGCTACTGTAAAAAAAACAAAAACAAAAAACAAACGAGACGACGTGCGGAAAAGGTCAGCGTCTCCTTTAACACGACGAGGAGACCGTGTCCAAGAGCTCAGCAGCAAGAATGGTCCACCAGTGACGACGCAGAGCGAAGAAAATGTGCGTAGTGGCCGAACATGTCCGCCCACAAAGGCACCCAAAAAACAAGGCCTGAAAAGCAGTGCCTCTAGTTGATTTCTCTCGGAGAGTCCCACGAAACGGTCCCCGGGTCAGGACGTCCACTGAACCGGCCACGATTCCAACTGGACGGTTTTCTTCCGAGTGTCCTCCACGCGTCCGGCGCTGCTCGTCATTCTGTTGGAAGCTCCTTCCCGCCTCCCCCTGAGAGAGACACGGCGCAGTTACAAAGACGCACCAGGTCTTCGGTGGTCCCTCAGTTTAAAGGACAAACTGACCGTCTTTCTAAAGTCTGCAGATTCTACAGTCTACATGGTGGAGGGACTTTAATCCAGTAGTTTTCAGTTTTACAGTAAGAGGTGCAGACGCTTTAGACTGACGCCGGGTTTGTTTACCTGCCGGAGTGAGGACCAGAGCCTGGAGGATGTCGGACAGGGAGACGATTCCCTCAATGCTGGAGTTTTCGTCCACCACCACCAGCCGGTGGACCTGCAGAAAAACACAGCTTTCAGACAAAATCCCCCCATCACTGGAAAAAAGAATAAAAGACACTCTTATGAGATATATGCAGGTCTTGTGTGTGTGTGTGTGTGTGTGTGGTAAAAGGTGGGGTAGCACCCCCTGCTGTCAAGACTGGTCAACTGTACCAGTTACAATAAAAAGAACAAAAAAAGTATTTAATATATACTAATGAAAATATATAAAATGAAAAGTAACTGTATTGTATATATCTGTATTTATATATGATGTGGAAACCTGCATTACGTTTATAATCTATCTATTTAATATAGTATCTATATTTTTTTATTGTATAAATGGGTGTGTAGGGTGGTCCTCCCTCTCCCCCATCACTCAGTATAACTGTCCTCTCTCTTTCTGGGTGTGTAGGGCGGTCCTCCCTCTCCCCCATCACTCAGTAGAAATGTCCTCTCTCTCTCTGGGTGTGTAGGACGGTCCTCCCTCTCCCCCATCACTCAGTAGAACTGTCCTCTCTCTCTCTGGGTGTGTAGGGTGGTCCTCCCTCTCCCCCATCACTCAGTAGAACTGTCCTCTCTCTCTATCTATGTAGATGTGAATCATTGTGTGTATATTTATGTACAATTCTCACTTTACACACTTCAGTAGGCCGTTGACCCCCCCATCCCTGTCCCTGTCCCCGTCCTCACCTCCGCTTTGACGATTCTGTCCACGATGGTGTCCAGCGTTTCATACCGTCTGCACTTCATCACTCCCTCAAAATACTGTGAGCGGTGCTGCAGTGCCTGAGTGACCGTGATGTCCAGGTTATTGTAGGTTTTCTCAGCAGCCAGGTTCTAAATACACACACACACACACACACACACGGAACTCAGTCGACACTTATTCTCATCCTGACAAATAAGCCATCCTTAGAGGGCTTCGAGTTCAGTCCCATGATGCTTTGCTCTCACTGGTACTTTAGGATGATCCAGTAAAGGAACCGGAAGACCGGACCGAAAATCTGAAGAGGAGAGGAAGGACTTACTATGACATCAAACTTGGAGTAGATGTCCACGACCCTTCCTGCATGAGAGAAAACACAGAGTCAGAGGGGAGGTCTGTTACTGTAACACCGAGACCCAGACCAAACCGGACTTTATGCAGAGTTCCCGTACCGGCAACGTCCACCACGGGCAGCGCGGACACCCTCTTCTCCACAAACATGCTGAGGGCTTTGATGATGGGTGTGTCCGGGTGGATGAATGCGACGTTGGAGTAGGTGCCGATACCCAGCTCCTCCAGCGTCCTCTTCATGAAGGCCGGCTTGGGCATCTCACACACCTGAGAGACAGAGCGGCATCTCGCTTTAGTATCGTTCAAAAAGACTTTCATTTTGAAAGCACGAGAATTCATGAGTGTGACGGAAGGTGAGGACAGCGGAGTGGTGAGGATGGAGGGAGTAGAGGTGGAGGTGCTGAAATACTCGGTTCAGTTCAGAGTAACGGCGAGTGTGGAAGAGAGGAGAAGAAGAGAGTGCAGGCAGGTCGGAATGGGTGGAGAAGAGTGACGGGAGTGGTCTGTGACAGACGGGGACCAGCTATGTTATACGGGACAAAAAGAGAGGGGGATGGACAGGATTAAGAACAATTAAATTGAGGGACAGCTCAGGTTGGACGGTTAGGAGATGGTTTGGAGTGAGAACGCTGGTTTTTCCAGAGGAGAGACGAGGATGCTGCCAGGAAAGAGGAGAAGAGGAAGAACAAAGAGGAGGTTTATCTCTCTCTCTCACACACACACACACACACACACACACACACACACACACACACACTCAGAAGTGAACAGTTGCCTTCACTTACAAACAGCTGCAGAAACTTGAGGATCCTCTTGTGTGTGAGGATGTAGAGCACGTTCCCCGTGATGGGATCAATCACTGGCAACCGGTGGATCTTGTTTTTGATGAGTGAGTAAACAGCATCAAACACACTGAAAATACACACACGCGCGCACACACACACACACACACACACACACACACACACACACACACACACACACAACACACACAATAAGGGTGAGAATCCTTACAGCAGGTTATTAGGAAAGAGAAGACAAAATACAGAGAGCAAGACAGACACAGAGAAATAGAGAGCAAAAAGTGCAGAGAGAGAGAGAGAGAGAGAGAGAGAGAGAGATGAACGAGAGTATGAGAGAGTGAGAGAGAGAGAGAGAGAGGGGGACAGAGGAACAGAGAGAGAGTATAAGAGAGAGACAGCACGAGAGAGAGACAGAGAACAGAGAGAGAGAGAGAGAGAGAGAGAGAGAGAGAGAGAGGGGGAGAGAGAGAGAGAGGAGGAGGGAGAGAGGGGAGAGAGAGAGAGAGAGAGAGAGAGAGAGAAAGAGGGAGAGAGGAGAGAGTGTGAGTGAGCCAGAGAAAGCAGCAGAGGAGAGGGGAAGAGAGAGAGAGAGAGAGAGAGAGAGGGGGAGAGAGAGAGAGAGAGAGGAGAGAGAGAGAGGCGAGAGAGCGAGAGAGAGAGGGAGAGGGAGAGAGGAGAGAGCGAGAGAGAGAGAGAGAGAGCGAGAGAGAGGAGAGAGAGAGAGCGCGAGAGAGAGCGAGAGAGAGAGAGAGAGAGAGAGAGAGAGAGAGCGAGAGAGAGAGAGAGCGAGAGAGAGAGAGCGAGAGGGAGAGAGAGAGAGAGAGCGAGAGAGAGAGAGAGGAGAGAGAGCTGAGAGAGCTAGAGGAGAGAGAGAGAGAGAGAGAGAGGTGAGAGAGAGAGAGAGAGAGAGAGAGTAGAGGGAGGGGAGAGAGAGAGAGTGGGAGAGAGGGGGAGAGAGAGCCAGAGAGGGAGAGAGAGAGAGCTCACGGTGCAGTGGGTGAAATGCACCAAGGGCCTGAAGGTTTCTTGCAGGTAAAGTTCTGCCGAAAAAGAAAAAAAAACAAAGTCTGTACACTTTCTCGAACACACACACACACACACACACACACACACACACACACAGACGAACGAGACAGTAAGAGATCAGTCACCTCTCCACGTCTCGATCTTGTGCTCCTCCAGCTCGTAAATCTGCACCTGTTGGAAAAGAGCAGCGGTTTAAGTGCAGGCTCGTGAGCCTAGAGAGAAAGGGTGTGGGAAGACTTTATCACTACTAAAGGCGAGGTGGTGGTATCTGTGCAGAGCAATGATGTAGTCTGTGATGGTCAGCATCCTGAGACAAAAGACAGGTTCATCACTCACAGAAAAGTGGCACTCATGTCTAAAGTAATATACTGTGCAACAAGTCTTGAAACCCCTATTTCTCTGGTTTTAGGGAATCCTATTCAACACCCCTCCACCGTCTTCTCTTCGGCACACGGAGTCGATTAAATGAAACGGGAACAAATGTTTCAGTGCTCCAGGCTGCAAAGGGTCCAAAGATACAAGGTTCTAGATAAAGGGTTCCAAGCACTCAGCATTAAATGAATCACCCCATCTGAAATCAGGAGAGACTGACTGAAATATGAGAGACACCAACACTGTCCTTCAGGAAGATCTGGAGAACTGCTCAGGTACAGAGACCTGAACATGAGAGACAACAACACTGTCCTTCAGGAAGATCTGGAGAACTGCTCAGGTACAGAGACTGGACTGAACATGAGAGACAACAACACTGTCCTTCAGGAAGATCTGGAGTTCCCCAACAAGACATTTAACATACAAGAAAGTCTGGAGGCAAAATATGAAGAAATGAGGGGATCAGGACTCTTACAAAGTCAGATGTGTGTGTGTGTGTGTGTGTGTGTGTGTGTGTGTGTGTGTGTGTGTGTGTGTGTGTGTGTGTGTGTGTGTGTGTGCTTACCCACAAAGCTCTGGCTTTCAGTCTCCCATAGCGGAGCAGCTCGCACTCCATTGGCAACCAAAGCATAGAAGGCCTTCTTCACCTACAGGACAGGACAGGACAGGACAGGACAGACACACACAGTTTAGGATGTGTATATTTTCCTCGGTGCAGGGACACGCTCTGCATTAACTGTAGATGAGTGTTCTTACCTGTAGTGTGGTATCGAAGACCACGAGCTTGGAACTGGTGGGAATGAGGTCGTAGCACTTGTGGGACTTCATGAAGTGAACGTAGAGTTCACAGCCTGGCTGCTCTGGAACCGAAAGACAAAAAGAATCTCTTTTAAACTGACCAATCAGGAACTGAGCAGAACACTCACTCTGGATGTCTGATTGGAGTCGCTCACCTTCATCAAGGAGGTGGAGTTTCTCCAGGAGGCCTTCAGCCGTACCACTGACCTGCGAGGGCAGAGTGAAAGTGAAACATTGTGAACCACAGCACACGGTGAACCACAACATCCTGAGCCCACACACACCGTCCAGCAGGGGGCAGCCATATCCAGTCTCCAGGGAGCAGGGATGGGGGCAGTGCCTTGCTGGAGGGTACCTCAGAGCAACCTGCTGTTCTGGGGCTCACAACCTTCCAATCCTGGAGCCTGGTCCTTAAACACCAGGACACCGTTGTCCCACTGCTCCAGGTCGCCCTTTACAAGTCTCAGTGTTAAATCAGCACAGCAGTTGTCCTCCTCCCACTGACTCAAGGACAGAGGACATCTCACTGTCAAAGTCCCTCACTGCCGAGTTTGTCCTTGCAGCTCCACATGAGGAACACGCTACATACCGCAGGTAAAACATTCCCAGACGACACGCCCATTCAGTCAGGGAACGCTCGCTACAAGCCTTCGATCTCGAGTCACTGTGACTTCTGATCTCGAGTCACCGAGCAGCTCTGCGCATCCTTTCCAAAAAGATTTCCACCAACAGAAAACCAGCTGGTTCTGCTTCCAAGTTTTAAGCATTTCGACCCAAAATAAATCGGTTCATAACCTGAACAGTCAGCTGAAGTTGAGAACCTGATGTCCACTGAAGACACATCTTTAATCACAGCGGTGATTAAAAGTTAGCAATTTGCCCAAGTGCTGTAAAACCAACTATGAACAAGGAAAGACCGAAACATTCGGCTGCTCGTTAACGTGAATCAGACAGTGAAGAAACGATCAGATCCCGAACGAGAAGCTGTGCAGTGTTCATCCAACCTGAAGAGTCCGTTTAAACGTCTATTAACTGCAAACACAACAGCAAAATGCCACAGAGGTGCACTCACCGCTTGGGAGGAGGGGCTGAAGGAATGGGAGGCGGGGCTGAATGCTGCAGGGGCGGGGCTGAATGCAGAGGAGGTGCCGATGCAGGAGGAGATCGGGGGCCTGCTGGAGCTGGAGGTTAAGGTGTAGCGCTGCCCGGTGTCTGGGGGAGACGAGAGCGAGCGAGCCCGTCTCTCCTCCAGCCGTTCGGAAGCACTGCTGGGGGCTTCCAGTGAAAACACAGGGGGGGCGGGGCTCTGCGTCGGCGTCCTGGGTGGAGACGAGTGACCCGAGGCTAAAAGAGCAGACACACAGAAACAGGACACGATGGAAACCTTAGAGTTACGTTCTTTTTGCCATGTTCTCCCCCTATGTCTCACAGTCTAAAGACACGCAAGGCAGGTGGACTGTAGAAGGTACACTTTGCATGTGTCCTGTGATGGCCTGTCCAGGGTGTTCCTCATGTGCTGGAGAGGGTCCACCCTAGAGGTGGCCTTGTGTTTATAGACAAGGATCTGAAAGTCGTGGGTTCGAATCTCCGATCAGTAGGTTGCGATAGGGTACCCTGGGCGTTGGTGATGGTCTAGTGGTGGTACTTGCCTACGGACCTATGGCTCAAGAGGTCCCAGGTTCGAATCCCTCCTCTGGTGCTACCACCATTGGGTTCCTGAGCAAGCATCTGCTAGAGCGTCTGCTACATTACATTACATCCGTAAATGTAAATATACCCTTGAGCAAGGTACCGTCCCCTTCACTGCTCCGCAGGTGCTGAATATAGTGTATGGGTGAACACATTTCATTGTGTTTCAGTGTTGGTTCACTTTCACTTTCACCCTAGTAAGCGCAAGTGGCACAGAGGATGGACGGAGGAGTCTGCGCGAGTAAGATCATTACTGGGACCAAACCATCAGAGAAAACTCTGCTTGAACAAGATGCCAGGAGATATGCTGATGGTGACAAACCGTCTGAAAGTTCTCAAGATAAGAGAAATGACAATAATTCTTTGTATCTGCACACACGGTCCATCCCGTGTGTGCAGATACAAAGAGGAGTGCAGTTTAGTTTCAACTTGAAGGCACAGAGAGAGCAGACCAGCAGAGGCTGCTGTAAATAAACCGCTGTCACGTGCACGGAAAAAAACAAAAAGGGGTCACATGACAGCGGGCCCCAACCCCGCCCTCGGTGTTGGCCAACACTCGACACTTACACCCGCCGCAGAACAGACCTATTACTGTACCGCACCAGTCTGCGAAGCACAGATCTCCTCTTTCTTAGACTTCCTCCAGGAAGAGACGCTCAGCAGGTTCTGCAGGGTTTCATTCAGCTCTGAGCAAACGTTCCCTCTGATGTACGCCACATGAAGGCAAACCGGTGAGGAGCAAACACACCAACCCCGAGGGCACGTGCAGCGAGGCCAATCAGATTCTTAAAAACTAGAATTTTCTTTTTCAGTTGAAGTGAAGGTGAAGTGAAAGTGACCTGAAAACACAACACGGAACTCCCTGCGCCCAGGGAGCAGTGATGGGGACAACAGCTTGCTCAGGGGTACCTCAGGGTAACCTACTGGTCCGGAACCGGAAACCACAATCCTCTGATTATGGGTCGAACCACTGGACCATCACTGCTCTCTGAACTTAATTGGCAGAAACCGAGGCAGCAGAGGCAGCCAGAGGGACAGATCCTAACTCAGGCTGCCCCTTACTATCCCAAATCTATTAACCAATAAAATGCTCTCTTTTCTTTCTTGAATTTCCGCTGTGGACCAGAAGAGGGCAGGTTCTCCTTTTGAGTCCGGGTTCCTCCCAAGGTTTCTTCCTCCAGTTTTAGGGAGCATTTTCACCTTTGGTTTACCGAAGGTAATACCTGGGGCTCGGACCAAAGTCCGTGAAGCTGCTTTGTGAACAACGGCTGTTAAAAAAAATAAATACATTTAAAAAACCGCTAGAGAAATAAAACTGATTTGACTTCCACTATTTTGGACATGCAGGGAAAACTCTCGGGGCACAATCTCAGCCCCTGTCAATCAAAATGAACAAAATGAAACTAAATTTGAGTTGGTTTTTTCTTTTTCGAAAGATTAAAATTATGGCTAAATCAATCACCAGGCATCCTAGTGATTAGAGAGTTGCCCCAGGATCAGAAGGTCATGAGTTTGAATCCCAAACCAGTAGGTTGCCCTGAGGTACCCTTGGGCAAGGTACCATCCCCATCACTGCTCCCTGGGTGCTACTAGATGCTACTGTTTTGCCGAGATTAAGGACATGTCTCAGATGGACAGTCCCATGAAGTTTAGCTCAGAAAAAAAACGCAGACCTGAAATTTACAACGGGTGTTCAGTTGGTTCAGAATGGGCTTGTTGGTGGTCACTCCAGCATTGGGCATGACAGTGAAGGAGCTCAAATCCTCACAGCAATGTTCCAGATTTCCCAGACGAGTAGAACCCATCGCTGATGCAAAGAGAGGACAATTCCCTCATAAATCCCGCACCTACGGACGAAACACTGGAAGAACAAGCGTCTACACACTTTTGAACAGCAGACCGCCATCGCAGGTCAGGAGTGACTGCTTTGTGTGAATTCTCAGCCTCAAGACAGAGTCAGAGAGGCAGTGAGGAAGCCTCAGAAAACTTCAGAAACGGTTTTCAGTCTCTTAAGGAAGGACACACTCCCTATGTTCTACATTGCTCATGAAATAAAACAGTCCTACTGGCAAAGTCCAGTCCAGAAAGCTCTTCTGGGCACTTAAAGGGATGGGATTCTGGGAGAAGGTCAACCCCTTCCTGCAGAAATCCCATCTGTCCTATTCCCCGAAACTCTGCTGCGCTAAATGTGGCGACCCAAGAGTCAGCGACTTCCAAGGATAGTCACTAGCGTCTAAACTTTCTGGGAAAGGTGGCCCTGCATGTCAGGCCCCCTGCATTTATCAACCATGTTGGTACTATTTCCAGACTTCAGCAGAGGTAAACACCCTCATGTTCAGATTTCCAAGGCCAGCATGTTCTAGACCAGCGGTACCCAAATGCAGTTCTGGGGGACAGTATCCAGCACTTCTTTAGTTCCTCAAATGTGCCCACTAATCGTGGCAATGAGCAGATGAGTTGAGCCAGATGGATTTAAGCAGGGTGGTTGCTAAACTTTGCTGGACATTGGCTCTCTAGGACCAGGCACCTAGTTTTCCACGACAGCAGCTGGGCACCCCCGAATCAAACCGTCTGACAGCTCAGTCTGCTAAAGTCTTTAAAAGTCAGTTCTTCATCTTTCTCCTGCAGATGTTCTTGTATGTTTAATGTTGTGGAACAGTTCTCCAGATCTTCCTGAAGGACAGTGTTGTTGTCTCTCATTTTCAGTCCAGGAGCAGATGATTCCAGATGATCAGGTGATTAGTGGTTGGAAGCCTTTTGTCTAGAACCTTGTATCTTTAGGCAATTTGGAGCCTGGAGCACCAGAACATCTACTCGATGTGCCAAAGACTCGACAGATGGACGGGTATAACATAGTATTTATGCACCATCGAGGTGCATCCTTAAAACAGTAATGATCATAACACACACACACACACACACACACACACACACACACAGCTCAGATGGAGTGTGTGTGTCATGTGGGCACATGGAAAGTATTAGGACGCTGTCAGAAATGGCACTCAACTGATAATTGGGAAAAAAAAAACAAAACAAAAAAACCCACAGCAACCTTTTCAATCATGGAAAAACAAATGTTCCACCTTAACCTGGTCAGGAAGAATCAGCTCTTAGAGACGTTTCCAGAAACATCCATTTTCTGGAACATCCATGTCCGTCAGCGAAGGCCGTCCCACCCCATTTCACCAAAGAGAGGTCAGGATATTCCTCTCCTTCCAGCCAAACCCTCCTCACCAGCAGGAAGGAGTGACTCAACACACCGCCCGTTCAGCAGGTTCTGATTGATTTCATATTTTCTGTTTTTATTTTGCCAGGGAATTTCCCTGCGGGGATTTTTTCAGGGATTATTAAAAGGTCTAGAACCAAAACCCAGCATTTATACTGGCCAAAGAAGGAACCAGCCGCCTGGAGATCTCAGTTAGGCCCCAGATTTGGTCATCTTCCAGACAAAAGACACTTTCTTTTATTCTACATTTCCAATGTGGCAGAAAAGGGGTCTTTAGTCCGAACCCTGCACAGCAGACAGCGAATCCGGACTGGATGTTTCCCACTTGAAGCAGCACGGACTCTGGTTTAGGCGAGGGGTGGCGCCCGAGCAGAACGTGCATGGAGTGAAGGCGCTCACACGTCCTAGTTTGCTCAGTCCCAGGTTGCCAAGTCTTCTCAACTCTCCAGGTAGACATTTTTAGCATCTTCCTGTCTTCTTCACCCTGTGATGTCAATAAAACCTCTTAAATCGACAAGACCCCGAAGTAGCTCCAGGGAGACTCTCTCCGTCATTAGGTTCTGCATAAGAGCGTCCGATAATTAATGTCCTGCAACCACGATGTCAGTTTAAAATTTAGGACAGGCAGCAGACAAGACAAAGAGCAGGTTATGGAAGACAGGAAGCAGGAGAGTGAATCCACAACTTCAAACTCTTGGTGCCCTCAAGGGTACACCTTCAGTGCCGCCCGTTAGGGAACATAACTCCACCAAATTCCATTAAAGGTCTATTTTTAAGGTGGACTGACTCCAAAATTCCTTTTACAATTTTAGTTCTACTTTAAAGTGTTAAATATTTGCACCCTTTCTACTGGGATGGACATATTTAAGATACAAATCCGCATCTCCAGGACCATGTTGCACCTCAGGGGCCTTGATGAACCAGACATGTGCCTACCCAGGACCTTGCTTTCTGAAAGTGCAGGTAGGAAGGCCAGGCCTTCATGAGCGAGCCTTAAACATCCTTGTCCTGCAGTAAGGAAGGAGAACAGCACTGTGGCCTTTATTGCAAATATTTCATCAGTAACATTGCAGTAATAAGACCTAATGCCTGTTTGAGGCCAGAACCGAAATGCAATATCACAGGATAGGATTTTGCTGAAGGCCTGCAAAAGGACCAAACAAAGCAGCCCTGTCCTGCACCGTCCTGGTCAGCTGACAGCAGGGGAAGCTCCCAAAAATGAAGCCTGGGGGAAATGAGGAAATGAGAAATGGTCCCAGTCTGCTAACGCTGGACTCTCTGCTTTAATGAAACCCAACCAGGCCTGTAATCCCCACGGACAGGAGTCCAAAATCAAGATTCCTCCCTTATTAGTCCTCCTCCAAGCTGTTTTCTCCCAGAACCGTTCCCTATCCACCCTCGTTATCTCTGTACATGCATGTTTTAAGGACGTTTTTTATTCCGAATCCTTATCGCAACAGCAAATAAATGGCCATTAAGAAGCCTGATAAAGATAAAGCACTTTGCCTTGACCCTCGACCCCTCCAGCAGATGACTTAGCAGAACGCTCACTGTGGTCAAGTGAGTGCACGTCTGAACGCGCTCTCTCCAAGATAAAGATGTGAGTGGCCCTGATCTGAGAGTAATGAAAACATAAAAACAGGGAACAGGACAGATCCTTGCATGGTTTTCAGTTAATGAACCTTTACGTGTGTTTGCAGAACTAATCAAAAGCAAATTTCCAATTAAGATGTCAATTTGCATATGAAGGCTTCCTTTTGACAAAGTGTTGCCCTACAATCAGGATCGAATGGGTCCAGTCCCACAGCAGTCTGTGGCCTGGAGACAAAGGTGAGAGCTTAGGGTGGTCCCCCCCCATCACTCAGTAGAACTGTCCTCTCTCTCTCTGGGTGGGTAGGGTGGTCCTCCCTCTCCCCCATCACTCAGTAAAACTCTCCTCTCTCTCTCTGGGTATCAGACAGTAAGATCCTGCTGCTGATTATTTTCTTATTTGTCTTTTGGACGTCCTTGTCCCTTTACGATAAACACTGACGTTGAATTAAACCCGTCCCGCCGTCTCACGGCCGACAGTCGACGGAGATTCAGCGTCACGTCCTCGCTTTAAGCTCAAACAGCGCCCTCTCCTCCAGCTCCCTCTTCCCTTTCCGCTCAGTGTGTGGCTGCAAGACCTAAAACAGGAAACACTCATACTTCTGCGTGTGTGTGTGTGTGTGTGTGTGTGTGTGTGTGTGTGTGTGTGCGCAACTTTGTGTTCTTTCACCAAAGAGCAGTTGATCTGAGATTAGTCATAACAACAGCACTGTCTCTCTCTCTCTCTCTCTCTCACACACATATACCATCTGTGTGTGTGTGTGTGTGTGTGTGTGTCTCCAGATAAGTCTAAGGTCAGGACTGAGAGTGTGTGATTAGCAGGAGTGTAATCACTGATGTTTAAGAAAGTTAATATTAACCTTATAGTGTCCCAAAGTGAAAGTTCATTAAATTTATGATACCATTAATGTTAATATTAACATTTTATATAAACACCAACATCAACCTTCGTGCTTTCAATAACGTTTCCTTACATTAACATGTGCGAATGTCAACATGAACAAAAGTAGTTTTAACTAAAAAACCCGTAACGTAAACTCAAGTGAAAGTGGAAAAAGTGAAAGTGACTACCCTTGTCATTGTGAAACGCAGCGCAGCACAACGAAATTCAACCTCGGCGTTCCCCCCCCCACACACACACACGCAGCAGGGGGCAGCTATTGAAAGTGCCCGGGGAGCAGTGACGGGGACGGTACCTTGCTTAAGGGTACCTCTTGGGAACCTTCTGGTGAGGGAATCGAACCCCGAGTCTTCCGATGCGGGGCGACTGTTAACATTCTTCAATTCAATTAACATTCTTCACGTTAGGGTTCGGTCCGTGCACCAGGACAACGTGTCACCCGAAATCTGTTCCGAATCACCGTTTTCTTTTCGCGCAGTTTCGCTGAAAAGATTGTCGACTGGGATTTTGGAAACCCTTCCAGTGCCTTCCACCAAACCGACTGCCGAGGTCCCGCCGGCATTACACGGGTCACGGGTTACACGGTTTCACCCTTCAGAACAAACCACAAACACGAGCGCAGCACTTCCTGCCCCGAGAAGGAAACAGCTGGAACCTCCGGACGGCTGATCTAGAGTCAGTTTCTCTCGCCCCAGACCCAATCTCTGCCTTTAACAGCCGCTGATCTCAGATTAGCGGTGGATCAACCGAGCTTCCCGCACCGGGGCTCGAATCGGCCTGAAATCTCGCTGCGGGATGATGACACAGCTTCATGCGGCGACACAGATACACTTCCTCTTTCGGCGAGCTCGTTAAAACTGCTTACGCTGGCATTCGACTGATGAGCTGCACTCATCCGCTCAAGCCCATCTATCATATAAGCATTTCAAAGCGCCAACAATTAATTGGAACAATTAAAGAATCATCTAAATGATAGAATTATTCACCAAAAAAGACCCAGTAGTGTGCAAAAGTCTTGACCCCTTCATTTCTTCATCATTCTGTATGACACACAGGTAGCTCCAGTCTACGAAGAGAGTTTCAAAGTCAATCTTTACCACGGCCACCGTTATTCTTCAGCACAGCATCCGCTCTCTTAGACCAGCTCCCTTCTTCAAGTCTGGAGCACTTCTCCAGGCTTCCTGAAGGACGTCCCAAATCCCTTCTTTGGACGTCACAGCCTTTTGTTTCCTCTCTGAGGATCTCACACTGCTTCTGTCTCTGGAACTGCTCAGGGACAGGGACAGTACCGAAAATGAGACAAAAACTTTGCCCCGCAAGAAGCCTGGAGAACTGTTCTTCAACAGTATGTTAGAAATAAAAGAACGTTTGCTTTTTTCGGAAGGAAAAATATGAAGATAGGCTTGGTAGTCACTCGCCTTTCTCATCACTGTCCTGCACCAATGGACGCACCTCTAGAGTTCCCTCTTTGTACAGTTTACATGCAGCGATAGAGAGCCGACCTGCCTCTAATACGAGGCTCTTACTCACCAGTCTATAAAAACTGCCGGCAAGCGCTACACCATCATAGGAGGAGACATGTCCAAAACATGAAGGATGGAAGTTGGTTCTAGGGGACTTCTAACTGAAGAGCCCAGAGATTAATGGTCATAGAAATCTTCAATTAACACTTGAACATCTGTAACTAACTATCGACACATTAGTGAGATCCTGCTGGTGTGGGTTTCCTCCCTTTCAGTGATGCTCATAAATGGAGTGGTTTTAGTTCCCCCTTCTGGATTAGCTTTAAAGGCAAATCACTCCCTTACCTTTGCGGGCCCTGGAGAAGAGCTTGACTGGGGCGGAGCTAGAGGAGGAGCGGAAGATACCACTGAAGCTGAGGCGACGAGGGGATTTAGGAGGCGAATCCTGGTGGGACGGGGGATACGGGAATACAGTCTTCGGGGAGTTTGGATTGGACTTGGCCCGTACCGGAGCGGACATTGGGCTGGAGGGCTGTATCGCAGCGGCTCTGGTGAAGAAACCTTTGGTCGGGCTGGGTGTGTAACTTTCTTCAGCCTGGAGGAAAGAACAAACACAGTTTAGCGACCGCATCATTAAACCCCTTTCCAAAGATCCAGGCCTTCAGGTATTTTTAACGTATAGTTGGGGGACAGTTCTCCAGATCTTCCTGGCAGCTGGCGTCCTTCAAGAAGCCTGGAGAAGTGTTCCTGACTTAAAGAAAGGAGCTGGTCTAAGAGAGCTGAGGCTGTGCTGGAGAATAACGGTGGTGAAGATTGACTTTAAAGCTGGTTAGAACGAAACTCTCTGTGTTTAGACTGGATTCACATGTGAGTCTGCATAGAAATCACTGAACCTACTGTCTCATTTCACCTAAAAATATAAAGAAAAGACGGGTATTAAGACTTTTGCACACTACAGGACATCCTTTATGTTCTTTAACAACATGGCCTGCGGATAGTGTGTGATGTATAATATGAAGACGCTCGTTGCAATTCTCTGAATTGCTTCAGTTTCAATGTTGCCAAATCAGGTGACTCCCATTACGGCGCTGCGGTAAATACCAGTGAAACTGGCTAACTGTCTCTCCCAGTGGGCATCTTCAGTGGGAAGAACTGGAGACGACCAAATTAGGCAGAATATTGGGGGATTAAAAGAAGCTGGCTGAGATTTGGAAAGGAGCCATATGGTATTTGTAGTCCGGTGACAATTTTGCAGAAATCTGGACTAAACCTGGTTTAGAAAAAACTAGTTTTAAAAGCTTGAAAGTGAAGCAAAATTAGATGTTATAACTCTAAGTGGTGGTCTAGCGTTCAGGGACTAGACGCGACACTGGTGCAGGACAGACGTGATCAGAAGGTTGTGGGTTCACCACTAAATTGCTCTGAGCTACCCTTGAGCAAGGTACCGTCCCCATCACTGCTCCCCGGGCGCTGGATATGCCTGCACCATGCATTGGTTGAACACAGAAGTTGCATTTCGTTGTGGTTCACTGATTGTTGTGGCGTTTTCACAAAAGCAAACAAACAGTCACTTTCTTAAAAAGGAGAAGGATGTGGAGGATGGAGCTGCCAGGAAGGAGGAGAAGAGGAAGGACAAAGAGGAGGTTTAAGGAAGTGGTGAGAGAGGACATGCAGAGGACAGGAAGACCTGGAGACTGATGATCCGCTGTGGAGATGGGAGCAGCCGAAAGGAAGAGGAGATAAAAAGAAATTATTTTAGAACAATGTCCCCAAACCGATTACTTTTTCGAGCAAATTTGTGGGGCAGGTGGACACCCCCCTCCAACACATCACAGATCACCTTCACCAGACCGGACCAGGACATGGTGAAGTCTCACAACCGGGTTTCAAACCGCTGTGTTTAGTTTTGTTCATGACCCAGTTCCACACTGATTCTGGTTTTGTCCTACGACATACTTTTTGCCCCTTTCAGCTCCAAGTCTGCTTCGACTGTTTCGTCTGTTTTCTGGATTAAACATCTAATGTTGTTCCGTGTGCTTGTGTCCAGCTTCCCCTTCCTTCAGTTCTCACAGCCGACACCAAAACCATTCAGGTAACATCGCTCATCTCTAACCGAGACGCGTCGCAGGAATGTTAAATATCATTTTGTCCTGGACCTGTCCAGACGTAGCCTGTCCTTGAGCAGCGTTTCCCATCCCTCCACCTGGAACCGACCCGTGTGCTTCTCATAGTTTTCCGGTCTGGAGACCAAGGTTGAAGTTTAAACCTCAGAGCTGCGACCTTCATGCTTCTGGGAGTCACTCAGGCAGGTTGCTTTTAAATTTTACAAATACAAACCACACTGTCCACCTTCCCGGAGCTCTTTTAGCCCTTCATCACCTGCAGGTGGCCAGTTCCTGAACTGCTGCTGCGGAGGAATGCTGTGATCAAGGATGTGACATCATCAGAGGAGGAGGCTACATAAAGGAAAGGACATATCGTAGTTCCCGAAAGCTCCAATCTCAATTTTTTTGGTCCCAGCTAGAACTTATGAGGGTCCAGATCAACTTATTTTGGAACGAAATGTTCTGAAAGGTTCTAACCAGTTTTTTTGGAGGGAAAGGTCCGAGTGGTCATATGGACTCAGATGCAGGACCAATGTTCAATGGAAAGAGAACAGCTTCTTTTCTGGTGCTACGCTGGTTTGATATGTTGGGCTAGGTTACTTCACCACCCAAAACTAGCCCCCCTGAGGTCAACGGGTCAGCTACAGCCTCTAATGGGGCTTTTCCACTGGTTACAGGAACCGAGCCGTACTGGAAGACAGTTTAGAAGCTAATTTCTCATTGTTTAGGGCCCGTTAACAGAGGGTTCTCTCCATTCGCTTCGAAAAACGTCTTTTCACAATCCAGCCCTGTTCCTGGTGCCAGTGGAAAAGCCCTATATTTCTACAAAGGCAAGGTGGAGCTACAAGGATGGGTTTCTGATAAAGTGGCCAGTTTGTCTGGTGACAACTGTAGCTGGTGGACTGGAGGCACCTTCAGCAGGTGAACCATGATAAGAGATCAGCCCCCAAACAAGGTTCCTCTACAGAGTTCAGCTGAATGACAGAGCAGAAGATACCACTCTTTGCAGACAACAGTGAAATGATACATGACATCACCAACACCTCAACAACATTCCCACGTCATCAAGACCACGAATAAACCTCAAATCACCGCTTACCGTGTTCTACTCACTCCAACAGATAATTATGGACAATCAGTGTCTCCAAGTTAGGATTGTGGTCAAAGCAGAGTGATGATATTATTAGAGCTTTATTCCAAAACATCTCTGTTTGGACAACAAACAATGAGAAAGCTGCTCCTGGGAACTGTGTAATCATCAAACCAGACCTCCTTCTCTCCTCAGAGCAGTGATGCACCATCATCAACCAATCCTGAGCTCAATCCGTCACTGCGAGCCCTTTTCCAGCAACAGGGAACCGGCACTGTTCAGGTTCGGACAACAAATTTTTTAATTCAACTAAAGGTTCAGGTTCAGAGCCTGAGGGATCCAGGGATGGACAGGTCACCAGTCCATCGCAGGACAGACACGGAGACAAACACACTCACACCCAGGGGGACAAAACTTTGGACAGAGGAAGGAAACTGGTGCTTCTGGAGGAAACCTACGCAGACACAGGGAGAACCTGGACCGTCCCACCTGGGAATCAAACCCAGGACCTTCTCGCTGTGAGGTGACAACACCTCTCACTTCTCCAACCCTCTTTAGATGACTTTGTTTAAGAGTCCGGTGGAACTGGAGCTTTTCTAGTTTGTTTGAAGCCTACAATGGATTATCCCGGCTTCACGTGCATGTTTAGTAGTTTGGTGGTTTTGATTTTTCATTCCGAAGATTACTCCAACAAAACTCCAGAGTCTTATGAAGAGGTTCTGAGCTCACAGGTGAGGAGTTCTCCCTCTGTCTTCACGGAGAGCTCAGCTGACGCTGGCACTCATCCACACCTTTCTGTTGAGCCAATCGTGCTGTGAAAGCTACAAGGCCAATAAACACACCCCCGCTCCCACACGCCGTCTGCACCCGACTGCATGTTTTGACACGCCACATGTTTATCTCTGAAATATTCTCCATGATGCACCTTCTCACAAGATAACCCGCAGCAGCTCCCAGCAACAAATCACCGCCGAGTCCCGGGCGGCAACACTCGCTCACACAAATCCACCCAAATATCCACCAAACGCCTGATTACAGCACACCATCAATACTAAATGTAGAGGGCCTGGGAGGGGGAGGACACGCCTACACTCACAGGACCGGGCAGAACGCTGAGACACCACTGTCCATCCAGTGTCTCCATCTCTCCTGTCTTTCTCCATCTCTGGGATTCTGATACTCTAACATGTCTGTCTCTCCTTCTCGCTTTCATCTCTCTCTTTCTTTGCATGCGTCTGTCTGTCTCTCTCTCTCTTTCCTGGTGTGTCTGTATGTTCTGTCTCTCTCTTCCCTTCTCTGTCTCCATCCATCTGTCTCTGGCTCAAGCAGTTTCAAAGCAAAGCCCAGTCCAGTGGACACCTGCAGGTTCGGCTCAGGTTCTGGTTCCGGATTTATTGGGACCCGGGTTTTCTGATTTCAGCACTAAACAGAGCACAGCACACAGGGAACCCCAATTGGAGCTCATGCACACAAACACACTGTGCAGCTATGAAAGCGCCCTGGGAGCAGTGACAAGGACGGTACCTTGCTCAAGGGTACCTCAGGGCAACCTACTGGTGAGGGGTTTGAACCCTCAATCTTCCGATTCTGTGGCCGATTCCCCTAGAACTCCCCTAGAACTCTGGCCGACACTCACTAGAACACCGCTGCCCCGCAAATGATACTCATGTCCAGCACTGGGACGACCTTTGGATGGGGATCAGCCCAAACCAGGAGTGAAGAAAAAAATAAAATAAAAAATCAGAACTTCAGACGCATCGAAGAACTGAGTATCTCAGAAACATACCTCCAACTGATGTGAAAGAGTGCGTCATTTTATTGTAGGTGAACTACCTCCCCGCCCACCCACCACCGATCATCACCGATCATCACCGATCACCACCGATCATCACCGATCACCACCGATCACCACCGATCACCGCCGATCACCACCGATCACCACCGATCACCACCGATCATCGCCGATCACCACCGATCACCACCGATCATCCCCGATCACCACCGATCACCACCGATCATCACCGATCATCACCGATCACCATCACTGATTTAGGATTAAGTGTCTCTGGACCACCTGAGACCTTCACTGTTCATCTGCAACAATCATCCATCACACAGATACGGTTTCCTTTCGCAGGCTGCAGCTGTCCCGGAAAAACAAGTCCCTCTTTCGCTCTGCCACACGTTCATCACAGGGATGGAAGGATGTCTTTACCTTTGCTGTCCCAACTTTACAGGATCTGTCCGCTTCTCCATCCATGAGAGGAGACGCCAAAGGACTCAGGTCCTACAGGAAGAGAAGAAATAATGAATCATCGTATAGGTGTGCTGACTCGTGTCCCATTATACACATTTTCTTGTTCCCTGAGTGAAAGGGAAGGTTAACAAGAAACAAGATAGTGAGACCAGCTATGTTATACGGGTTGGACGAGCGGCGGAGCTGGAGGTGTCCGAATTAAGAGACGCCGAGGTTTGAGTTGGGAGGGACGAGGACGGACCGGATTAGGAACGGGTTTATTAGAGGTTTGGGGACGACTAGAAAAAAGTCTCCTCGGGGACAGATTTTTAGCCTTGAGGAAAGGACCGAAAATGGGACGGGACAGGGCGACGTGTCAGGAAAAAAGGGGTTCAGGTCACACCAGTGATTCCAGCTCGTGTCATTAATAGTCTGTTTTTATTCCGGATTAATTCATTTGGGTCTGAATTCTCACCCCAGAGATGATTTCTGTCCAAAAAAAAATTACACAAGAGAATAATTTCCCAAAATAAAATGAAAATCTCTCTCCGACGAGCTCCGAGTGTGAAACGGTTTGAAGGAGAACACGCTGCTGTACTTCGTGTGTGTGTGTGTGTGTGTGTGTGTGTGTCTGCACACGGTTAATGTGTAACGTGGATGGGATTAGGTGTAATGGTTACGGTCTCCATCATCGTGTTATTATAGTGGGTTCTAATGAGCACCGTTTATAATCATGTGCTGCTGCCAGCGGGTCATTGGGTCTGTTTTACAGCACCGTCCCGAAGCGGCGCACGTAAACACTCCTGAGCGCGAGCCGCAGGAAGCGGGCGGCCCTTATCTCAGGCTAAAGTACGGCGTAAACAAACAGCTGTGTTTTTATTTCGGGAGGCGCCGAAGATCCGAAGCGACAGCAGACCATCAGAGTCGTCGCTGCACGTCACCGCTTCAGCTTTTACAGAGCGGAGTTTACGATCAACGTGCGTAAACTTTACACCCTTCCATTAATAAACGGACCAAAGATCGAACACAGGAACAACTGAGTTCCACTGCGTGCAACGCGTAAAGTTCCACAGTAGCTTCCATGTCACAGTCATTTCACAGTACCGTTCTAGATTAGCTTTACAGTCATTTTAAAATAAAGATCCACAGCAGTTTCAGCGGCGTTCTACTTCAGTTTTACAGTTCGGTTCTACAATATGTTTACAGTCACTTTACAGTTCTACAGTAGTGGTGTCAGTACAGTTCTGCAGAGGTTCTGGAACAGTTCTAGAGTAGTAGTTTCAGTACAGTTCTACAGAGGTTCTGGTACAGTTCTACAGTAGTGGTGTCAGTACAGTTCTGCAGAGGTTCTGGTACAGTTCTACAGAGGTTCTGGTACAGTTCTACAGAGGTTCTGGAACAGTTCTACAGAGGTTCTGGAACAGTTCTAGAGTAGTGGTTTCAGTACAGTTCTACAGAGGTTCTGGTACAGTTCTACAGAGGTTCTGGAACAGTTCTACAGAGGTTCTGGAACAGTTCTAGAGTAGTGGTTTCAGTACAGTTCTACAGAGGTTCTGGTACAGTTCTACAGAGGTTCTGGAAGAGCTCTAGAGTAGTGGTTTCAGTGTGAGTGTGTGTGTGAGTGCTGTGTACACTCTGGGTGCCACTGGGCTTTTGTTCATTAGAGTTGTGTTACTGGTGGTCCATTTTTATTTGTTTACGGCGACACAGTTAAATCAGGAGACACTTCAGCAGCTGGACGGGGCCGTGAACCGGGACAGGGACACAAGCCTGAGACCGTCCACCAGTAGACAACATTGGACAGGACAATGACCTGAGACCGTCCACCAGTAGACAAAATCCGGATTATTTTGCAGGTCCTCGATATCGATAACGTCTTGCTCACTTCGTCATATCATCTCCAAAGCAACCAAAACAGCCAACGTCCACAGAAGAGCTTTGAGACGTCTCCGGGAAGAAGTGTTCCTGCAGAGGACTTAAAGAAAGGAGCTGGTCTAAGAGAGTTGAGGCTGTGCTGAAGAATAACGGTGGTGGTGGTGGTGAATATTGACTTTAAAGCTGGTTAGAATGAAACTCTCTTTGTGTTTAAACTGGATCTACATCACTTTTGAATCATCACACTGAGGTTAAAGCTTCTGAGACTCCAGAGCGATTCTGCTCATGATCCTCAGCCCGCCAGGAGCAGGGCATGTGATGGCTCATCTGTCTGGAAACGGTCCAAAGAAAACCTCTGTAATGAAGCTGCGGTTGCCATCATGTGACCACCCACCTCCAGAGAAAACACCTGCATTCAGAACGTCTGAACATAAAGCTTGGCTGAAGCAGTTCAAGATGAAGAAGCAGACCATGTGGGACAGTTTCATAGAGGACTGCCAACATGGTGCCACCACTGTGCCAACAGTTTCACAACCTTTTCCCTCACACTGAGGAGGTCATGCAGATGTTCATGTTAGATAGACTCCATATGACCAAGTGGAGGAACTGCTTCCTTATTCTTCCACAGCCGATCATCTGTTTCCGTTTCTTCTTGTCTTCTGCATCTTCCTCCTTCACTCAGACCTTCTGCAAGTCTTGACCAAAGAGAGGAACGTTTCACATAAACCTTCTGTTGATATAAGGAACTGGCTCACTGTGCCATCACGCTTTATTTAGGGGTGGTTGGCACCAAGGCTTTTCCACCAGGGTTCAGGGTTGATGCCATCCTGTAAACCACATTTCCACCAGAACTGCTGTTCAGGGACCTTAATGGTCAGGAACTAGAGGTTCTATCCTAGTAGGTTGCCCTAAGTAACCTTTGAGAAGTTTTCTTCATCACTGCTCCCCCGGCGCTGGATATGGCTGTTCTGTATCTACCATCCTGCACACTTCTCACCATCTTCAGCCATTATGTAAACGTTCAATCATCTTCTACCACCCTGTACCTGCTCCACCATGTTCTATCATCCTGTAACTGTTTCATCAGGTTCTAGACCTAAAATACCTTTCCAGCCCACAGTCACTGGTGGATCTCAAAGATCCATGTTTCGATTCCAGAGCTTAAGTTTAATCCTAACTGCTGTATCTCGAAAACCTCCCAGGATGAGTTCCCCTTTCTTGGTTCCTCTCAGAGGTGGTTCCTTGTGCTCTTTTCATGTAAGTCTAAGTGCCTCAGTGTTTAAGGAGGACTGAGAGCAGAACTGTTCTGCTCAGAACTTCAGGGCTGTAAAAGGTGACTCACCGGCATGTAGAGTCGCAGCACTTTCTTCTTCAGGTTCTTCTGGGAAGGATCCCGTTTCTTTGAGTCCATCACGGTGCTCCCCATGCTCTCTCTCTCTCTCTCTCTCTCCTCCCTCTTTCTCTGACTCACTCTCTCTCTCTCTCCCCCTCCCTCTCCTGTTTCTCTTTCTCTCTCCTTTCCTTCACTCTCTCCTTTTCTCCACCCTCCTTATCTGTCTCTCTTTTTCCCTTCTTTCTTTTTTCTCCTCTCCTCCCTTCTCTCTCTCTCCTTTCTCTCTTTCTGCCTCTCTCTCTCTCTCGAACTTTTTTTTTTACGGAAGCGCGCGCCTGCAGCTCCTCGTGCCGCGGCAGAACATCCGCATTCCCGGCGCGCGCGGCGTCTCCGACCCGATTCTTCCGTCCATCACGCAGAACGAGCTGTGCAAAAACCTCGTAAAGGACAGAAAGCGTTGCGCGCGAGATCGGTGTAGAAGGAAAACAGAACCTGTTTTGGAACGTGCGTGCTGTGGGGGCGTGTCGGGGGCGGGGCCGAGAGTCCTTTAAAGGCACAGAGAGAGAGAGACAGTTATACAGTTCTACTGAGTGATGGGGGAGGGGGAGGACCCCCCTACACACCCAGAGAGCGAGACAGTTATACAGTTCTACTGAGTTATGGGGGAGGGGGAGGACCAGCCTACACACCCAGAGAGAGAGGATAGTTCTACTGAGTGATGGGGGAGAGGGAGGACTACCCTACACACCCAGAGAGAGAGAGGACCGTTATACTGAGTGATGGGGGAGAGGGAGGACTACTACATACCCAGAGAGAGAGGACAGTTCTACTGAGTGATGGGGGAGAGGGAGGACTACCCTACACACTCAGAGAGAGAGAGGACAGTTCTACTGAGTGATGGGGGAGAGGGAGGACCACCCTACACACCCAGAGAGAGAGAGGACCGTTATACTGAGTGATGGGGGAGAGGGAGGACTACTACATACCCAGAGAGAGAGGACAGTTCTACTGAGTGATGGGGGAGAGGGAGGACCACCCTACACACCCAGAGAGAGAGAGGACAGTTATACTGAGTGATGGGGGAGAGGGAGGACCACCCTACACACCCAGAGAGAGAGAGAGAGAGAGGACAGTTCTACTGAGTGATGGGGGAGAGGGAGGACCACCCTACACACCCAGAGAGAGAGAGGACAGTTATACTGAGTGATGGGGGAGAGGGAGGACCACCCTACACACCCAGAGAGAGAGAGAGGACAGTTCTACTGAGTGATTAATAAATGATGTATTAATAAATTATTTATATGAGTTCCTTTGTTATTGGCAGGAAGCTCCTCTGACTGCAGTCATTTGAGCAAGATGCACTTCCTGTGTGTGTGTGTGTGTGGAGAGCATGTTCATGCGCCACACTTTATTTTCCTTTTTCCTTAATGAAGTGAAACTGAACCAACCCCCCACCACACACACACACACACACACACACACACACACACACACACACACACGAGTCCCCCTTCACTCTGCCTGATTATTTTTTAGCTGCTGCACTTCTTGCTCCTCTCCCTCCAACCAACAGCAGTTTAATCTGCTCTTCTCTTCCTCTCATCTTTCTCCTTCCTGCTGAAGACACTCTACAGCTCAGGCCCAGTCCCTTCGTACAGGCCCGTCCCACCAGATTTCAGAACTCGAGGGTTCGGTGTGAGATGGTGATGAACGTCACACAGATCTGGGTGTTTTATCTACACGTGTCCCTCCATCATTTAGTTTTCATCCAAAATCTTCTCCAACCCAACAGCTCAGACATCAGGCTGCTTCTACCACCGTTTCATGGCCCTGAGGGACGTCTGGTTCAGAAATGACACTCTGAACCATAAACTACTAACAAACTACTCTCATACATTTATTGCTGGACACTCATCCCTCATTAACTAACCCCCTATTAATATGCACACAGAGGACTAATCCCCAAAAATGAATCCCCGCTGGACTACTGTCTCCATAACCAACCCCCCTCTGACTAATCCACCCATAAATCCCTCATGGACTAAGATCTCCATAACTAACCCTCCACGGCGAATCCCCATATACTAACCCCCTTAACTAATCCCTCAAGGACTAAGCCATCCATAACCAACCACTCAAGTACTAATCTCTCCATAGCCAATCCACCATGGGCTAATCCCTCAGGAACTAAGTCTTCATTAACTAATCCCTCATGTACTCGCTTCACAATAACTCACCCCTCAAGGACTAACCCCTCATTAAACAATCACTCAATAACTAATACCTGATTTTTTCCAGACAGCTAATACAGGCGTGTGTGAAAGACCTAACCCTGCAGAAGAGATTTTAGGGATGTAACAGTAATGTCGGAGTTCTTCTGAAGAATTATGGATTTATGGAAGTTTGTCATGGAGAAATAAAACACTTAAAAATCACGGAAGGCGCAGAAACAAAGCCAGTCTGATTCTAATGGATAAAGAAATGGTTAGAAACGGTTACAATTAATAACTGAGAACTTCAGGAGATGAAATGAATCAGGACACCTGCAGGCTGGGACCTCTGGAGCTGCACTTACACTTTGGCACCAGCAGGTGGAGCCCATGCGATGCTGATTTCGTCAGTCGGTCCACCCAGAAACAAAGGGCCTAACCTTCCACACCACGTGTTCCTGAAACCTGAAGAAAATGAGATCTCCTGAGTTCTGCTCTACAAAGTTCATCCAGGTTGTTGTGAAAGTTTACACCCCTCCCTGCTTGTTTTACATTTATCAGACGCTCTTATCCAGAGTGTCCTCCATGTCCTGATAACAGGGACAGTCCCCCCTGGAGACACTCAGGGTTCAGGGTCTCAGGGACCCAGTGGTGGTAGTGCTGGAGGTGGGATTCGAACCTGGGACCTCTTTTGAGCCATTGGTCCATAAGAAAGTACCCACCACTAGACCACCACCACCGTTGAACCTGGTAGGTGGTCAACAGCAGGCTAGAGTAGCACCAGGACATTGTTAAAGGTCTCGTTTTGGAGGTTAACAGCTTGCAGTGTTCAGTATATACCAAGTAGGTAGGACATTTGGTGAACTTTCCACGGGGCAACAAAGACACCAATGTGACGGTTGGTCCTTTGGGTCCCACAGAAGAGCTGCTGTAGAACAAAATGGAAAAGTTCTGGTTCTGATAGAAAGGTGTCAGAACCCAGGGGCTGCAGACTGGTCAGCGTGTCCATGCTGGTTCCTGTTCTCCTTTCCTTCCTGGGGACAGCCAGGTGCATGTCCTTACCTGGAGAAGACACCAGGTGGCACAATGGGTGGCAGTTCTGGACAATGATCTGCTGGGAAACCTTGGGATTTGGGTGGCACATTACTTTGACACCTAAATGTTGCGGCAGACTAAGTTCCCCCCTTCATGGTGACAATGTCCCCTAAGGTCAGTGTCCCCTTTCAGCAGGACAGCACTCCCTCACACTGCAAACATTGTTCACTTTTCAAGGTGTTCCTCCAAATTCTTCACATCTCAGACCCATCCAGCACCTGTGGGACAAACTAGTCCCATCCCTGAACCCTCCCAGCCTATAGGACTTGAAGGATCTTCTGCTGGAACCACAGCTCACCTTCAGAGGGAGTGTGAAGTTGATGGACCAGAGGTGTTTTGGGACTGAGGTTCAGGCTTTATTCAGTGGCAAGAAGAAAGTCATTATTCATCTCTCACACTCACACACACACACACACACACACACACACACACACACACACACACACACACACACACACACACACAGGCAGGTGTGTTCAACCACTTGAAGGTTATAAAAGGTGGTGAAGATGGTACTGGGTGCTGAAATACATCGGTTCAGAATCTGAGTGTGCCGCAGCGTCCTGACAGCTCGTTATTCAGACGCCATTGTTTGTTCGTGTGCACCCACCCATCTGCTAAACACCACGTTACCATGGTGACACACAAAGGCTCTCCACACCCTCGTCCCCGAGTCCGCCCCCTCTGCCAGTAGGGTGTGCTTTATTGTCTGAGCGGGGTCTCCGTTCCACTCGATCGGATGTCTGCCGTCTGAGGTTTGACAAATCGCGTTTGATAAACACGAGCTTAAACCGTCAGACCGTGTGGTCAACAAAGTGAAACGGGCTCGGTTCCGCGGTCTGGGTTCCGATGCTCTTCATTGCGCCCGTGTTCTCAGACTGAACACCGTTCTTCCAGTCGTAAATTAAGTGGCGGTCTAGTGTTTAGGGACTGGGCCCCCTAAAGATCATGGGTTAGAGTCCCAGACCAGTGAGCTACCCTGAGGTTCCCTTGAGCAAGGTACCGTCTCCATCACTGCTCCCCGGCTGCCCCCTGCTGGAGTGTGTGTTGGTTCGCTGTGCGTTCGATGACAAATAGTCGCCTAAAAACGTCAGAGCTCCGACCCCCGAGCGCCGTGGCCTTCAGGACGATCAGCAGGAACAGATCTTCATCGCTCGGTTTAGTACGTTCAGGCTCAGAGCAGCAGCGTTTGGGTTCGAGGAGGTTAAAGATCAGAGCAGCACTTCTGATTTCCGGACCAGCGTCGGGAAGCGGATGTGTGGATCTACCGTCAACTTCTGATTCTGAAAGATCGTCCACCGCTTCAACACACGGAGATTCATCTCAGGAAAGGAGCAGAAGAAGCAGCAAGGCGGCGCCACAGCGAACAATGATGTAAAATATTTTATTTTCTGTAAATGTTCCTAAATTCAGTTCCTTGAATACCAAACCCTATAATCGCTCTGTACTTCAAAAGGCTTCATTTTCCAAAACATCTGACGCTACTATACAGGGCAAGAACACCACCAGAGGAAAAAAAGTCCATGTATTTTACAAGACAAGAAAATATTCATGAAACAAATTTTGTTACAGCTGTTCCTTGAGAAAAAAAAATATATACAACTGATTTTTTTTTTGCGTTTTGTTTTTTTGTTTTTTTTTGTTGTTTTTTTTTTTAAATCGAGAAAACAAATCCTGCCCTGTACAAACGTTTTAAAAACGCTGACGTTCTGAAAGAAGGCGTGTGAAACGTGAACAGACTGATTTATTTCGGCTACGGGATGAAGCGGCTTCTTCCGTCCGTAAAATTCCCCAAAGCTCGGTTCCTATTTACATCTCTCCGTTTAGTTTTTCACTCCGCCTTTCCCGACGCGAGCCGGCCGAAGCGTATCCGACTTGAAAACTTTCTAATCCAGGAACTCCATTTTATACAAAAGCCTGGAGGAAGAAAAGAAAAGAAAACAAAAAAACACTTCTCTACTTGTGCCTATAAAGTATTTTTCGTGGGCGATTCATCCGAAATTCATGACCCCCCTCCCACATCGCCCCGTCTGCGGAGGAGACCGAACGCAACGGACACGGAATCCGACTTTCAAGTGGTCAAAATGAAGGTAAATCACAGAGAGTCACTACAATACCGTCGTCTACGTACAGAGAAAATACTTTCTTGTGAATTCTTCAAATTACTTTGCAATTCTGTACAGGATAGCGATTTAAAATAACCTCTGAAACATTGCATGGCGCTTCCGTATTAAATAATTTGTTTTAAAAGAAGAAGAAAAAAATTCAAATTAAAAAAAAAAAAAAAAACCAAACCGAAAAAACGAGCACATCGAAACACCCAAACATCGATACGAATAAGGTAGTATTTGGTCGATTCCAATATTCCTCCGTATTTACACTCTATTTACAGGCGTAACAGAATCTCTTCAGGCCGGCCCGCGCTCGCGGCCTGCCAGCCTTTTTTTTTTTGTACGCTTTTTTTTTGTTGTTTTTTTTCCTTAAAAATAGGCCCACTCATTCACTCACACGGTAATAAATACAAAACACCTTTCTTTTCTTACACAAAAAAAAACAAAAAACAACAAGAGAAACGTAGGATAAAACTGACTCATGGAATCAAGTATTTTTAAGTTTTTCGTTTCGTGAGTTTGTCCATTTTCTCTCTCTCTCTCTCTTTTTAGTGCAAGTTACTTTTCCCTTTGCGGAAGTCGATTCCGTACATTCTTCATTCAGTGATGTTCTACATTGGTTACTGCGGCGCAGCCTCCACCAATCAGGGCGAAAAAAGAAAAGAAAAGAAAAAAGAAACAAACAAAAAAAAAAAAAAAAAACAAAACGAATGGGCCCGCCCTCCTCTTAATTCAACCAATAAGGCATATCCGGCACAGTGCTCGCTCTCTCCTTATTCGCTGGTGAAATCTGCCCCAGGGTGACACACTCGCGCTCTCACACACACACACACACACACACACACACACACACACTCACTCACTCACTCACTCACTCACTCACTCTCACTCACTCATGGCACATGCAGGTTAGTTGAACCTTCTCCTTTCAAGTCCAGAGAACGATGCGATGGCTGTAACACAGCGGCGTCTGTGTTTTTCCTCTTGATTTTGCACGTTAAAAGATTAAAATGTGATCAGTTTCATTAACAGGCCTCCAATCCCGCGTCTCCCGGCCGACGCCGGCTTTCAAGGGAATTCTGGTTCCTGATTCGGCTCCTTCTCAGTTCATCCACTTGCGGCAGTTCATCGCGCCGCACAGGCACGGCATCTTCAGGCTCTGGGTCGCCACCAGGCCCAGCTTGTAGTCGTAGCACAGCTGAAACACAGAGGCGGAGTTAAAGGGAGGTTTAAACCCCAGCGATTGGACGAGAGCGGGTGAAACGGCCGTTACCTCTTCCCCTTTCTCGATCCTGCGGCTGGAGCTGATGATGATTTTGTAGCCTCGTTCAAAGGTCACGACTTCCGCCACGCAGTTGGGTGAGCAGGAATGATTGATGTACCTGCGAAACGAGACGGAAAAGGAACTTTATTCCCACTGGAATGCTGCGATTCTCCTTTCTGATACAAATCTGCAACTTTCTCGCTCCGCTCCTCCACGGAGGCGCAGTCGTGCCGACGGTGAAATCTGTAACTCGCTCCTTCGCTCGTGCCGTGCTTCGTTCAGTACGCCGGTTTTGCTGAAATCGGAACGAATACCGTGTTAAGAATGAGCGCTTGGTGAACTTGGACTGATACGGTACCTCGCTGGGCTTCCAGAACAAGTGGCGTCGATCACGTAGTCGCTGTCGATTCGGAACATGAAGGCTTTGCGGTTCTGAGAGGAAAAAACGAGGAGAGTTCATGATCAGGATCCCTTTAAGAAACAGCATCCCTTTAACACCGTCCTGCGAACAGTACCTTCGCCTTGTAATAGAGCTCCTTCCTCATGGCCACCTCCGTCCGCTGGACGTCTCCGTGGTACTCGATGACCATGGTCTGCTTCTCGATGTCTCGAGCGGCGAAGAGCCCGAGGCCCTGCGGAGACGGGCAGAGATACAAACGCAGCAAAACTCAAAAGGGAGGTTTGTCCCACTCTGTCGCTGGGTTGATATTCCTAACGTCTCATTTACTAAACGGACTCCCCGCATTTAACTGCTGCTTTATATTCATACCGCGGGTTCGATTCCCTGGTACCGTCCCCAGCGCTGCTCCCCGGATGGTGATTAAGAGTTGCCGACTAATGTACTCGAGAAGTTTGTTACGTGGCTACGTAAACATGCCAACTCAAATTTATCACAGCGGCACCTTGTCTTCGAGTGAGCAGGTTTCAGGATCGGCCTGGCGAGTGCTCATGGGAACTGAAGTTCCAAGCAGCACACAAGAGAAATCAAAGTGGCCTCCACTCCTCTCCAGGGCTCTCAGACGATAAACATCAGTAGGAAGCCTTGGAACATTTGTCTCCTTAAAAAAGATGTAAATATTGAAATGATCTGATGTCACTTTAGGTTTGAACATGAAGTTCTAATTACAGCGTTTCCGTTTAAAGGCTTCACGAAAGCCTGAAATGTTGGGCTGCGTTTCATGAACAAATCTTTCATGTGGAACGGTCCATTTTAAAACGGGCAGCTGATGAAATAATATCGAAAGCAATGCTTAATTAACGACCGTTAGTTTCAGCCGGAGCGGGACGGACAGGAGAACCTATCGATTTTAATTCTCCACACTTTCTAACCGACGACGACCTTTTACGATCCGCAAAACTGCAGGACGGGCTTCCTGCAGGAGCGATGCTGATAAACTAACTCAGCACGTGCATCTGTTTCCTGCGAGGCTGGAGAGGAGCCGCCCACTGCGGTGGGTTAAGTGAGACATCGGATACGTCTCCGTGAGCGTCTGGCGGGGCTGTGTGGGTTTAACAAGCATGGCAGGGAACTGGAAGTGCTGCGAGGCCAGCTGTGTCTCGCTGAGATCAGCGCCAGAGCCGAGGAACGCCAGAGGAACTGGCTCGGAAAGCGGCGGCTCTTACTGAGCCACTCCGACACCAACTCGCGTCGTTCACCAGGAACAGAGGACAGAAAGGAGGACTGCTCGCTTGAAGAAACTAAAAAACGGCTAAATGACACATTATTTGTATTACTGATAATAAAAAAGTCCTTCCTGTGCACTCCGGAGTCATAAACGTCCTCCGACCTGCTTTCTGAGATCAAAATAAATCGGATCTGATGGAGCTCCATCGCTCCAGAAGACGCGGTGCTCGAGCTTGGTTTAAACTCCAGCCGCCGCCTTTCAGCTGGACGCCATCAGCTGTCCCTTAAAAGAGCTGAATTCACAGGCTGGGGTATCTGCATACTTTTGGACACCATTGTGTAGCTTTTTATGATTATAAGGCTCAGCTTTCATTTTCTGGTAGGGCTCAGAATCGAGCGCTGCAGAACATGGCTAGATTAAATGTGATGCGTTTAAGCGACTATGCTGACACGTCGGCGTGGTACGGAATGTAAGTTTTCATTTTATAATCTTATTTCACTGCAGACGTCTGAGAAACGGCTTACGTTTCCTGTTTGGACAGGTCGACTGCACTTCATGACAGATGTAGATTGTTGGCATCATCCAGAAGGAGGACATGATCGTGCTCACCTGGATGCGGGAATGAGCCAGGTAGACGTTGCTTTTCCATTCGCTGGTCAGTCGGCGGTACTGAGACGATTTGGAGTGGACAAAGTGCTTGCTGTGGGACGACCCGCCCTCCGCAAGGGCCGAGTTCTGCAGGACGCGGGAGGTACGGTTCCACACGGAGAGGATCTTTAACCTGCCAAAGCGTGGTTGTGAGAGAGTGAGAAACGGAACAAAGAGTTCTGAGTCTGAGGTAGGAAGACCGTAAGATCTACACTCGAGGATCAGAAGATCAGTGAGTGTAGATCACTTTCTAGCCTGTATAAAATAAACTCATTTTCTGAGCTGCTTGTCCTGATTAGCAGCACTGGAGTCTATCCAGGTGAGGACACACTGGAAAGGTGGCCAGTCCTTCGCAGTGTAGACAGCGGGTGGTGGTCTAGTGGTAGGATACTTGCCTATGGTTCCAGAGGTCCCAGGTTTGAATCCCACCTCTAACACTACCATCACTGAGCAAGACCCTGAACCCTGAGTTGCTCCAGGGGGACTGTCCCTGTAATCAGGACATGTAAGTCGCTCTGGATAAGAGCGTATGCTAAAATGCCGTAAATGTAAATGTAAATGTAAATGTAAATGTAGACACACAAGAGGGACAATTTAGCATCTCCAACCCACCTGATGTGCAGGTCTTTAGACGGCTGAAGGAAACGCACACAGATACGTGGAGAACACGTCCACTACACACAGAAAGGACCTGGACTTCTTAAATTCTGCCCATTTTTAAAGGCAGCACAGGTTCAAAATTCATTTATCTGAGAACAGCTAACAGCGAGTGTGTGCGAGTGTGCGAGTGTGTGATGACTACGTTTGCAGATTCTTCATTCATCCTGAATTTAGAGCTGCATTCAGCAGGTGAGTCATCGAGGACGGACTAATCAAAGACCTCTTCAGTCAGCGGGGGCGGGGACGAAACAGGAACACGTTAAGATACATCATGATGCTACCATTTAAGCAGGACCGACCCGCTCCAGCACTGAGGCGCCGAGTGATTCTGACCTGTTTCTGCAGCCGGACAATCCCGACACTGACCTTTGACTCTGGGGGTGGGTCCTAAGTTCAGACCGAGCACAGCCTGAGGGGTTGATGCACAGTGGAAGCTCCAACAATGGGTTCCGCCCATAACGGAACCGGTATCTGGAACAAGCCTTCACGCCCGGCAGCTGCAACGGGACAGAACATGAGCGCTGGATAGAGGAAGGTGCAAAACGTGCATCCAGACATCGAGTGTATTTACCGATTCGGCGATGCGGGTGACCACGGACACCGTCAGCCCAAAGAGATCCTCCCCCTTCAGATAGACCGGGAAGAGCCTCAGCATTCCGGTTTCTGCTCTCCGCTCGGCCACCGACCCCAAGACCTTATCCCACACTCCTGCGAGAACACAAACCCAGAGAGGCCAGCAAGATGTTAAAGTCCAAAAACGCCGTGGTTGAGGTCCACTTCCTCTGAAACGAAGTGACTCCTCCTTCCCACCTGCCGTACTTTACCTTTAGCCGTGGTGTCCGTCAGCACCAGGTCTTCGTACCCTCGCTCCAAGACCCGGATGCTGAACTCGGGCCGCCCCTGCCGCTCCTCCACGGAGCAGACGTAGCGGCATCGGCGGCGCCCGTGCCTCATGCTCCAGTAGAGACGGGTGGCCTCGTAGCCCGGCGGGAAGATGGCGCTGGACGAGTGGAAGTGGGGCAGCAGGGCGGGGGGAAGCTGGCCCATGGCGTGGAAGAGCAGGCTGCCTACGCGGAAGGTGTGGCCCAGCTCAGGACGCTGCACCGCAGCCGCTAGCTGCCGCAACTCGTCCCGCTGCACGTAAACTCGGCGGAACACGGAGAAGCAGCGCAGCACCTGCTGGTCCAGGTGCAGGCCGGCCGCACCGGCGCTGGCGCAGCCCCGCGGGCGGTGCTGGTGGCACAGCATGGTCTTGTCTTTGAAGAAGGTGCAGCCGGCCTGCAGGGCGCAGGTGAAGTGGTAAACGTTGAGGCAGCGCAGGCGGTGGCAGCCACTGGTGGCTCCCGGACGCTGACAGAAGGCGCAGGAGACGGTCTGGCCCCTCTGCCGAGCCACCTCCACGTTGATGAGGGCGCCGGCCTGCGTCTCGTAAACCTCCGACGACCACAGCGCGCAGTTCAGGTGCACCCAGGTGTCCAGGTCCAGGTTGAGGAGACGGGCGGCGCCATCGGTCAGCCCGTCACCCTCTTGGTGGCAGAAGCAGCAGCGACGCCGGTCCCAGGATGACTGGCATGGCCGGAGGGAGCGCAACTGCTGCAGGAGGTCCTGCAAAGCAAAAACCACCATTTAATCTGAACTGATGTCAACATTAAATCCTTAATATGAACTACATTTTAATTGACCAAACAGGAACCGGTCGCGATTTCAAAATCTTGAGAAGTAATCCACGAGCTCTGAACGGAATCATTATATTTAAGTGGCAAGAACACCCTTTTCACAATGAATGAAAAACGATGAAATAAGAGTATTATTTTCTCAGTCTTTTCCAAACAAACGCAGTAAAGCGATGTCTCTTCTTAGTTGGGCCAGTTCATGACGGAATCATGTTTGTTTATTTCCAGTTAGCTAGACCTTCATTTTAAGAGGAAAGATCCCTCCTAGAAGTTCTAGACTAGTTAGTGACCGAATACAAGCAGCAGCCAAACAGCGGGAGAATGTCAGACAGCAGATCAAGAAAAGCTGTTAACGAAGTCAGACATGAGGATTGTGGGTTTTTGGAGAAATCAGTGTTTAGACATTTTGTTTCTGGTTTTGATATTTTGATTTTTCAGCGGAACGTCGTGCTGTGAAAGCCACAGTGCGGCTCTAACGGAACTCAATAAAGCCAGAACAGCTGCCCGTTTTCTTGTCTAGTTTACAGTCGTTTCTGTTTCTGCCTGATTAAATAACAACGCTACGGGGACGCACCTCTTCGGCCTCCTGCGGTCCGGCCTTGGACGTCACGATGTGGACCGTCCACTTCCGCCAGCGGAGTCCCTTCCAGCGCTTGCTGTGGTGCCAAGGCTTGTCGTTAGGCCTGGAAGATACAAGATAATGACATTGTGTGAGTGAGTGTCGATCGGTTCCAGATTTCATCTTTAAAAGTAACTTGTGGCCGTTGTAGCCGTACTTCTCGTCCACGGGGTGACGAGGCTTCAGCTTCACCGTCACTTTGAGGTGCGCCTCGGCGCTAGACTCTGCCTTCGTGGACTCGGACTTCACGGCCTCCGAGGGGGTGAGAGGGTTGGGACCTCGGGGGGCGGCCGAGGGGGACGAGGGTTTGGACTGGAGCTGGGCCAGACAGTGGACGTCTAGAGAGGACATGTTGTTGTTGTACTGGTGTTGAGCCTTGGATGGAATCTCTCTCACGGCCTTTTCGGCAAGAAGGGCAACCGACGCCTGAAAACAGAACGAAGAAGATCCGTCAAAATGTTCCCTTCATCACACAACAGATTTCCGACCAATGATTCGAGGAAAAGAAAGAAATTAGGCAAGGCAGGATTATTTCTACAGCACCTTTCGTTCACTGCAGTCAAAGTTCATGACCAAATAGAAAATTCTAAACTTTAAAAGGATCAAAATTTGGGTAGAAATGAAGATATAACTAAGACATAGTAATTCCTGCAGAACATCTTGCTTTTGGTGCATTTTCCAAAAACTGTTGCTTTAAACATTTTAAACATCCGACCAAGGATCTGGTTAGGCGTGTCTGAAGGAGAAGAACCGAAAGGTGGGAAAAGCTGGACGGATGAGGTAGGACGTTGGGACTTTTGAGGGCAGTGCCGGGGTGCGGCAGGAGGGGGGACGGACCTTGGTGTCCGCGTTAACTTTGGCTTGAGATGATGAGTGCAGGATGAGGCAGCTGTGGCTGCAGAACACCAGGTCTCCATCAGAACTCGCGTGAGATTCCTGCAGGAGAAACCAGAGAGAGATTAGTCCCGCGTGCCCGAGTCCGGCGTTTCAAAGACGTGAGCGTCTCCTCATTCATGAGCTCGCTCACCTTCACTGTTCACGTGATTGGCCTTTGTTAAAGCTGTGACAATGAAAGACCACGCCCCGCAGCCCCACACGTTATAAAGCAGGACGTGAATCTGGGTGTTCTCATGACCGTTCCTTCCACTTGATTCTTTTCCGCTGAAGTTTGGGGTTCGTGTAAGAAGAAAATGACTCGTCGTCCGTTCCCTTACAATCAAACAGGCTCTTCTACTTACTGAGCTTGTGAAAGTGAAAGTGACTATTCTTGCAACAAAATTCGACCTCCGCATTGAACCCATGCACATAAACACACACTGTGCAGCAGGGGGCAGCTAGGAAAGCACCCGGGGAGCAGTGACGGGGACAGTACCTTCAGGGTAACCTACGGCCCAACCTGTGGCCAACGCCCTAAACACTAGGCCACTGCTGCCCAAGACTGTAAGACTGAAATATGTAAACGATCTCTCTTCTGATTGGCTGCCCTACCCGTGTTTACTTGGTGACGAGGTTGTGAGCTGGAAATGAAAAGGACAGCTTGTTCGTACTTGTGCTTTGCTGTGCTGATCTTTGCTGGGTTTCCTCACTCCGTGGCCCAGGACGACCACTTTGCACTGGCGGCACCACTGTGGCTTCGGGCCCGGACTCCCCGCCCCCTCCGGATACTGCTCCCTGCACCTCACAGGACCTGAAATAGGGTGAAATAAAGAAACATGTCTTTACGACTCAACAATGTTCATCCTTCTTCAGCTCATTAGCAAACTTTCTCCTTCGGTATTCCTGCACGGACCGGAAAACAACATTAAATAAAGCGCTTTCAATTAGTTCAGTAACGGCCGTTACCCGTTCATAACAGCCTTGCACCCAAAACGGAGCCATTTTGAAGGTTTTAAAGCGACACAGCGCAGCGATTAGCCAAATATCTGACACTGTGACACGGATAAAGCAGGCCAAGATCGTTACGCCGCTTCATTAGCTTCTCTAATCGCAGGCTGAATCAATAACCACTCTCCGTCGGCACCTGAGCCGCACAAAGAAATAATGATGCACCTCGTTAGTAAACATCGTTAAAGTGGATGATCATCTGTGTGAACGACGACGGGAAAACAGCCAGCTGTCCCCCGACCGTTCCCAGAGCAACTGCATCCTGTGGTCTCCGTCAGAAAGACGGAGACGAAAGCCCCGTCTCGACGACGGCCTGTTTGTTTGCTGTGCAAATCAGACCGTTTCTTAAACGACACCTTCGGTCCTCCAGATACGGAGAACGCAACGAATCTCCCAGCTTTCCAACGTTCTGGAAGGGGTTTTAAACCAGATCTGATCTTCTCTGCAGCTGAAGATTCCTGCAGTTTCATGCCAGATCAGCCGCAAATAAATGTGAACACTTTTCCAGCCTCAGCTTTGAGGACGGTCCCTAAACAGGCGCCGATGAACAGTATCTCCAGGTGAACTTCAGACTGGATTTTCTTTTACGAAGGTTAATGTTAATATAGTGACAGAAGTTACAGCTGGACTACATTTACAAGCAAACTTTCAAACAGTTTTTCACAGTAAGAGGGCTGTTACCCTTTAGGCCCAAACACAAATCAGTTTTATCTCTGAAGAACCTCAGGAGGAACCAAGACTCAGAACCCATCGTCCTCTGGTCCACACCAGATCATCAAGAAGGACAAGAACCGGCGTCACGAAAAAGAGTCTAATATTCGCAGTTTAAGAGAGGAAACAGATTTTTAAGCTGATAGTAGAGTCTGTAGTTGTTCATTAAAAGGTTTTAAGCTGATAGTAGAGTCTGTAGTTGATCATTAAAAGGTTTGAAGCTGATAGTAGAGTCTGTAGTTGTTCATTAAAAGGTTTGAAGCTGATAGTAGAGTCTGTAGTTGATCATTAAAAGGTTTGAAGCTGATAGTAGAGTCTGTAGTTGATCATTAAAGGGTTTGAAGCTGATAGTAGAGTCTGTAGTTGATCATTAAAAGGTTTGAAGCTGATAGCTTTGGTTAAAAAAGTAAACTCAAATTTAAAATAAGGATCCCTCTTAAGTATGTTGTCATTTACATTCATGGTATTTAGCAGGCGCTCTTACAGGGACAGTCCTCCTGGAGCAATTCAGGGTTCAGGGTCTTGCTCAGGAACCCAGTGGTGGTAGTGCTGGAGGTGGGATTCGAACCTGCAACCTCTTGGTCTGTAGGCCAGCATCCTACCACTAGACCACCAGCAGCTCTTGGGTATTTATAACCTGAAATGCTTTAATCTTAATATTTGTGGACTTTTTGAGATGATACCTCCACAACCTGAGGGACTGGAGAGGAAGTTGTAATATTTTAGATTAAAAGCCAAAATCTGTGGACAAAACTGGAACAAATTCAAACAAAATGGTCAGAATATCTGTTCACTTTTTTGCTGACGGCTCTTCCGCTGTTCTGGTGGTGTTTTTACCCACTGGTCTGGTCACTCAGGTCACTCTTTCACACAAACAAACTCTAAAGGGTTCTTGTCCCAGGTTCCTGCTCAAAGGTACTGCCCCAGATTACTGCCCTAAGGTAGTTCACCAGGTTACTGCTCAAGGTTCNGCTGATAGTAGAGTCTGTAGTTGGTCATTAAAAGGTTTGAAGCTGATAGTAGAGTCTGTAGTTGTTCATTAAAAGGTTTGAAGCTGATAGTAGAGTCTGTAGTTGGTCATTAAAAGGTTTGAAGCTGATAGTAGAGTCTGTAGTTGGTCATTAAACAACAGGGCTAAATGTGTTCAGTTTATGGAGCCGTAACAGAGATAGACTTCACCGGTAACAACACTGTTAATGACATCACCGACATGTACAATACAGTAGTTGGGCAGGTCCTTGATCAGGTCGCCCCAATTAAGACAAAGAAGGTTAGAACTATCAGGCACTCTCCCTGGTTCAGTGATCACACACGGGCTGCTAAGCGGGAGTGCCGTAAGCTAGAACGCAGATGGAAGACAACAGGTCTCCAAGCCTCTCAGGCTCTATGGTCTGCTAAACTAAAACAATATAAGAAAGCTCTATATAGTGCTCGCACTGAGTACTATTCAAAACTTATTGAGAACAACAAGCAGAACCCGCTATTTATTTCAGACACTCGCTCAGCTAACAGACAAAACTGATAGAAGGCCAGCGTGTAGTATTACTAACGAGAGGGTTCTTCAGTTTTTTAAAGATAAAATTAACAACATTAGGCTCCAAATGTGCCCTATTAGCCCTCAAATTAATCCACTACCAGAACAGTGCTCACAATATTTTAGTGATTTTAATCTCATCGATGCCTCTGAGCTAATTTCTGTTATAACCAAGGCAAACTCCACGACCTGTCGGTTAGATCCCATCCCAACCAAGCTCCTGAAGGAATCCTTAGGAGTTCTATCAACACCTATACTTGATATCATGAACGCATCCTTGACCTCAGGTGTAGTCCCCAATCAGTTTAAAACAGCAGTGGTTAGACCACAGCTTAAAAAACCTAACTTGGACCCTCGCTCACCAAGTAATTATAGACCATCTCTAATGTCCCGTTTCTCTCTAAGATTCTGGAAAAATCAGTTGCAAGACAACTGCAGTCATATCTAGACACGCATAACCTCTTAGATAAACTCCAATCAGGCTTCCGGCACGGCCATAGCACAGAAACTGCTCTAACTAGAGTGGTGAATGATATAATGGTCTCGAGTGATGCAGGAAACATCACTGTTCTTGTTCTCTTAGATCTTAGTGCTGCGTTCGACACGGTAGATCACTCTATTTTAGTAAATAGGCTTCACTCCACTGTCGGCATTAGCGGAACAGCCCTTAAATGGTTCAACTCCTATCTTACAAACCGTTACTACTTCATCCAAATGGATGATTATGGCACCCCCTCACCTATGTCACTAGTTAACTATGGAGTCCCACAAGGGTCGGTGTTGGGCCCAGTGCTCTTCTCCCTCTACATGCTCCCACTGAGCACTATTATACGGAAGCATAATGTTAGTTACCACTCTTACGCTGATGACACTCAGCTATACCTATCTGTTAAATCATGTGATAAAGCATCAACCGGCACTTTAATCAGCTCCTCAGTGATATTAGGGATTGGATGAAGAACAACTTCCTCTCACTAAACCCCCAAAAACCTGAGCTGCTCTTGTTTTGTAGTAGTGATGTAGACAGGGCCAACTTCATTCCGCATATCCGGGATGCAGGGTTGAAGTGTTCAGTTAGTACTCTGGCACGTAACCTTGGTGTTATTTTCGATTCAAATCTTTCATTTAATCCTCATGTTAATGCAGTAGTGAAGACATGCTTCCTGCACCTTCGGAACATTACAAACTACGGCGCTTTCTGTCAATGGAAGACACGGCGAAAGTAGTACATGCATTTGTATACAGTACATTAGATTACTGTAGTGCCCTACTTTCTGGAAGCTCTCAGGGCACATTAAGCACCTACAGCGCATTCAGAACACAGCCGCTAGGATTGTTAGCAGGAGCAGGAAGTACGACCACATCACTCCCATACTCTCCTCGCTTCACTGGCTTCCTGTTAGGTACAGGGCTGACTTCAAGGTCCTCCTCTTAACCTACAAGGCAGGTAAAGGTCTTGCCCCAATATACCTAACCGAACTGCTTAATACCTACACACCTAACCGCCCACTTAGATCCCAGAATAAAGATCTCCTAATTGTCCCTCATAAATAAATGTATAGGAGCACGAGCTTTCAGTTCCAGGGCCCCTAGATTGTGGAACAGCTTGCCTGCTTCTGTACGGGATGCCGATTCAGTCTCGGTCTTTAAATCACGGCTGAAGACTTACTTCTTTAGTTTAGCTTACCCGCACCAATCACCATAGTGCACCATTACTAATGTCGCTGGTGCTGCTGTACATGCCATCGCACTGTTTCATTTCTGTGTCTGTCACTACTGGATCCTGCTCATTACTGACCCCCTCATTCCATTTCTCTACCCACATGTCCGGGGGGCCCGCTGTGGTCATCACCTGAGTCCAGTACCGAGCTACCATCTGGTCTGTGTGATGCATCTGATGCGCCAAGGGACCCTGGCGGCTCATTGGTACCTGGAAGAAACTTGGGACTCTTCACTGATCCTGGAGTTTAAAACCTAACTAACTCTGTACTGCTAGTAGACCCAAGGGGGTTGGGTAGCCGGTCGACCTTGGACCCTCAGAGGTTTTTTTCTCCACATAGTGGAGTTTTTGGTTCCTCTCCTCCGTAGTCGTCCGGCTTAAACATCTTAAACATCTATTACTGTAACCTGTTCCATCATCGACCATCAATGTAAAGTGCCTTGGGGCATCTTTGTTGTAAAAGGCGCTATACAAGAATAAATTGAATTGAATTGAATTGAATTAAAAGGTTTGAAGCTGATAGTAGAGTCTGTAGTTGTTCATTAAAAGGTTTGAAGCTGATAGTAGAGTCTGTCGTTGGTCATTAAAAGGTTTGAAGCTGATAGTAGAGTCTGTAGTTGGTCATTAAAAGGTTCTAAGACGTTCTTGTTTGTGTGGGAGTTGGTGTAGAGTAAATGAAATGTCTCTGAGCTGTAACTCACTCTTGTCGGAGGTAAAGTTGCTGTGCTGATGTCTGATTGGCCCTTGTGCTCCTGTGGTTTTGCTGAAACGCTCTGCTCCGTGTCCTTGCAGCAGCCCAGAGGCGGAGGGTCGCGGCTCCAGACCCTTATGGGCACCCAGAGCCGCATGGGGCCACGGTCCACTGCTCACCTCATAGCTGCTGGGGATCTTCACCCGAATCAGATTCGCAATGGCGGCCACCACATCAGTGATGTTCTGAAATGAGAGACACGAGAGAATTTATACACTTTGTTGAAGGTCTAACATATAATTTTTTTATATTATTCATATTAAATGTCTAAAATATAAATTTTCTAACGTCACGTTTTGGTAAGAAAAAGTCTGTTTTGCTAGAACGAAACAGTTTTTAAGCAGCTGTTAGCGGCGGCCTAGTCGATCGTAGGGCTGAGGTGCCACAGAGCAAGGTACCGTCCCCATTACTGCTCCCCCATTGCTGGATATGTCTGTCCCCTGCTGGACGGTGTGTGTTAAATACAGAAGATGTGTTTGGTTGTGTCTCACTGTGTTCACAATGACTAATGGTCACTTTCACTATTTCACTTCTTTTTTATATATATTAGATATTTATTATCTTTATTCTTTTTATTAAGTTATTCTTAAATAATGTCAGGTTTCTTCTCAAAAACTTATCGAAGGGCACCGTGACACTCTAAGCCCCAAAGTGTTTCAGCGTGGACGTCACAACACACATGCTGCCTCTGGCTTCACTTCTAAGGTAGCGCTGACGCTAAAATTAGCACAAACGCGCATGTGTGGTTTTGATTCGCTCTAATTAAACCTGCTAACGCTTTTTATAGGAGCAAAGGCAGAGGCTCACCTCGGCTGCTGCTGGTTTGAGGGTGATCGCTATGGAAACAAGACCTGAGCTGGATCCGTTCTGCGCCGCTACGAAAGGAGAGCCGAAAAAAGCAGACGAAGGTTCGGTCTTGATGTTGCAGAGCTTTTCCTCGGAGCCTGGAGAGTGAAATGGATCAAAATCACGAGCCCTCACCAACTAGAACATTCACTGAAATATTTTTGAAGATCATCAACACCAGCTTGTACAACTGCTAATTAAGGAGCTTGCATGTTTAAAAACTAAAAACGAGTGTAAAGCGAATGATTGAGCCCTCTTTTTGGGCGAAGTGTTCGAGTAGCTCCTACCTTTCCCTCTGGAGTTGGGAAACATGGGCATGACTGGAGAAAGAGCCGGAGACGGAGGCTCCTGTTTGACCCGTGAGAGGTCCGGATAGCGGCTGATTTCCATCCCCACCACGCTCTCCGGAGACGAGGAGGGGACAAAACTGTCCGGAGTGTCCCTGTCCTCACAGGTCTCCTGACCCCTGCTGGGCAAAGAGCGCAGAATGAAAGTGTGAGGACGGGATTGGAAAGACATTCTAGGAAAAGAGAACTCGCTGTGCTTTCACGGCGCTTGGTTATTCGTTTTTTTCCTGGGAAGATCGGAACAGTGTACGAATTTTTTTTTTTTTTAATCTGTGTGTTTTAAGAAGAATATGTATCTTCTTTGATGAACGAAACTTATGATATTCATGTGTGTCTGCTGGACGAGGGAAAAACTCTGACCACCACTTCCAGACTGACCTGATCTCCTCCTGGTTGTTGTGGGGGGGTGTGGGTAGGGATGCAGGGACGTCCACGGTTTTGGGACCGTGAGCAAAAGCCCGAGTGAAGAGGTCCTCCTCGGTTTTAAACGGCATGTGCAGGGGCCGTGGAGGAAGCCCTTTGGTCACTGGAGTGGGGAGAGAAAGGACAGAGCGCTTAATCTCAGTATCTTCTCTCGTTAATCTGGGATTAGTCACTGCTGCAATACACGAGTCAAATACAGAGACACCTAGGGGGCAATTCACCCTGGAGACATGGAGAGCATGTGCACTCTCAGGACGACCCAACTGGGAGTTACATTTTGGAATATTTGGTTCAACAGTCCTGCTAAACTGCATCGTGTAGACCATCGGGGGTAAATCCTCACCATCATGGCCGCCAATGACGGCCGCTTTGCTGGCCAGCTCCTCCGTGGTGGCGAATCCATTGAGAAGCTTTTGTCTGGCGACAGGGGGTGGAGTCGGGGGCAGCGAGGCTGGAGGGGTTGGGGGGTTACTCAGATTATTCTGCTGTGGAGAGAAAGAGGAGGAGAAACATCAGGCAACTCCGGAACAGTGTCGTTCTGAAGAAATGAGAAATTCAGCTTCAAAGTGAAGGCTTACTTTGTAAATGAGTTGGGAGTAATAATCCGACATCCCGTCCAATGAAGCGCTCCCGAACGTCCCCGACAGGCGGCTCTCTCCGTCCAGCTGCCCGCTGCCATAGGGTACAAAATGAGCGAAATTTACTCCAACCAGGGGCTCCATCAGGGGCAACAGTGTCAGCTGCTGCTGCTGGGAGAGAAGGACAGAAAAACCAGTTAGAATTTATCCAGCTTTGAGGAGAGAGAGAGAGAGAGATTTGAACATGAGGGTGAGAAAGAGCACAATCAGAGAGGAGGATTAGGAGTCTGGAGAGAAGGGCTCCAGAGGAGCAAGCAGACTGTAATTATTACGATGTCTTCATCTCTTCAACACGAGCCTTTATATCACCGTCATCAAATAAAAACCTTAAAAAAACTGCTGAGTCACAAGCGATCCGTCTTCCAAATTTAAAGGAACAGATCATCAGTTAAAGTGTTCCACGTCCCCCAGATGTAGGGAATCCACACTAGTGTCCAAGCCTTCACTTCACACAAGCAGGGTTCAGGATGGAGGCCACCGAAGCTGCTCAGGCACCCAGATCCTCATTGAGGTCTTGGAACGAAGAGCATTTCGTTTCAAAGTCATAATGTTTCCTAAACCACATGGACTAGCCGATGTGACCTTAATGAAGATCTGGAGGAGGTTTGAACAGATGGCTTTGAGCTCTTAGGGTTTTGAGAAGTTTCATTTCTATATTTCTAAAAACCTTTCACTTTCCCTCCAATCGATTTCATCCAGAGCTGAAGCAAACGGGTATCACCCGCACCTTGTTATCTTCAGAGAAACGGAGAAGAGGCTTAATATTTCAGGACGTGATGATGCAGTTCTGCACTGAGGACTGCTTACGTTCCTCTTTCACCACCCAGACTGTGTAACTTTCCTGTCTGATGAGTTTTTTTTTTTTTTTTTTTATCAGCAGGCGCTCAGCGTCATCGAGGGTCAACTCAATTAACCCAACGATAAGCCCTGGACTTGAGAGTTTTCTGCGCTGCTAGTGCAAGAACCTTCAGTTTGAAACGTACCTGTTTGAGATTGGTCATGATTGACTCTGAGGACGGATAGGCGTTCTGTCTCTCGTCTTCCTCTTTCTTCCGCTTTTTGGAGCGAGGGGCAGGGCGGTCTCCACTCTTGGGTGTCCTCTTCGTCCTCTGTTTTTTCTTTTCCTCGGAGAGCAGGGAGCCGGCGAAATCGGGATGGCCTGAGAGATGGCTGTCCGAGTAAGTCTGAAAACGAAGATCATCCAATCAAATCCATCATTTATGTGCAAATACGACCAACTCAAACAATCAATCATTCTCCCCGTCTTCTGCGCTTCCTACTTCACACCTGCATGTCCTCTCTCACCACAACCTCCTATTGCACCTTCCTCTTCTCCTCCTCTTTCCTGGGAGCTCCTTCTCCTGATATGCTCCTCTGGACATGATCAAACCAACAGTCTCGCTTCTCTCACTTTGTCTCCTAGCAGTCCAACCTGTGCTGTCCCTCTGATATACCCGTTCTAATTCTGTCCACCCTCGTCCCTCCCGACTCAAATCTCAGCATCTTTAACTCCGACACCTGCAGCTCCACCACCGTGCCTGTCTTTTCATCATCGTCTCCAAACCGTTCAACATAGCTGGTCTTTCTACTGTCCTGTAGACCTTCTCTTTCACTCTTACTGGTTTCTGTTGGTCACTGTCTGACCACTCCTGTCACTCTTCTCCACCCATTCCATGGTGCCTACACTCAGTTTTACCGTGATAACGTTTCTGTCAGTGAAGTATTAAACAGTAGCTGTACGTCTACTTTGCATCTTGAGGGACGTTTCTGATAAATTGTTAAAATAATTCTGCCTTCTAAAGTGTTTTCTGCATGTCTGCCTCTCTCTGTCACCTTAATGATCACATGAAGTTATCCAATCTCAGCTAGATCCTTTCGATTTCTGTCGTTTTTAGCTATGCAGCATCAGCGCGCTTAGAGAGTCTTTCTCTACTGTTGCTTACCCCGGTGCTGTCGATGGAGCTCTGTCTCAGGAGAGCCTTGCTGTCAGTGGAGGTCTCCTCCTCTGATCTCAAGCTGTCCTCAGACTTCTGCTGGGGCAACACAGGAGGAGGCGTACCCTTGTTTTTCAGCAGGTGCTTAAGGAGCTCGTTACCACCTTCTCCCTTTGAGCCGCTTGCTGGACTCTGCCCCACAATGTGAGGCAACATGCCATCCTTATCCCCTTCCACCTTCACCATACCCAGGCCCATATCCATGTCCGTTCCCTTAGGACCATGGCAGTCGCTGGCGTCGACCCTCTCCATTTTGATATTGCTGAGGATCCGGTCCTGGACGTCCTGCTGAGCCATGGCCAGCTCAGCTACTCCTCCGCAGCTTCCTTCGGAAAGCTGCCTCTCTAGCTCGGAGTGCGGCTGGCTGCTCTGGGAGCCCGGGGTGGACGATCCAGGCTGGGAAGTCTCGCACATCTCATGCTCTCCAAAGAGCAGGGGATTCCTCGTAGGTGTGGACGACGTGTCGGAAACGCAGGGTGTCAGCGGGGCAGTCAGGTCAGAGTGGGGAGTGGACGGCGCCCTCAAAGACTCCGTGTCGTCATCTTTCTTCTTCTTGCGGTTCCGTTTCTTCTTGCCCTTCTCCTCAGGGATGATATTGGAGTAAAGCTGAATCAATGATGGTCCAGAGCCTGGGAAGTTCGGGGGAAGAGGCATAGTCGACTCGACCCCAAATGGATGTCCTTGTCCCGGGTTCTGAGGTGCCATATTCGGTCCGGGGAACCTTGGGGGTCTAGGTTGCCCCTGAACAAAGTTAGGCCCACCATGCAGTAGTTGGTTGTCTGGCCTGAAACCTGGTCTTGCTTCTGGTGGGAAGGGCCCATTTCCCATCATGGGCCCTGATGGAGGTCCTCCGATTCCAGGCTGCATGCCGCCCTGCATGCCCTGCTGCTGGGGGAACCCTGGTCCTTGCATGTGCTGCTGAGATCTGTGTGGCTGCATGAAGTCTTGAGGCAAATTCTGATTATAGAAAGGCATTTGAGAGAGAGTCCTCATATTTCCATCCAAGCTCTGCTGCTGCTCCATTTCCATGCGCTGTTTCATGCGCTGTCTCTCCACCTCCTTCATCAGCTGCACCCTTTGTCGTTCCTGCTGCTCCCGCAGCCTCTCCTTCCTCTCCCGTTCCTGGAAACCCTCACTGAATGGGTTGGTGTCGTCAAAGTTCACGTGAGGAGACTCACCGCTGGACTGCCCCTGACCAGGCCTGGCTAACGGCGGCTGAGGAGGCTGGCCTTGCATCATCTGAGGAGGCATTACGCCTGGCATCTGAGGTGCAACGGGAGCTCCAGGGTGCCAGCCTGGCATGCTGGGAGCATTTGCTTGGCCAGGGTGAAGCTGCATGGGCATTGCAGGACCCATCAGAGGTTGATTCATGGGGCCTGGCGGCACCATGCCCGGATGCCCCTGCATTTGCAACATGCCAGGCATCACCTGAGGCTGCATGCCACCCTGCTGCTGCTTGACCCTGTACTCCTCTATCAGCTCAGCGTGCTCTTTCTGCTGTTTCCGGATCTAAGAGGTAAAGGCGAGAAAATGTTTTCGTCAACAGCTAAAAAAGAGAGCATACCGTATAAAACTTACAATCGGAGAACTGGCCAAATAAAAATTTCACACAAACAAGGAAGGCAGTGATCTGGAGGCATCACCTGCTCCAGCTGTTTCTGTACCACACCCTGCTGTTCCGTCACATGTTTCAGCTGCTCGGCATCCTCCTCAGGAAACTCCCGTCCTGCTTTCTTCGCTGTCCTTTGCTTAGCAGACAGGGCCTTTTTTGATTTCCTGTGGGCTCCGATCTGGTCTTCCAAAAACTTCTGCTGCATCTGAAGAAGCTTCTGGGTCTCCCGAAGCCAGTCTTCATACTGTACTTTCTGGGCCTCATCTGAAAAAAGAAAATGATGATTTAATAATTCTCACCGACTGCATACATCCACGGTAATGCGTGTATTTTTTTTAACACACGTGTGAACCAGAGGCAAACACTTACTGGTGAACCCTTGACCAAAACTGGGAGGACTGGGTCTTGTCATGTAGGCAGCCAGCTTACTATCCTGAATGAAAGGTGAAGACTTTAAGTTTCATATTACTGATTAATAAACTGAAGATGATCAAATCGATGACCAATAAAATGAGAATTAGATTGTTGCTGGACCTGTGCCAAAGCTGGCTGGGGAGGAGCACATGCTTCTGGACCTTGAGAGCTTTGAGCTTGTTGAGGAGCCGCTGGGAACCTGAAAACATCAACAGGACAAAAAGAAAGCGATGAAAATCATGTTTGAGAGAAGTTGTTGCACTACTTCTAACGTTTTTCCGACACTTGTTCGCGAGCTCACTTGTTCATGACCATTGGGGACATTCCCATGTTGTTCTGAACCATCACTTTGTTAATTCCTTTCAAGGCCACCATCTTGGCTTTCATGATGGGATCGGTAATGGCATCAAAATCTGATAAAAGGAGGACACAAATATACATTTTTCTTCATGAACTGGACATCCTGATCAACAAACTACTGATGGCAAGAGAACGGTTAGAAGATGGTTCTATTTTACCTATGTTGGGAAAGAAGGAGTCACTGGAACGCTGCCTGATCATGGCTTGCATCTGCTTCTGCTGCTGCTGTTCCTGTCTCTCTTGATCAAGAAGGTCCTGCAAGAGCAGAGGCTGCTCCTCCAGTAACAAAGGTCGGTTCTGCAGGCCCTGCTGGGACAATATTGATTGTTGGGCTTGGGTAAGAATACCAGACTGTTCCACTGAAAGGAGTACGTCCTTCTGGTCCACTCCAAAAATGGGACCCGAGGGCTGGTCCTGAATGCCGCCTGGGATTTCTAAAGAACCCTCATTATGTGAAGAAACCAACGAAGGGTCTACCATCATGCCAGGGTTCATCCCCTGTATGGCACCTTGTCCCAGAAGATTGCAACTGAGTGTCTGTTGTAGGGCAGGTTCCTGAAGCTTGCCTTGAGCCATTGATTGCCCACAGCTGTCTTGTTTATTTTCTTGTGACACATTGACCAGTAAACTGGAAAGCACCGGAGTAGCTTCAGGGATCAATCCAGATTTTGGAATCATATCAACACTTCCATAACCTTCTTGATTAACGGATGGGGTTTCACGGATTTGATTTCTGCAAGAGTGCTCTTGGGATGAACCCTCTTTCAGCTCGGTTTTGATATCGTCTTCTGTCTTTAAGGCTCCCTGATTCTGTGAAACCTCTTGTTTGATGTTATCTGGAGATACCGCAAGCTTGTCCACAGCATTCTCTTCTGCAGGAACGGAAAGGGAAGGCAAGGAAGCAGCATCCGATTCGTCGTTCTTTTTCTCCATTTGTGACTTTTGCAGGTCCGACGTTTCAGTATGTTCATCAATCGGATCAGTGAGGTCCAAGTCCTCACTAAGATCTAGATCGGCATCGGTGTAGGCGATGATGTCAAACTTTCCAGATCCCATAAAAATTTCTTCCAGATGCAGGTCATTCGTCTCCAAATCCAGGTCTTTCCCATCATCTGTATCGAGGTTTAGGTTCTCTAAATCGGTATCAACCAGGTCCTTGACCTCCACATCTTCAAGGTCCTTCACAGCTGACTCGTCTGCATCGATCTTCTCTTCAGATCCTTCATTTGTGGATAAAGCAACCTCCGTGCTTTGCCCAGCAGATCCTGTGGGGAAAATCGATGGAGGAGGATCACCAAAAGTCTCGTTCGAAGCAGGTTGGCTCAGGGACCTCATGAGTGGAATCTGAGGATGCCCGGTTCTTAAAGAAACACTGGGATGATGCAAGCTCTCTAAACTCATTGCCCCCTGCAGTTCTGTAGGTACTCCCTGAGTTTGTTGTATCGCCGGATCTACTGGTTTAGGGCCCTGGTTGGTGGGAAATAGCATTTCTTGGCCACTCAGGAAACCCGGTGATCGCTGGGGTTGCGCTGGTGATTCGATTCGGTTTCCTTGCATCAGAGGAGCTGGAAAGGGAGGCCGGAGTCTGGCTTCAGGAGGTCTATGCCTAAGTTCTATGAAAGGTTGCCCCATGATATTGTGCTGTTGCATGTGTATGCCCCGAGGTGGCACAGGCTGGAGTCCCATGGGGTTGCCTCCTAATGACTTGCCCAGGTCTATAGACATGGATCTCCGCATCTGTGGATGTGCTTCCATCATTGAATCCTGAACCTGATGGGGTCTTAAACCTGGCACTTGAACACCACGAGGGAAGCCCAACCTACGGCCAAGAAGAAAAAGATGATTATGACTCAGATCGCGATTAAGATCATGACTACTAAAATGTTCTCGCTGTGATGCGACACCCACCTGGGTCCTGGTTGCCTGATGTTATTGGTGTCGCCAGGAAACTGGGGCTTTGGGAACTGCCCATCAGGGAAAGGTCCCTGTTGTTCTGGATATGGACCATGGAACCTCTGAGGGCTCCTCACGGTGCCGGGGCCGGGATAAGGTGGAGGCGGTCGATTGAATATGTCACTAGTTTGCGGACCCGGGGTTTCCTGACTCCAGTGTTGAGGGGTTCCTGGAGGCATGTTGGCCAGCTGCTCCTGCGCACTCTTCTCTTGACGAATGGCACTTTTCTGCTGCTGCTGTCTAAGGATCAGCTCCCGAATACGCTGACGCTGTGAGCAGAACAATAAAGATGTTAACACAACGGTTTATGACCAAAAGACTGTCGGGACTGTCTGCCAGGGTGCCTTTGAGAGTCTACGTATCTAGATATACAAGACCAATCTGTAAGGAATCATTGCTTGAACATAAATCTTTAGTGCGTGATTAAACAAACTACCCTCTTTGCATAATATTTTATTAGATGCGAGCATAAATTATTCATAATAGGGACACATCACATTATACATCTGTGCAAACGTGACAACAAAATGCAGGTCACCAAACCAAACTTTTTAGAATAGCTTTTTAGCTACCTGTCTCAGTCTTTCTTCAGCCTCGGCAAGAGGGACTGTCTGAGCTTCAGTGTTGGCCTGCCCCACTGTTATGGCACCGTGTCCCAAATCTTGCTGTTCTCTGCTTTCCACACACTGAGGGTGAGGGTTGATGGATGCCTGCTCAAATGGATCGTGGACTGGCATCTGGCTTGGCTGACTGGACGGTGACTGTGGCACACTGCTTTCTTCTGCCACGCCCGAGTGCCTTGGGGTCTGTGATCCTGGCATCGCTGGGCTGGCAAAAGTATCCTGAATCAGGGCCTGAGGGGGAGAAAACGAGTCTGGACCCGAGACAGGTCCTGATCTTAAACCCTGCCCCGCACTTCCAGGGTGTGGTGTCCTAGGGGGTTGTGCATATGGATCACCGAGTAAGGCTCCTGCTGGCTGCGTGTGAGGGTCATGCCCTACTGCCCGAGACATTCCTGGAGGATGATTGAAAGGGTCTTGGTTCCTTTGGTAACCTTGAGACTTGAGGAACCTTTCTGGAACGCCAGCATGTGATGTCCCAGGAGGCTGTGCATAAGGATCCATCGCCATGGGAGACAGCATGTGATTCTGAATTTGCTGGGAGGGTTGGTTCATGACAGCAGAACGAGAAGCGGTGGTCTGGTGAGAGTAGGGCTCAGGGTCATGTGGCCTTGGTGTTCCAGGCATTCTAGCATATGGGTTAGAATACGGAGTTTGGGAAAACGGGTCACACTGGGAGTAATCCGGCCTTGGTGTGGAGGGGGCGCGGGCGTATGGGTTCCCAGCAGCCTGATGTGCCATTGGACCAGGCTGCGAAAAAGGGTGAGCCTGAGGCTGCCTCGTTATTCTCGCTTGATTCTCAAAGCCGTCACTAACGGTAGGATGTGGTGTGAGTGGAGGATGTGCGTATGGATCGCTCTGCTGATTCTGCGGAAATGCCTCTGCAGAACGAGGCGGGATCATGGGTCTTTCAAAGGGATCCCCACATGGTCTTCTCGAATGAACTCCTGCATTAGACTCTTGGGCCTGAGGCGGAGGCATAGGGGTTTTGAAGAGCTGAACGGACCCGGACTCGTTACTTCCTGGGATGGGAGCAAGAAGGGGACGAGCATAAGGATCTGAGAGGATCATCCTGCCTTGAGGCATTCGCGGGTAAGCTTCCTTTCTCCCAGCCGCCCTGGAGAATGGATCATGTACCGGGGAGCCACCCAGGTGTCTCCCTTCCATTGCTGGACCGGCCCTGGGAGGACACATAGGTTTGAGGAAGGGGTCCGTTGGGCCTGCTGGCCTTGGTGTGTCTGGAGGTTTGGCATATGGGTCAATGCTGAGGGATGTTGGTGAACCAATGGATTCATGAACAGAAGAAGCTTTGCCACGTTCCTCAGAAAGACTTCTGGGCGATTTCCCAGATTCTGAGTTCCGACGGGCAGCACTTGGACCACTCGGTGGTGGTCTTGGGGTGCCCACCATTTTGGTATAAGGATCCCAAGGAGAAGATGGTCTAGAACCCGAGGAGCCTGGCGAGAACATCTGTGGGGACTGTGGCTGAGATCCTGATGAAGGGGGTGGAGGAGGAGGACGCAAAAAGACATCATCCGGGGAACCTAAGGTGGGGGTTCCTGGAAGCTGTGGCTTGGAGAAGCCATTCTTAGAGCTGGACTGCATAGGAGACATGTTCCCGTTGCTGGACTGCGATGAGACTGGACTCTGCAGGCTGCCAGACGAATCAAGTTCAGACGGACCTCCTTTTAGGTTCTGCTGCTGTTGCTGTTGAAGCTGCTCGTTCTTCACCTGCTCGAGTTTTTGTGTAGCTTCAATTTTGGCTTGTTGTTTACTTTTTTGTCTCATTTGCTGCAAAAGAAATGAATAAGACTTTCGCTCAGACAACGCTTTGTTTACTGAAAAGTTTGAAACGGCAAACATTTCACATCAAATTCACCGTAAACCATTCCAAGACTTGTGAAAGTCTTACAGCCTTGTCTTCTTTCAACCATGCCACCTTACCATTCTTTGAATGTTTTTGAACAGTTGGGGGGGGGGGAAAAAAACCAAAAAAAAAAAAACAAAACAAAAAGACGCTGCAGGTCAAACATCTGATGTTGTGGGTTCTTCTATTAAAAATCAAAGAGAAAAAATAGGATTTTCTCTTCAACACAGAAATGCATCTGTTGGAAAAGCTCTATGGTCACCTGGTTCAATCTGGATCTTACCTTTTAGCAAACAGAACCAAAATGAAAAGAAATGCAACTCTTAAACACCACAACATCTCAACCTCACACTTTAAAGCAGTATAAAACACTAGGGCTATTCATTTAGTAAAATTAACTCTTTAAATGACTCTGGTTTAGTCAGATTGCCTGCAAGGAATTAAACAGAAACGATCCAAACATCTAACCAGATAGCTCAACGCACAACTGTTCTCGGAAAAAACCCACTGTTGACTCGTTTACAGCATCACTGTGTATTTTCCATCCCAGGAGATGCTTGGAGATCACAAAAGACGTACCTGTCTCAGCTTCCATTCCTGCTCCTGCTCCGACTCTTTGTGCTTCAGGGGGTCCTTGAACAGAAGTTCAGGGTCCAGGGGTGGGATCGCGGGGTCAAACACTTCCAAAGGTTGGGCGACCTGCGGCAGCTGCTGCCTCTTGATGGTTTCGTTGGACATTTGGACCTTGTTGATGCGAAGGGCCGCCCTGTTATCCCTGGCCTTTTGCTGTAAATGACACGCAGGCTGAGTTGTCTTATTTGGGGCTTTCTTGAAAGAACACCAAGCTCATCCGGCTAATTAGTGTGTTGTTATCTCGACAGTATAAATAGCAGCGTAAAGATCCAACACTGCTCATCACTCTCTCCAGTCCTCCTCAACAACAACTTATTCCAAGCAATTCTATTCTGCATTCTGGTAAGATCAGCTGTTAGTGAAGGTAACTGCTGCCGCATCTGTCGGCGTGTCGTTTCTTACCACGTATGGTGCTCGGTCCTGGGAACTCGCTTTCCTCCACAGCTTTGCGATCTGTTTAACTCGTGTTTGCCAATCTGTAAAAATAAACGTCACGCAAAACCGTTAACTGAAAAAGAAACGGGATTGAAAGCTGGCCGCCGAAGAACCTTTGGCGAACCGTTTTAACCCCACCTGGATATTCATCTTTGAGGTTGGGGAAGTTGACGTTGGTGTAGAGGACGGGGGCCACGGTGGCGAGCTCGCCCAGGGTCTCCTCCTTCTCCCACTTCAGTGTGCTCTTCTGAGCAGTGGATAAGGAATCCCCTTCGCCCTCTGGGACTGGGGAAGGAGGCGGAGCAGAAGCAGGACCTGGACCGGTGGCGGACCACGGTCCAGCTGCATCCCGAGCCATCTGACTAAACTTCCTCTCCCTGTTGAATGCAGGAAAAAAAACCAAAAAAACCAATGAGGTGTTTCGTGATGTACCGAATTCTACATTTCACTCGCGTTTCTAAAGTTTACTGAACATTTGCGATTTTATTCATTAAAACTGCCATCCCTTCACGCAAGGAAACGTTCTCATTCTTGGATCCCTGGAGGTGAAACGAGCTCCCAAACGCCATCAGAGCAGGTCGACCCGCTACCTTCAAGAAGCTCATCTCTTCTGAGAGCTTCTCCTTAACACCTCTAAAAAGCTAACATATCAAATTCGCACCATTTCCTTCTTATCCACCTCTTATCCTGCAGGTTTTATACATTCACTTTATGCTACTTCACTTCAAGTGCTTTTTCTGCTCATGTAAATCTCTTACTTCACTCTAGATCGAATGCTGGTGAGATGCTTTGATCAGAAGCTTCTGCTAAACCAGTGAATGCGATGATATTTAACGTCAATTTTTTTTGTAAGCTCACCTCAGATTGTCGGAGAAAGGCATGCGTTGCATGGGAGGGAAGTTCCGAGGCATTTCGGGTCCTGCTCCAGGAGGCATCTGTGATGGAGGAAACTGCTGATTGGGTGCCATCATACCGTTCATTACTGGCATCCGGGGAAACATTCCTGCGGAGAGAGATCATATCAAAGCGCGCCACTCGTTACTCCCTACAGATCAAGTGAAAGTGACAGTCATCGTGAACCACATCATCGTTCAGCAGGGGGGAGCCATATCCAGCACCCAGGGAGCAGTGATGGGGACGGTACCTTGCTCAGAGGAACCTCCCGGTGTGGGACTGGAACCCACCACCATCTACATCAGGGGCCTAGTCCCTAAACACCAGGCCACCGCTGCCCCACAGAGTCAAAGAAACGAGGCTGCAACACAGTCATGGGACGAAGAGTTTAGGGGACGCACCTGAGTTGAGCTGGGAGGGGGGCAGTCCAGGGCCTTGGGGCCCGTGTAGAGGGTGAGATCCCTGGGTTTGATGGGGCACCTGAGTGCTGGGGCTGAGGACAGCTGTGAACAAGTCTTCAACATCCTTTCCCTCCAGCTCTGCAAGGAAACACTTCAGTTTAACACCCCCTCAGCAAGTCTGCAAGAAAAGGACGACTAACGATGGACAGACTTAAGGACGACATACCTGGAATTTTATACAGCTTGCTTAAAATGGACTCTGAAACGAGAAGAGAGACGTCAGCCTTGGTTTCAGCCAAAAAAACATCCTTGTTAGCCTGATTAAGAAGAAACCCGCTGCTGTACTGACCGTCAGTCACCATCTTGTCCAGTTCAGGGCTGAGGATGCCGTCCAGGGGCTCCTCATGAGCGCGTCCCGGCTGAGACGGGGTCGAAGCATCGTCTCCCAGACTAACGTCCAGGCCAGCTGAGGAGACGGAAAATGGCGATCGAGTGAAACTCGAAACAATCTTATAGAGTCAGAGAATTAAACCCAAAACACAATCTTCTGCTTCATTCTGCGTTTCACTCCATAACGCCGCAAACTTCATCTACTACTGCTACTTGTTGACTACTTCACAAATGTCTAGTGCTATTATTACTGCTCTAAATCAAGTTCCAATTTTTTAAAGGTATTTATTTATTTAACGAGACCCTATTTGAAAAGTCACTTTTGGCTCCAGAAATGTTCATCGCGGTTTTAAAATCATTACGAGCTTCGCGTTTTGTGTGAATCAAGGCCTCGGTTGCCGTGTTTCACCTCATCGAGCTTCTGGACTGCAAACGCTGGTTAGAAATTAAGTCCGACTGCCAGCAGCAGGCCTTGTCTAGAGGATCTGAAAGACCTCCAGCAAAATGATGAACGCGTCCACAGAGCGGCAGATGGCCCTGGACCCGCCGTCACAGCTCTCATTCCGATTGTCTTCAGAAGAGACTGGACGTGTCTTTAAACGGAGAGACGGACGTGTTGGGTGTGCGACGGGAGCCTGCGCGGCACTCTGAGGTCAAGCTGAAGTCTTTCTACAGAACAGCAGGCCAAGGCGGAAGGCCGTGTCTAACAGCACATTTCTAAAGACGCCCGTTTCCTCAATCACTCCGTTTCTCCCTCTTTTCACCGCCACGCCGAACTGCTCCAGCTCGGGGTTTTATTCGGAAGCGACGCTCTGAAAAGAGAGGTCGGCTAACGTGAAAACGAAAAGATGAAGCTTTAAGAGCAGAGGATTAGAGCAGTGTTTCCGTTTTGCCTGCAGCTGAGAGAGAACAGGACGTCTTAAGGCTTCCGAGTCTGAAAACAATTTGTTTCGCATTCATTAAAACCAACGGACTTTATTTTAAGGTGCTTTTTGCTGAAGTCCCGAATGTAAAACTTCCTGTCACACATTTGAAAGGATCAAGAGTTTATTCCTTCACTTCCTGTGCACATTTACCACTTTATATTCCTCCTCCTTCTGTTCTTACTCTCCTTTATTGTACACTTTCTCACATCTCCACTTACATTTCCGTTTCCTGTAAACTACATTCATATGTTCCTACTTCCTGCCTACAGTTTTAACTTTAGTATATTTCAGTGTCTTTGCACCTAGATCTATTTTATTATCTTATCCTATTTCACTGGTTTCTTTCCATATCACAACTTCTTCTGTCTCTAAAATGAGCTTTTTTCTGTCCGAGTTTGCTTTGATCTGGAATCTAATCTCAGCAACAGAACAGCAGAGGCACAGTACTGACGTACCGAATCGAGAAGCTCTTTAAAAACTAGTGAAATGGTCTGAGGGATAAAAGAAAATGCAGACATGCAAGTAAAACAAGCTGGAAAAGAAAAAATGATTTGGGTTTTGAGGCTCTTACCAAATGGAGAGGGAGAGCAGTCAACCTGGAAAGGGCAAAAATCAAGACCTACAGGGACCCAAACCAAACACAATGAGTGATCAGACCCGGAAATTAATCAGAAATGAGAGCGAGAGAGAAAGAAAAGAGGAAAAGAAACAAAAAAAAGACAACCTTCTATGCCACACAAATTAAAAATGAACCCGAGTAGCTCCAGAGATACAATGACCCTTTAAAGCCGAATGCAGTAAACAGGCGCATGCCCAGTGACGGCGCTAAAAACGGGCGTCTGAGTGAGGGCGACGGGCGGGGGGCTGAACATGGCTACGGGACGTCTCATGCTGAGGAGGACCTACCGGACTCCTCCGTCTGCTTGCCCATGTCGTCGGAGAGCATCACCAGCAGCTCGGTGTCCGATTTCAGCACCTCGGACAGGTCCACCAGCGGCTCTTCTGAACTCCCTGTGAAGGGGACAGGGATTCGCTCAGGTTCAGCGGCGGTTACGACCACGTTACAGAACATACATTTGTCTTCGTGTCCAAATACATCTAGCTTAGGGGACTGGAATTTGACCTTCAACCAAAGAATCACTTTCAAGGTTCTGCTTGTTTTGTGAACTGCCTTCATTCTTCCATCTCACACCCTGAGCTCCTTTTCAGGAGGCTCTGAAATGGAAGTCAGTCACCACTGGGTGGAAGGGGGATTTTATGAATTTTGAGCAAGTAATACTTGCTAAAGCAGCTCTACAGATCAGGTTCTGCTGGAGATAAATGTCCCCAGTCAGCCATCACGCAGGCTGGTTCCGCTCGTCCCCTCCGACCCGTCCAGACCCTCTGAAGGCTGCGGAGGAACGACGTCCGAGCCCTTTATTTTTCAGTTATACCAGCGTGTGTTTATGTTTCTGTCTCTTACGTGGTGCTGCAGCTTTGCTGGGCAGGGGTGCAGACGTGCTACTGTGTGCTGGATTAGGGTTCAGCTTCAGCAGGCCACCACCGCTCTGTCTTCTCTCCTCCTCTAACAGTCCTGTGGTCTCCTGCCTGCTCTGCTTGCTCTTGTCCAGAAGGTCCTTTCCGAAGAAGGCCTCCTGCAGAAAGAAACAACACAGAGCTCAATCGTTCGCTCGCACTCGCGGCTCACACCTCCTTCATTCGGCTGAGTGGATTTTTGACGGTTAATTCTAGTATTAAGATTTGCACTGCAATTTTCTCCTAGGTTCCTAAGACCAGACCAGCTGTCCCGAGGTTCCTCATCACTGCTCCCCGAGTGATGGGTATGCTGGACGGTGTGTGTGGAGATAAATGAAGATGTTTGCAGATGTTTCACCATGACAGCCGCCGTCACTTCATTTAAAACTGCCAGAATTAATGAATAAAGTAAGTTTAGCACAAAATCTTTTCCTTTTAATTACGTTTTTGGCAAATTCATTCTGTGAAACAATAATAAAAATAAATAATTTATTTTTAAATTTTCTCTTCTATTTATTTTTATGAAAAAAAATAAATAAATAAAAAGACTGGATGATCTCTTCAGCTTTAATTAGAACGTAAGGTTTTCGGTGATTCTCAGCAAAGTGTGTGATGCGAAAGGGACCCATGTGAAATTTCTAAGCGAAGCTCCCGCACGATCCAGACCCCTGGACTTTTCAGAGACGTCCCGCAGGACAAACTGGCCATTTAAAGAAGCGTCTGCGGCCTGTTCCAGCGTCAGGGACGGGAATACGCAGCGATACTGAGCACTTCTGCTCCCCCGTCTCCGTTCTCCTGCATCGCCTTCTGGCCCTGCTCGTTTTGCAGCCCAGGGAGGGACGCTTTTGGCCTTGCGGGCCGGAGGACGAGACGTTAAAAGCCTTCGTTTATCAATAATTGATCAAAAGGGCCCCCGCTGAGTGGCAGCAGCCTTTCGCTGCTTCAGTAACTCGGCACCGACAGCGAGCGCGAGCTTAATGCACCTCACGCTTCTGCCGTTTTCTTCGCCGCCCTCGTTCCCAACATTTCCCAGAAGTCTGCTTGGGTGCACTCTGGTATGATTTCATTTCCACTCTTACGTCATGTGGTCACACAGGAGGACGGGATCCAGGGCTCTGGATATCGAGAAGAATTGAACACACTGTCACTTTAAGACGTGAAGGAGCTCTATGAGGGTTCAAGCGCACCTGATCAAAAATGTACAGAAGAGACACTGGGAAGGGTTTTCACCCCATAACTGCCCCTGGGCACAGTTAACACACACCTACTGCTGGGGCGTGTGTGTGTGTGTGTGTGTGTAGGATGGGGAGAAATTCACGATTCACTTCATGGCTGTGACATCACAACAATGATGAATCCGAATCGTTTCCTGCAGTTTGCTGTCCGAACGCGGACGATTCCGACTTCTCGTTCGTTCACCAGGTGAGCGGCGGCCGCACACAGAAGAGCTACGGATGAATAACGTTATTCCTCCTTCCGCACCGGAGCTCACGCGTCAGGCTCCGTTAGACCGGAGCCCTGCTTTCTCTCGGGTTATCTTCAGCGGTTGCCTAGCAATACCTTCGGCCTTCAGAACTCTTGCATGAGGTTAGGGGAGCGAGCGCGAGTGTGTGAAAGGCTGAAATATTCCACAAAACTGAGAGTGGGACTTTATTCTGCAGACAAGGCCAGTTCCGAACAGACTGAATGGTATAAAAAAACGGCCGATTATTGATTACTTTTATAACGTTATCTGACGGTTATTCAACTGTCTATTAAAACGGCCTTTCTAACGAAGTAATCTGAACACTTAACCGTCCGACACAGATCTAATCGCTCCATTTCCTCCCATCTTTCCGTCATTCGAAATTTCCTCGGCGATTTCATGTTGCGAGGAAGCCAAGCCGTGCTGCTCCTGCCATTGCTGCCTAATTAATCACGACTCGAATCGATCGCCAGCTGTAGTCTTTCATGCGTCCGCACACTTTAGGCCATGCTGCCCAAGTCTTTCGGGATGAATCTTTTCAGAAAGCCCACCTGCAGATATGTGGGAAAGGCTTCTTCCAGCTTGGTTTTCTTCTTCCTGTAGCGCTTGCGGACTTTCACCTCCGGGTTTTCGGGGAAATCGGGCACGGGCGGTTTCTCTTCGATCGGCGTTTCTGGGGTCGGGTCTCCCCAGCCTGGAAAACAAACGAGGAAAAAAAAAAAAACCCACAACATTAACCTCCACAGCAGCACCAGACTGTTGTTAACGTTGTTGTTTTTAATGTGAAAGAACTGCAGCGGTAATAACGAGGCAAAACACCCGGAGGTGCCGCGCTTGATCTCAAAAACACACAGAAGGATAAAACGAGTGAATTTAACCTGAAACTGCAGCACTTGAAACGCTCAAAGCGAGCCGTTCTACACACACCTTTAAAAAACCCCAGAACCTCGATCCTGCTTATCCCGGGCTGATTCCCGCTCGCACAATAAAGCACGTTTAATAACGAAGGGTATGATTAACAAAAATGTCAATGGAAAACTTAGAACACAACACAGAAACTCCAGTCAGTCGACTTTGATGTTACCGTTTCTCGTGTTTACGCTCTACGTGACACAAAGACCGCCACGATGACGGTGTTTCTTGGGACCATTTGATTGCACTCGGACGCCAGAGGGGATGAGAACAGCGAATGGCGTTGACTTTAACAGAATCTTAAAGATCAGCATTTAGAAGAGGCCGGGCAGGCAGGTAGAACATACGTTTGTTAGCTTCAGGTTACTAAACCATCACACAGGAAGTGGATTTCCATAAGTGCTGCTGATATAAAAAACCCTGAATTAACATCGAAATTAAATAAAGATATTCTGGATTTCCACGAAGATACACCTCCAAACGTGTTATTTTTCGAGCGACGTCGCCAGGACAAGGAAGACTCACCCTCATCCTTGCTCTGCTGGGTTTCGGACACGGAGCCGGTGGAGTCTTTTCTGCCCAGAGCAGGTTTGGCCTTGCCTGGACCCGTCCGGTTCCTCTGTCTGACCATGAAGCCGCCGATACCTGTGGAGAAGTGAGATACACTCATATCTGCACAAAGAAAGCCCACAGCTTCCCGCTGCGCTGCAGTCTCCGAGCTTCTTCTTACCAGGCCGGTAGGGCTTCCTCTTCCTCTTCTTGCAGCCGTCGGCTCCTTTGGACTCGTCGTCTGCTGCTGCTTCTCTCTCTGGACTGGAGTCGGACTTCCCCTCCCCGTCTGCCAGCTCCCCTTCTGCTGTAAAAAAACACACAAACCGAAGCGGGTCGACAAACGCTCACAGCCTGGTTATGTTTTCGCTGCGCGAATCCCCGATAAGATGCTCCAGGAGTCCAGACGCGTACCTCTGCTGTCGTCCAAATCCCCGTCCCGGGAGAGCTCGGCCTGCGGGTCTGGCGGGGTCTGCAGCACGGCGACGCTGTTCTGGTTGATGATCTTCAGCTTGAGTTTGGGCTTGGGCCGCCTGCGTCGAGAGGCAGCGTTGGCCAGGCTCTGGAGCTGGGACAGTCCCGACTCCGTGAGACACACGCCGTCCTGAGTGTACGTCCGCGTCAAATCTGTGGATGGAAAACGTCAAAGGGACCTAAAGCGGAGCCTTGAGGAACCTGGTCACGACTAACGGGAGGTTAGCGGCTTTAAGGCAAGGATTAAAGGATTGCAGTGAGAGGATTTTACCCAGATCTCTCGACCTCGGTAGAATCTGTGGGGTGACGGGGAGCTCGGGTACGTCGGGATCCGATTTCGCGCTCAGTCTCAAAGCTGCGAGAAAGGACACGTGTTTAATCGTGTGTTATTAGAAGAGATTAAGGGGTCAGCAACAGCATTTTCAATGGTGGCAGCTGACGTTCGGTAGCCGTTCCTGGGACATTCTGGCGTTTTTCGTCCTTTAATTCCACTGAGGAGAAATATCGTCTTCCGTTTCTTCCTCAAGGCAACGAAACAGAAACGGAGTTGCCGAGGACGTCTGAGAGCAGGAGAACATTAAAATTCTCAACTTTAAAATGGACACCATGCTTGTGTAGTGAGATGAATAAACAAACATGAATAAGAGGGGGGGGGGACACACCAAAAAGGCTAAACAAATGGAGCTCTGACCGTGCACAAAATACACAATTAGGCCTAATTATGCAATATTTTCCCGTCAGAGAAAGAGAAAATTCATTAGAAGCCTCCGTCACTATACCACGGCATGACGAAACTGGCAAGCAGCTGCAACTTTAGAAGAGGTGATCATCTTTTTCTCCTTTCAACTGCTTCCATTTACGTTTCGCCACAGCAGATCAAACTCCTTTCGCATCTTCCTCCTTCCCTCCAACCTCCCTCCCCGCATCCATCAACCTCCTCTTTGGTCTTCCTCTTCTCCTCACTCCTGGCAGTTCCATCATCAACATCCTTCTCTGCATCTCTCTCCTGGACATGTCCAAACCAGCCCGGTCTCTCCTCTCTCTAAAAGCACATGAACTTTCATGAGATGAAGAAACATCTACCTGGGGAAAGAGACTTGTGTCCTTGGCACAGGCTGCAGTTGAAGGTGCTGTCCGCAATTTTCTCCACTTCCTCCTCCGAGTGGAAGCCCTGACAGGAGGCATGCATCCATCTGAAGAGGGCACAAGAGCGTGTTCAGTATCTGCCCCAGAGGGCAACGTCTTTACTGTCCAAACACACACACACACTGCTGACCTGTCACACTGGCGACACTGCAGGATGAGCTCGTCCTCGCTGTAGTCCAGCAGGCAGATGGGGCAGGTGGCCAGGCTGGCGCAGGGGGCGCACTGGGTGTAATTATTCTGCCACTCGCACCTCGCGCCGGGCGACGTGGCGCCGCACTGAGTGCAGGACACACACCTGCGTGCAAAAGGGCCACGGAGAGGGTAAGTACATCATATCGAACCAGAGAGACCTTCCAGACCAGCTAATACTCAGGGTACCATTTGCACTTCCAGCTGCCGTTGGGGACGTTCTGCAGCGGCGGCTCCAGGCAGTACGTGTGGTAGCTGATGTCGCAGTCGTCGCACAGCAGGAGACGCCCGGGGTCGCTGGCCTGACCGCACGCCTCGCACACGGTACACTCCAAACACCGCCAGCCTTTACTCAGGACCACCCGAGTGATCTGTGACACAAAGACGCCCCGAGGAGGAACTTTCAATAAAACGCAAAAATACAGACAGAAATCAAAAATGCTTTCCGCTTCAGGTCAACAAACGACAAATGTTCTTGCGTCCTAACATCTGCCATCTTTAACCTTCGACCTGCAATCTCACCATCAGCATCACACGTCTCGGACTCGTACGGCTTCTGAAACCGCGCGACATCTTCATTGCAGAGCCAAAAGCAGCACCTGCAGCTATTCCGAGGCCTAAACTTGACTCGTTTCTTAGTGCATCTAAAAAACGGACGCTGTATTTGTAGGTAGAGTGAAATTACAGGGGAATGTATTTATTAAAGTCTAGAGAAAACGTCTGGCCAACTCTTCTTAACACACCTGAGGCTGACGAGCAGAAGGTTTGAAAGAGGGTCAAATAATCGCCTGCAGAAATTTACAACGTGTGCATAAAAAAAAAAAAGGAACTTTAACGACGATGCAGGAAACTGATGGCTTTTGAGCAGACTGTGTGGTCCTCCAGATTCCTCGGGGAACCTCAGGGCAGCCTATTGGTCCGGGACTCAATCCCACGACCTTCGATCTCGGTCCCTAAACGCTAGACCGCCGCCATCAGAAAACTGATGCTCAGGGAATCTACCTCCAGCGGATTACCTTGATGTTGACACAGTATGGGTGGTAACACTGTCCACACTGAGCACAGGCCAGCAGTCTGCCCTCCGCACCCTGACCAAAGCTACCACACACCACACACATATCCTAAAAGAGAGAGAGAGAGAAAGAGAGAGAGAGAGAGAGAGAGAGAGAGAGAGAGAGAGAGAGTCAGACAAAGGCCGGCAGTGTGACCCGAGCTATGCTTATGTAATAGTTATCCACCTGTTTGAGAGTGAAAGTGTCTGTGCTGGAGAAGATCACCACTGTGCTGTGCATGGCGTTCTCTTCTTCCTCTCGGAAAGGATACAGAGTCGTTTCCATGGCGTTCATCTGAACGAACAGAGCAACACAGAGAAACAAAGATGAAAAGCCCGAGAGGCGCAGGAGACACTCATGTTACACACAGTTCAAAGTGTTTCCAAAAAAAGAAAAGAAAAAAAACAAATCAATATTTCAAACCGCACAAGGTGCAGAATTGTGCATTATTGACTGCCGTACCCCGGGGGTGGAGATGGGACTGACGCCATTCTTTATCCTCGACCGGCCACGCCCTCCTCTGCCTGAAAGCCCCGCCCCTCTGGGCCTCCTCCGCCCGGGAAAGCCCGAGCCTCGGCCCTGCAGGAGAGAACAGCAGAGGACGAGCTTACCGGCCGCGCACGGCGAGAGTCGGGGTTACAGAACCATTTAAAGATGCAAATCAAAAACGCTTTCCGCTTCGTCCTAAAAGTAGAAAGAAACAAACGACGATGTTCCTGCGCGTCCGCTGCGTCTTCTCGTTTTCTGTAGAGCCTTTGCTCTCATCAGTTTCACACGTCTCAGACTCGTTCGGCTTCTGAAACCATGTGACATCATCGTTTCAGAGCTAAAAACAGCCGCTGCAGCTATTCCGGGGCCTAAATTTGACTCGATTCTTTGAGTGTCGAACAAACGGGCACCAAGTTTGCAGGTGGAGTGAAAGGACATTCTGCTTTTATTTCTCAAAGCCTGGAGAAAACAAACCTGAGGCTGAAGAGCGGAAGGTTTGACCGAGGACCAAATGAACATCTGCAGAAATCCCCTCGTGCGTGCGCACGGTGGGATGGTGTGATTCAAAAAATAAATGAATTTAAAATGAGTAAATTAAACGACGTGACGTCTGCGGTGACATGATGATGCAGGAGCCTCTCCTTTCATTTTCTCTTTTAACTGAGGGCTTCTGAGGAGCCGCGGTTTCCCACGGTACACTTTGTGGTTCTGCAGCTACATCCCCGCGCCGACGCGAATGACTCAGCGATCGGCTTGGCGCTGACGGCGGCGCGATTCAGAAAAGGAAACGGGTTACAGGTTTCATTTGCTGTAAAGGCTCCGTTTCGTATCAGATCGAAAGCTGAGCCTGACACGGTCGTCACCCCGTCTTCCACCAAAACAGGCAAACGAATCAAGCTGCCGCTTTCAAAAGTGGCCCGTTTGACCGGGACGACCCTTCGGAACGTCTAAAAACAGGGCCGGCGACGGAAGTCGATCTGAAATCTATTACGCCGTCAGCAAGTTGGCGAGAATCGCCCTCCCTCTCTTACCTCCTTTTCAACACTTCTTTCCATCTGTCAGACTCTCAGCCTCCGCTCTCTTCCCTTCTACTCTGGCTCCTCTCATCTCTACCACTGCCTTTCCACAAACTGTCTCTTTCTCTCAGGGCTGGAAGATAGTGCAATGAATTTTTCCGCGTTACTTAACACTCACATTAACCACGTCTCTTGATCAGAGCTGCTTTGAACACAGAGCAGGATTTTGCTAAAAGTTTTGTAATATTAAAAGGTCCCCATCCGAAAGCTCTTCATTTTTCTTTTACCACTTTAAAGCGTTTTGTAGAAATGACCTGTAAAATGATCCAATTTAAGACCTAAAAGTGGATGGAGGTGAGGGTTCAGTTTAAAAGTTGAGACGCCCGGTAGCATCACGGATTCTGACCAAATGCCCTTAAAACTACGCCAAATACTAAGACTGATTCTAGAGACAAACAGAAGAGATGACGATAAGGCCACACTGGACAGAAACTAAAGTTGAGATCTTTTTTTGTTGAAGTATTTAAATGTATGCAAGGTTGTAGCCGCACCGGAAATGTAAAAAGGTGAGATCCAGAAGGACGTGAAGATGTTTAGGTGAAAAGATGCTGCAGCTCCACTGACTGACCGTCCAGAGCCCTAAACCCACTTCTCCTGCCACGAGCCAATCAGGACGCAGGAACGGAAAGGAAGATTTGAGATCTGATTGCGGAGTGTTCTCGTTTAACCGTCCCGCATCCCGGGACGTCTCGTTGTATTTCTCTCTCTCTGGTTGGGTGGGAGACCACGCAGGGGGGAACGTTCTCCTGCGCGCTAAGCGAGTCGGAGGCGATAACGCGGTTAGACCTGGTTTGGCTCTGCGCCCGGGTCCTGGGTGGCCCGGGAACAGATGGTGCTACGAACCCACGGCGAGCGCCGACAGGACCGCCGGGCGACCTCTGATCTCAACACATCTGCCCGAAAGCACAACGAGGAGAAGCGGAGAACGGGCTCGTTGGCTGCGCCCCTGCCGAGCCCGAGGCCTTGAAGAAATCATGCGCCAAGGTTTTAAGTCGTGGGTTTTCCCACGAAAGCGCAGGTCCGTGTTAGTGACAGACAGCTGGTTAGCACCATGCCGCGTCCGCTAATCCATGCCAAGTCAACATGCCGAGTCTTCCAAAGCCAACTGAGATAGTGGGCGACGAGAAGGTTCAAAGGGTTAGACCCACCGTTCTCCGTTTTCACAGTGGAGGCAGAAGGAAGTGTGCACACATACACAAATCTAATGTCTGTTCTAGTGCACGATTCCGATTAGCCTCTCGCGCCCGCGACACTTTTCTAAGCAGCTCCATGAGGAAGTTTTCCAACGGGACAGATCTCAAGAAAAAAGGACTTTAAAATCTGTTTTTAAAGGTCGTTTTGGGAAGAAAATATTCCTGTGTTGGATACATTTTGTAGAAACAAATCTCAGTTTAGCCCCTAAGAGGAACTAGGAGTCTTGGTGCTTTCCTAAGCGGGTTCGGGAGGAACGATGCACATTTTTTTTTCTCCAGATAGTGGAGTTTTTGGTTAATCTCCTAGTTGTCCGACTTTTACATCTATCACTGTAACCTGTTCCACCATCCACCACCACTGTAAAGTGCCTTGGGGAAACTGTAAAAGGCGCTATATAAGAATAAATTGAATTGAATCTCTCCTTCCCTGAAGAAAAGTGTTTTGTGGAAGGGTACTTATAATTTTTTTTTTTTTTTAAATATATATATACACATACATACATACATACATATATATATATATATATATATATATATAATAATTTTAATAAAAAATAGAGTGGAAGAAATTCTTACATCGGCACTTTGCAGACACAAATCTCAAGCATTAAGCACAAAGATCTTTTCCACTATTACGTATTAAAAACGTCCGAACTTTTCACCGTCAGCTCATTTCAGAGGCCAAAGCAGCCCATCCTCACAGACCATCAGACTCCAAATGGTCCGGAGTTGGGAGCGTACTGCGACCTTAAAAAAGGGGCAAATGTGCTTCCAGACGTTTTAAGGTAACAGTTTTACGTTCAGCTTATTTCGGAGGCCATCGCTACCCTACCCTTAAATTTGATAGTCAATCAAGAGGCATCACAAAATCGGAAAGATTCCGTAGCGGTGCACTTAAATCGAGGTGCGTCCGAGACACGTTCGCGCCGGCCCTCATCCTTGAGCTAATCTTTGAGGTTAAGGTCTGCTCAGGTGGACGTCTCAGGAATCGAATCGGAGTGAAGAGTTGTAGTTACCACGCGGACGCTCCATGCGGTTGGGTAGGGGAACTGTCTGCTCTTTGGGGCGTCCCAACCCTCAGCCTGGGCTGGAGACCAGGAGGGGGAGCTCAGTCTAGGAGAGGTGTTCCAAACTCCCTGAGGTAGGGGTGGGTTAGAGAGAGAGAGAGAGAGAGAGAGAGAGAGAGAGAGAGGAGATGTGGGCGACAACATGCAACAACTCAAAAGAAAAAAGCCATCAAAGAAAGACAGATGCATGCATTCACAGAAAAACATGGTTAACGGAGAGCTGAAGTTAATGTAGACCGGCACATTAACACGCATGAAGACTGGAGACGATGGACTTACAGCATTTAGTAGACTCCAATCCTGAGCAACTTCCATTTCCTAATTACAGGGAAGATCTCCCTGGAGCAACTTGGGTCTTGCTCAGGAACCAAAAGTTGCTGGGTTTGAACTGGCCTCATATTCGAGTGTCCTACCCTTAGACCACCGCCCTACCTGTCACGGAAGGATCCAATCAAAGGTTCTCCTCTTTCCCAAAACTTGCACTCAGCCATGTCTCATTAGGCAAGACCTCACTTTGCATCAGAGGGCAGCCAAACCTCCAGCAACCAGGGAGCAGTGTTGGGAAGGTACCTTCCTCTAGGTAACCTACTGATCTTGACCTTCAACCTATAACCTTCCGATCCTGAGAACAAGTGTCAAACCACTAGGCCACCCCTTCCTAAGAAGAAAACTAAAGTTCAGATGCTGCGATGCTGCTACATTTGTGGAACATCGCTGGTTACACCTTAGAAACCTGCAATTCCTGCAAGGCCTCCTGCTCTTCCGTGGAACCCCAGCGCGAACTTCTGTGGTCATGGAAATGCAGCTGGTAGGTGACGTCAGCGGTGGTGGCCTCGAAAAACCGTGGCATGCAGAACTTCAGGTCTCTACTCCTTCTTTCCACACTTCCCTCATTTCTTCTGATAATTCGCGGTCAAACGTGAGCCTTGGGACCTTCTCTACAGAGCTTTAAAATATAAAAACTGAACTGCAGGCCAAAAGCAGCGAAGGAAGCCGTGAAGTTTCAAACGATTAGGTGTTGCAGAGCTGCTTTCTCACGGAAAACTCCTTCACACTCGGCTGATAGTGAGCGGTTTTCACTAACAACACGATCTAATCGGCAGGTCGGAAGGGAACAAGCTGAGATTCACTAATAACTGGAAGTGAGTTCAAGATGCGTGCGTTGTTTGATGACTAAGAAAATGTGATGAAAAAGTGAGAAGAGGAACAGCAGATGAACAAAGCAGAACTGCATGAACACACATGAACCTGTTGTTTTTTTCCATCTCGATGGCGAGTTGTGGGACTACTCTGGACCTCAGTAAAGTATCTACCACGATAGAGACTCACGCAAATAAAACACGACTGTGTGCCGAGTCCAAAAACATACCTCGGCAAAGCTCCACGTGAAGCAATACATCACGGCACCTTCGAGGCCGTTCAGGCTCTTCTTAGACCCAAACAATCACAGCACGACAAAAACCAGGAGCCTTAGTCCTACCTGCTTCACCCTTGGCCTCCCGGGTGAGAACTTCCTCTTGGAGATGGCAGGTTTGCCCATGCCGATTTTCGGCGCGAGCGATATGAAGGTTGATGAAGGCACATTGCTACTGGTTTCTCCTGGTCCAGAGTGGCTTTGGGGGATGATTGTTGACAGGCCAGAGGAGGGCAAACTCTCCGGCTGCCTAACTGGTAATGGCTTTAGCGAGGTCCTCTCTTCCACCAGCGAGCTCAGCTTCACCAAGCTTCGCCCAACGTCGATGCTAGCGTCCATCTCTTCTGTCAAATCTTCCAAACATCTTCCTGGTTCCCCCAAACTGAAGGTCTCAAGTGTTTTGTGCTGCTCCACCAGGAAACTATCTGAGATTTTATGTTGCTCCATTTTGAGGCTATCGTTGGCTCCATGATGTTGCTCCACCATGAGGCCCACCATGGATCCGTCAGGCTGCTCCACCGTGAGGCCCTCAGTCTTTCTCTCTGGGTTCTCCACCGTGAGGCCCTCAGGCTTTCTCTCTGGGTTCTCCACCGTGAGGCCCTCAGGCTTTCTCTCTGGGTTCTCCACCGTGAGGCTCTCAGGCTTTCTCTCAGGGTTCTCCACCGTGAGGCCCTCAGGCTGCTCCACCGTGAGGCCCTCAGGCTTTCTCTCAGGCTGCTCCACAGTGAGGCCCTCAGGCTTTCTCTCAGGCTGCTCCACAGTGAGGCCCTCGCTGGCTCTCTCTGACTGCTCCACCATCAGGCCCTTGCTGGCTCTCTCTGACTGCTCCACCATCAGGCCCTTGCTGGCTCTCTCAAACTGCTCCTCTTTGAGGTCCTCAGTGTCTCTCTCATGCTGCTCCACCATGAGGCCCACAATGGGTTTCTCATGTTGCTCCAAAGTGAGGCCTTCAGTGGCCCCCTCAGGTTCCTCCACTGTGAGGCCCTGAGAGGTTTTCTCATGTTGCTCCTCCATGAGGCCCTCAGTCGGTGTCTCTTCTTGCTCCGCCATTGTAAGGCCCCCAATGGTTCTCTCTTTTCCCTCCACCATATGTCCCATCCTCCCCAGCTCCTCCTCTACCTTTGGCACGGGTTTAGCGGAAATTGTTTCGATCTCCATGGAGAGTTCGGGGTCTTCCGAGGACGAGACTTCCATGGGCTCTTCCTCTGAAGGTGCAGAGACTGATGGGAGCTCTTTGGCAGGTGACGTGACAGATTTCAGCTCATCCACGTGTAGTTTGAGTTCCTCCACCTGGTGAGAAGCCGTTTCTACTGGACTGATCAGCAGCTGGGCCTCTTTGGGCTGCTGGGCCTCTGAAAAGAGACTCTGGGCTGATGAAGACTCAGCAGCTTGGTCTGACTTTCGCTGCAGGGTTTCTGTCTCCATGTTCTCGGGAGGCGGCGTGGCTAGACACACAGACAAAAAAAAAAACGTGGTCAGTCGTGTTTTCTAGGACATGCCGGGACATCTGTCCCAAAAACGAACGGAAAACAGTCGACCTCGTGGGGGAAGCTACCTAGATGGCGATGCGCTTCTGCCCTTAAATGGGGGGGTAGCTGGCAATTTATTTATTTATTTATTTATTTTTACCTGTGGGTCCTCTGCGGGAATCTTCGCCGGCCACTTCTTGGCCTTTTCCACTGCCTGCGTCAGCGTCCCCCTCTAGAGATTTCAAAAAAGGAAAAACATCCACAGTCAGAGCTGAACCACAGCCCCTACTTACATAATGTGAAGCGAGAAGGACTTCAGCACCAGTGGAAATGATTACAGCGTAGGGAAATTGGCACAATTATGTTTTGGAAGGGGGAGAAAAAAAAGAAAAAAAAAGAAGACGACTGAGGTAAAGCATGCGCTTCTAAGTTGAAGACAAAGCTGGCGAAAGGGGAAACGCTTATTAGGTCTTCCAACAGCGTAATCACGTTCGGCCCTGCGGGCGCGGCTGATGAAATGTACTCTTTTTATCTGCGCACATTTAAAAGCGTCTTCACCCTCGCCGTCGTACACGGAGGCGCTTTTGTTTTTTCCCTTTTGTGGACCCAATTACACCAAAACTCTTCGCTTTAAGGCGCTCAGGCAGCCTATATTGGTTCCCTTCTTGCTGTAAGCAATAATTTCCCAGGCAAACACCCCGTAAAGGATCTAATCCGTGATTGGCTCGGGCGCGGTCACTTATCAAACAGAGCCTGTATAATGATAATAAAAGAACCTCCCAGGATTTCACGGATAAATATTAGCACGGCGCGGCGGATATTAGCGCAGTGCTGCGTAACGTAGTTAGAGCTCAGTTTTCTTTGCGTAACGTAAGCAAACGGACTCGAGAAGAAGGTCTGAATCAGTCGCCGCTCCGTATGAAGACTCGGTGATCGCGATCCTGCAGGTCGATCAGGGCTGGTCTGTTCAGCACAACCATCGTTTTCTCTTTAAAAAAAAAACAAAAAAAACATTAAAGGACAAAAAGACCGGTCGGCTCAAATGAGTTCTTGTCGATTGTACGGCTGTTGGCCCTTCCGAGACAAGCGTCCGTTTGTGTTTCCATTCTTCCTTTGGGAATCAAGAACCCAAGACCTCAAACTCCACTCTGCGCTAGTAGCGAGCGAGTATGACGGAACGGTCGATTTGTTAACGAATCTTCATCCCCGGTTCCTGATTTTTCATAGAGGTGGAAGCGTTTCCACGTCCATCACAACACTGTCTGAGAGCCCGTGATCATCTCACCAACAACGTTCCTTAAAAGGGTGTGAGTCTTAGAACGTTCTGGATTCCTCCATAAATATGATCTAAAACATTGAATGAAGTTGAATTGTCTCATATTTATGGAGAGATCCAGAGAATTCTTTAAAGCATGAAAACTTTGAGGACTTGTGGTAAAAGGAGATGTTTCAGATCATATTTATGCAGAAATCGAGGAAGTTCTCTTTAGATTTAGAAGGATCAGTGTTGGCGAGATCATGACGGGCTTTCAGAAGTGGAAACATCTCCCTCTTTGGAAAAATGAGGATTCGGGCGGGTGTCCGAGGCGGCGGGTCATATACCAGGCAGAAGAATTTCGAGAGCTTCCGTGGGGCGTGGGGGGGGGCACGACGCAAGGCCCAACGCCGTTGCCGGTTATTCTCCAGAGCGAGAAAGAAGAGCTGGACGGAGGGAGAGAGAGCTGGTGAACCGGTGGGCAGTCGTCTTTCAGAGTAAACAAGATGGGCTCCAACCGGCGGGTCTTGGCTGAAATGAGCTCCACTCAGAATCGATGTGAAGATCAAAGAGCGACAGGCCGAAACCTTGGAGTAAACACGGAGGGGGTTTCATCACCTGCCTGTACGGAGCAGCCGGTCGTCCATAAACAAACCAAAGCTGAACATCACCCACGGCTCTCGCCCTTCCAGCTCAAGCTGTGAAGAAACAACTTCTACAGCAGCTCCTGCCTCTCCAACCGAAAAACCTCTGCTTCACCGTCAATCGGTATCCCACCAAAAACTAAAGGTTAGGATTCATTTACGAGTTTCATTTTTGCTGTTAAAAGGAGGGCAGAATTAAATCCGTGAAAGCGCTACTCTTTCTGCACAAACACACCTTTCCGTCCACTTTCTATTTTCCGTTTTGGCTAGTTTGATTCATGCGCAGCCCCTTCTGCTCGGGATTAAAGGCTTTTTATCGAAAGACTCCGATTCTACACCACACTCCACAGTTCTATTTCAGTTCTGTTCTGGTTACAGCCGGCGATCTAATTTTAAGATTTAGATTTAAGTTTTAAATCCTTTTAGTTCTGATTACTTTTATCACCTTCAATTTTTTACATTTCCAGTAGAAACTCTGGGCAACATTTTGGTAATAATGCGTTCAAACAGGCTAAAGAAAATATATATGTAAGCGGTTTTGTTCCCTTGATTTTAGTCTTCTAAGGAAGCCTTAGTTTGAAGTAAATCCTTAAAAATAAGAGACGCTCCAAACGATCTAAAGCTTCTACGCCTGTCTCGTTGCTGATCATTTGTCCTGGAAGAAAAGAAAACCGGCTGGAAAAGGGACTTTGTGAGGCGTCTGAATCCTGGACTCTGAATCGGATTTATTCTTCACTCAAATCGAGTTATGATTTTTACCCGACAGGGAGACGACGTGTGTATAAAACGTGCATCCTTTCGCGATCAGGCCGCTAATAATCAGCCCTGATGTGCTTCCAGCTGACACACGCCTCGGACGCTTGTACAAATCGTCCTTGTCCCTGGAGGAAAGACGGATGTCACGTTGCTTTCATGGAGCCTCCGTCCCGGCGGAGACACAAAGGGAAAACCCCTGCTTTATTCTGCTTATAATGTGGCGCCATCTGGCTCCCCGAATACAAGGCGTGCACGGTGACCGTGTGATCATTGTGAAGCGAGGGATGGCGAAGAAAGAGAGAGAGAGAGCCTCGTCTCTGCTTTGGTCTGGCTCCAAACGCTGGAGACCACACCTTCATCCTGCACTTCAAAAAGACTGGAAACTTCACACAGGGAGCCGCCGGTGAGGCAGGTGAGAACAGCAGTTCATTAGGGATGGATTTCCTCGTCGGCGGATCCTGGCAGCCACATAAGGCTCATTATGAGTCACAAAAGGCTGGAGAGAGGTTTCTGCATCCAGGAACCTTCACAGATTCAGACCATAAGCTCAGGGACAGGAGACCAAAACACCCAGGAGCATCACCCCGCCAAAATCAAGAGGAAACGCTCCACCGTGAAGCTGGAGGTCACCCAAGTAAATAGTGGGACAAAATATTTAATACAAGAACTGGAGGCTGGCTTGAAAAATCAAGGAGTGAATTCGAGTCAAAGAAAAAACACAAACAAACAAAAAAAACCCCAAGCACTTAAAAACCATCGACGAGGGTCTAAACCCCCATCGGCGAGCGTCTAAACCCCATCGGCGAGCGTCTAAACCCCATCGGCGAGCGTCTAAACCCCATCGGCGAGGGTCTAAACCCCATCGGCGAGCGTCTAAACCCCATCGGCGAGGGTCTAAACCCCATCGGCAAGCGTCTAAACCCCATCCTTCCTGTCTAATATAATTGTCCCTAATCCTGTCCGTCCTTGTCCCTCCTGACGCAAATCTCAGCATCTTTAACTCTTTAAAGCTTCACGGCCTGTCTTCACCACCTTCTCCAACCCGTATAACATGGATGTGTCACTACCGTCTCCGACCTTGTTTTATATGGCTGGACTAAAGCTCGTCTCCAGGGGACCCTGATGTTCGGTTGAAACGTTAAATCCACTGAACGCGTCTCTGAGAGCGGGGACGTCCCTGAAGTTCTCGCTGCACTGCAGCATCAGTGCTGTTCTCACGCTCGTTAAAAACATCTAGAACACGGCTAGAGTCTCACTTTCCTTTAGGCTATCGGGGGCTTTTGTCCAAGACAGAAGACACCTGAAGACTGTCCAACACTGACCCCTGAAAGGGGCGCGGCTCGTTTTATGTCCTCAACTTTTCTAAAAGTGTAAAAGAACAGTTTTTTTTTCCCCTCAAACCAGCATTTCTTCTTCCACCATTTTCCCCAAATTGCTCCCAGAATTTAGAAAAGATTTAAAAAGAATGCTTCCCTTTTTAATCCATTTTACTGTCCAAGTGAAATGGTTTTAATTGATTTTTGAAGTAAGCGTTGTCCTTGAGGCTCCTCTAAACTGTCTGTGAATTTCACTCTCGATTGTGGCGCCCAAGCGCGAGAAGCAGCTTTTGAGAACTTCAGAAAAGTAATCAAATGAAAAATGAAGCTAAAACAGCTGCTGAGCTCTGGTCGGGATTTCTTCACTCAGGTTCTGATCTTACCCGGCCGCCGCTGCTCCGAATCTTCCGGCTCCTCGGGCTTCGTCCGGCCGGCCGTTTGGACCGAGTCTGTGCTGTGAATCTGGACGGGTCCGGAGTCCCGGTGCGACGGATTCTCCTCGTTCTTCCGGCGCGTTTCCACTTCCTCCTGCTGGGACCCCGTATCCATGCGCGGCGGGCCGGGCTCGAAGCCAACCTGTTTACACCCCGAACAAACGTATTCCTCTCCCGCCTGGACCTCCACATGACCTTCCACCTGCCGCTCGCACTCCAGATGGAACCACCTGGAGAAGCAGGAACAGAAGGAGGAGAGAGAGTAAATAAGATCACACCGATACACACGGTTCCAAAAATGATCACCATTTATTAACACGGTTATTCCAACAGAAATTCATTATTATTAAAACATCTCTTGCTAATTAATTTTGAGAAAAAAAATGTGCATTTTATTTACTATAAATCATTACAAATATCTCTTAGCGCAACATTATATTACTGGTATATTTTATTAAGTGTCATTATAAAAAAAAAAAATAAATTTATTTCTGCAATAATGAAAATAGGATATACCAAATGAAATGTTAAAATGGTTTATATTCTTTACAGATGGTTCTGTATCTCCAATCAATGGTGTTTGGGTCCCAGGACATCACTGAGGAACCCGTTCCCCTGAGACACAGGAAGTGTCCAAACAGTAGGATCGGAGACCGAAGTGAAAGCTCCTGCTGTGTTTACCGTTTGCAGTTCTGGCAGGACAGCAGGTCTTTGTGGATCTCGGGGTCCAGGCCGCCGTCGCACAGGGAGCAGAGTGGAGAAGTTTCCTGTTGGCCACAGTTTTCACACAGCAGACTGTTGTGATGCCACTGTCCGCTGTTCCTCGTCCCACACTGGACACAAACCCGGCAGTTCTGAAACACGAAGGACACCATCGCACACTCAGCAACGTCCTTTCCACTTAAAGAGGGAAAAACAAACAAACAGAAAACGGCTCCGACACATTACGAGACTCTTGTATTTTTTAAGTTGAGGAACAGTTCTCCAGATCTTCCTGAAGGACAGTGTTGTTGTCTCTCATGTTCAGTCCAGTCTCTGTACCTGAGCAGTTTGATAGTTCTGTGTTGGATAATCCACACAGTGATCTACGTCTGAACCTTCAAGCAGTGAAGAAACAGGTGCAGACGATTCCAGATGATCAGGTGGCTGGAACCCCTTAATCTAGAACCTAGAATTCACGTTTTTTTTTTTTTTTTTTTTTGCTTTTTGGAGGGAAACCGAGACTAAGATCAGTTCACTAGTAGTTCACAAACAGGCTGATCGTGTTTGTAATGAAAAATGAAGATCTTTGATGAGACGTCCTCCTCACGCCTGTCTGGTGAAGATTAACGGATTGAAACGGCCATTAAACACGAACATTTGCACTTTAATTTGTGTAAAAGTGATCGGCAGATGTATTGCCTGGGCTGACTGCCGGGAATTAGGCTGAAAAACGCAAAAGACGAGCGAGCAGCACGAGAAGAGAAAACCTGGACCTTCATCCAGTTTGACTGAGACGTGAAACCCTCAGCAGGTTGTGTGCTGCTCATACCTTACACCTCCAGCCATTGGTGGGGATGGAGTCCATCACCGGCTGCAGACAGAACGTGTGGTAGCCTTTGTCGCACATGTCGCACACCAGCATCTTCGTGTCCTCTCCCGGGTTCCTGAGGAAGCAGAGGACACTTCAGCGGGAGTCAAAACTCTATTTCCCACGGTCCAACTGGGGACCGTCAAAGCATCCGGAATCACGGGGCAAAAATGATCAGAACCGACGAGAACGTCGGCGCGCTTTAAACTTTCGCTCCCAACGTTAATTCGGATTGAAGTGAAAGTGACTATTTGGCAGCGAATGAATGAAACACATCCTCTGTGCCCAGTGGGGGGGCAGACACATCCAGCACCCGGGGAGCACCCTAGGGTTCTAGATAAGTCTGCTCCCTGCTGGAGTGTGTTAAATAGAGAAGGTAGGTTCACGGAAGTCACTTTCACTTTTTGTCCCACGACTTTGGGACGTCACTCACTTGCATGTCTGGCAGACTTTGCATTCTGGGCACTGCCAGCCCGCCCTGTTCAGGGCGGTCACGCTGATGTCCAGACACAGTCCGTGGTAATGGAGTCCACAGCTGGTGCAGAACAACTGGTCCAGCAGGTCCCCTGAACTGTCACACAGCACACAGTTCGCTTCTTCAGCCGCTGCAGGACAGAGAGACAGAGAGAGAGAGGACGGACTGATGGGACGCAAACATGAAACAAAACTAATTTACACTTCAGCTCCATTTAATGCTCTTAACGAGCATCTCATCTTTGAACCTTGTGTTCGACCCCGAGAGGATTTCTAAAGACGCGACGTCTCCCGACTAAAGCGGAGTTTTATCGCCTTCTGTGGACCTTGAGTTTAGTTTGGAGTACAAGATCCTAAAAAGAGGATCAAATCAGTGTCTATGCTGACGAGCCAATTTTCCAAAAAATGTCCTTACGTTATTGGTTTTTGTTTTTTAACTTTCTTTTTTTTTTTAATTGAAGCACGTTTTGGAAAATTATTTCAGCCTTTATTTAAAAAAAGATATAAATAAATAAAATTCTGTAAATTATTTCAACAAAGATACTGTTTTTTGTATCATTTTTTTTTACTCAAGCATTTTATTGAGAAATTATTTGGGTAATTTGACTGTTTTTTCCAATTTCTGTGAATTTTTATCTTTTATTATTTGAGTCAATATCATTTTTTTTTTTATTGAAGCCCTTTTGGGGGAACTATTTCAGCAACAGAAGTTTTCAGTTGTAGTGTGCCTGGATCGGCCCGTTCTCCTCTGACGTCACGTCTCGCTCAAACCAGCCAGAAAAACACGTCCAAGATCAGGAGCGCTTCAGAGACGAGCCTTCACGAAAGATCTAAAATCAAAAGCGAGAGACACGGAGACACGGAGACACGGAGACGAGGAGCTGAAGGGTTCCCTCACATTTGCTGAGTGCCAGCTGGACGTGCTCGGTGCAGAGGACAGAGAGCTTCCTGAAATCCTGGAAGGTTCCGGCTCCACCCGCACACGGGTAATGGTACGAGCGGCCACACCCCTCCTCACAGCACTTGATGGAAGCTCCAAGGCGCTTACAATATGCACAATACTGGAGAGGGAGGGAGAGAGAGAGAGAGAGAGAATTGAATTTAATAAAATTTCCAAAATTGGTCAGTTTTGGGCCAATTCAGTTTTCTGTGCTCGTATGTTTTGCACTTAAAATAAATGTAAATAAATTCATAGAATTTAAAATTTAAATTATGAATATTTGGGTATTTTCATAATATTTAACACTAACAAATGTAATAAAATAATTATATACAACATTATAGTAAACAAAATAGCAAACAGATAATAAAAGAGAAAAAAAAATCTGCTTCGACTTGAGACTTTTTTTTTAACAAACAAATAAAAGTGCAGCGTTTGTTATAATGAAGGAGGAAATGCAAATCATGTCGGTAAACTGAAAGCTCACACTACCTCCTCACTTCCCTTTTTTTTTTTTTAAAGTGACCCGCGCCCACTCCCACACCCAATCCAAACGGACCGTCTCATGTGGCCTCTGTTTTTGAACGGTTTGTAGGAATCGAGCAGACGAAGACATAAAGGGACGCGAAGATTCAGTTTGGGGGAAACGTTACACGGCTCTGTCCCAACCCTGCGTTCACATCTGGAGCGGCAGGTCCACCAGAACCACGTCATCTGCTCTGGAGGCGAGCGGGGAAGGAAGTCCAAAACTTCAGATATCAAGATGTGACACCGTTCAGCACGTAGAGGCGCGCCACTCTAAAAAGTGGGGGACGCTTGGCGTCTCCAGTCTACCCGACGTGCTGGTCTTTGGACGGTGGGAGGAACACGTCCACTGCACATACAGGAGGCAGCCCGTCCCCTCCAGGGACCGGAACCCGGGACCTCCTGGCTGCGAGCCACACCCTGCACCGCGGTGCCGCCCTGAGCTCGTCTGCCCACCGTTCCAGCTTGACCGCTCAGGTCGAAGAGCTGTAATTTAAGGAGACTCGCCTCGAGCAGAGGGACGGACCGTGCTCTCAAGTGCTAATCTGAAGGCTAAGCGGCGGCTACATCGAGAGCCGTGACCTTTTCTCTTCAGCAGGAAGCGACCTTTGGTGCTGAAACTTCCACAAACAGCCTCTGCATTAAGGAGGGCAGCGCCGACACGCGCAGGCAGTGGTTCAGTGTCCTCTTTAAACGAGCGCCGTGGACTGAAAAGGTGCCGAGAGGCGAGTATCGGACGGTTTCTCTCGTTGAGGAATCTGACGAAAAGCTGCACGAATCCAGTTACGCGGGTAACACAGGAAAAAAATGAATTATCAAAGTCTTTAGTTGGACATGATGGTACTGTCCGCTCTAAAAGCTGGCCTCGGAAAGGAAATCCGACACCACTTCCTGGTTCTTTGACGTTTAGTCGTGCAGCGAAACTTTTGTGAGAGTTTTAGTAAGAAAACTAACATTCGAATAACTGCTGACCTTTGACTTCAATCTGCAATACAAACACATCGTGAAAGCTCACCTCTGTGCTCCCTGAGTGGATGGCTCTGTCCACGTTAAGCAGTGATTGGTCCTCTGCCTGGCACACGCCGTCTGACCACAGAGCGCAACGCTGGTGTGCCCAACACCGACCTGCACGGATGGACAACATGAGCAAAACGCAGCAGAACGTGCGCTCGATCGAGCCCCACCACCCAAAGTCCACCCTGGAGTCAGGACGGAGGAGATCCGGGGGATTTGCGGAACCGTGGCCTCACCTGACTCGTCGAAGAGAGACTGGACGTCCACGTCGTCCGGCAGACCCACGCGTTGAAGCTCGTTCCAAGACTTGCCGGCCGCATCTTCTGCTCCGGCGCTACAACCACGGGAAAGGAGAGCGAGAGGAATCAGAGAGAGGCAGGCCGCTTCCGGCTGGGGTAATTACGCACCGCAAAAACGGCACCGGGGCAAACGGCGCTCGGGTTAGAGTTTAACAAGGCGGAGGAGGATGGAAGCGAAGGGGAAAAATAACCCTGGACAGCAAATCCGGCGGTAAATGTCAGCGGGATCGGGCTTCGGGACGGAGCTGATGGATGGCGCTCGGGCTCTCAGTCACGAGCCATAAGTGAGAGAAAGGAGTGTTAATTCACGCTTGACATTCAGCAGCTGGAGGCTTTGACTCACAGCCGTTTAATCTCGCCGCGACGTCACCGGCCGATAGGTCGGCGGTTAAGAAATGAGTCATCGCCGAGAGAGACGGAGCGCTCGCCTTCCTTTCGCCTCTAATCGCACCTCCCCGCGCTTTCTCGAAGGGGGGAGGAATTACAGGACGTTTCTCACAGCTAGGATTAAATCTCCGTCCATTTCACATTTCCAAAGCTGCTCTTTACGGCTTGGTTCTTGTCCATCTGTCCAGCGTCGAGTCCGGAGAAATCAGCGAAACCACCGAAGGAGCACTTCAGACGCTTTGTTTCGTAACGCTGCACCGCTTCATGATGAGGTTTAAACATCATTCATAAGCATGTCGAAACTTCCGTTAAGTGTTTGATGTAGCGTCAACTTCACGGAAGGAAAATGACTAATGCTGTTACTTTGAGGTCGTTCGTTTAGACGTCGTCAACATAAACGTGTCTAGTTAGATTGTCTTCCCTCAGCTAGAATTTAAAGTTCAGAGAAACTTTATTTTTATCGTCCCTAATTGTTTAGGCTTCAAATCAAATGTAAGCTTCATAGAAAGAGAAAATGACCGAAACGGTCATTCTGAAGCGGTTTATTAAAAGTGTCCGTAGAAACGTGTACTTTATCGCTTTATTCTATTTCAGCCTGTCGTTTGTAGAAAAAGACGACGACTTTAAAAAGGCCGACGGCCGGCAGCCGTGATCCCAGGAGTATTCCAGAACGAGGGGGGTTGCGGTTTGTGCCGCGGTGGAGCCGCTCCGGCTTGCTGCGGTGTCAGACGGTGGTTTCACCGCTTCAGCGGCGCTGGTCTGGTCTGGTCTGGCGCGTTTCTCCGGTTCTTTGCCTCCGGCCTGCTGTCTGGTCTGCTCGGACCGGTTTTACGGAGACGACAAAGCTGAGCGGTTTCTGGCTCCCTGCCTGCACTTTGCTGGTCGGGCATTACATCACTGAGACCCCTGGGAGACGTTTGATTGGCTCCAAAGAGCAGAGACAAATTAGGCAGCTGTCCAAAGGACGCCGGGGAGGGTCTTTTGTTGGGCCGAGCTCACGCTGGGCCCGGCCGCTCACATCCCGCTCGGTGGGACTTCGCTGCCTAATCTCCGGCTAACGCAGAGCACGCTAGTGAAGAGAGAGAGCACTGGAGTGTCCAACTCCACGAGGAAAAATAAATCAATCAAAAATCAGGACCGGGACGTCGCCCCGACCGGATTTTTTCTTATTTAACTGGGCCGTCTCTGTCTTAAAAGACAAGCTGTGGACGCATAACATCTTCACATCAGCTGGAGCTTCCGTTTCAGAAAAAAAGGTTTGATTCTCATTCTCTGCACGTCCGCAGACCTCCTCTTTGTCCTTCCTCTTCTCCTTCTCCGCCCTCAACATCCTCCTCTGGACGCGTCCAAACCAATGCAGTCTCGCTTCTCTCACTTTGTCTCCAAATCGCCCGACCTGAGCTGACCCTCGAACATGCTCGTCCCTGATCCTGTCCATCCTCGTCCCTCCAGACACAAACCTCACCATCTTTAACTCCTCCAGCTCCACCCTGTGTTTTAACCACCTTCTCCAACCCATATAACACGGCTGGTCTCACTACCGTCCCGTAAACCTTCCCTTAATGAATAACAATGTTGCCGGAGAAGTAAAGTGTGCGTTTTGAGTGTGCTGTCCATCAGCTCTTTTTCTTTTTCCAATACTTTTACTCCATACAAACGTTCCGAAAGAGATTTACAGCATTTTCTAACTCCCTCCATTTCCACATCCTCCAACCAACCAGCTCACCTCTCCGAGCCTCTACTCTTCCCTGATTGGCTGGCTGCCGCGCTCCTGTTGTCCTGGTCGCGTCCCTCCTTCCTGGCCTCGAAGCCCGGCGTGGCCTCGAAGAGCTTCATCTCGCCCTGACCGAGGAGGCTGCGAGCACCACAGTAACAGAACCCACACCGCTGCTCGCTGGAGGACACACACACACACACACACACACACACACACACACACACACACACATCAGAACAAGCTACGGTGTCGCGCCAAAGAGTCCCGTTAAATCCAGGTTCCTCTCCAGGACCGTGAAGCTGCTTCTGTTTTGGGAAGATGTGGATCCGCTTGACCAGAAAGTGAAACGAAAGATTTTGATCGAAAGGCTAAAAACTTCTTCCAAAGTTCCTGGAGATTTTTTTAAAAATTAGAAACTCTTTTTCGATTTCTGTGTCAAAACAAAGAAAGAATTCTGCATCACCTTGAAAGGAATCATTTCAATCGTTAAAAACCTCCTTCAGTGAGTCAGAAGCACCGTTTACACTCTGAATTGGATTTTATTCTCCACTGATTGCTCTGCTTTTCTACATTTTTCGGCATAAAATGTAGCTTTTTTTTTTTTCTTCTCTTTGCTGGGCACAAAAATGTAACTCTTCACATTCAAATGATGATAAAATCCAGCCTGAAAGGGAAGAATCTGTACTTTCACACAGTTGCGTAAGAACCGCTGGCGCTCGGCAAGGCCGAGAAAGTCAATGTTGACGTAACGCACGAAGCCTTTAAGAGACGAAATCGTTTCTGGAAAGAAAACGTACGTTTACATTCCAAACGACAAGGACGAGAAGAAGCGTTTCAGAGGAAGGACCAAGACTCTGGCCTTTGATTTCTTTACGGTCCAAATTTACATTTCTATTCCTTTTCATTCCAAAGCAAACAGAAATATATTTTCCTGATCATGATTGTATTTTTAAGACCGTTGGGTTTTTTTACGGCCAAAATGTAGAAAATTTTTTTTTCCTTCACCATTTGAAAGTAATGTAGCTACCAGAAATATTTCCTGATGAGTTTTCAAGGCTATTCTGTTTCTTTACAGCCAAAATATCACGTTTTTATTCATTTTAAACCCAAAATGAACACGGAAACAGACTGATTCATGGCCTTTTGGTTTCTTTACGGTCAAAACTTTAAACTTTATTCCAAAAAATATATAAATATAAGTGTTCCTGATAATGATTTTTTTTTAAGGTCTTTGGTTTCTTTACAGAGTTTTTAGTTTGACTTTAAAATGAAAGCAGTACAGTTTCCAGAAATCTACTTTCTGGATTTTTTTGGCCGTTCAGTTTCTTTACTAACTTTTATTCCTCCCCCCAATTTTAGAATGAAGTGATAGTTACCAGAAATATAATTTCCTGCTTGTAAAAAAACTGAATAGAATTAAAAACTCAGTCAAAATATTGAATTCCTATTTATTTTAAACCCAAAATAAAGATGGAAGCAGACTGATCGTGACTTTTTATGGCTCTTGGATTCATTTATGGTCACATTTTTTAATGAAATGTTCATTTAATTCATGATCGGTCTCCTGATGATGTTATTTTGACTGTAAAGAAACGGAACGTCCATAAACATTTCCAGAAAAGATTTCGTCTGCTGTGTGAAGAAGTCTGCCTTCGTGATGAAATTAAAGGGCTGCTCTGACGACGCGTCTCTCGCTGAACCGCGTGGTTTAAATGGGGGATCAGGAAATGAATTATTCATTATTGAATTATTCAGATTGAATGATGTCTGTGCGCCGCCTTCAATTATCACCGTCCAACAGGCGCCACACGGAGGCTTTAAATGTCACTGAACTTGTAAGTCACTCGTTCATTCGTTTTCTAAAGCGCTCATTTAACCGGGAAGGGTTCCTCCCGAATCGCACGTCATTGGACGAGCAGCTGCAGAAACAGGAAGAGGATACGGCAGCAGTCCGAGCGCTTGGGACGAAAGGCGGGACCGTTTTCCACCCACGTTCCTCCCGAATCGCACGTCATTGGACGAGCAGCTGCAGAAATGGCAGCGGGAGTCAAAACTTCATTATTCAGGACCCGTTAAAGGAAACCCCGCCTCCTCCGAAGCTGGAGAACTAGTTGGAGGATTGAAGAACGCCCGTTCGCCCCTTTCAGAGCGATAAGCGTCATGTTGACTAAAAGAAAGCAGGGAAGGTACTCGTCCGTTTCCGAGGTTACTTTGGGCTTCAAAGTTACAAAAATGACCATTTTGACTGTAAAGAGACTCGACGGCCGTGAGCGCAGGAACCTTGCTGTGAAAGTGAGACGCTGGTTGAAAGTGACGGCACATCGTTAACGGCTTCTGCTCTTTTCTTCTTTTTTATGTGAACTTTCCTCGGATTGTGGGAAGCTCAGACTGGAATGAAAAAACGAGCCGGCCAGTTTGTACGCGACCATTTTGGACGCCGGCCGGAGCCCTGCTGACATCCTTTAATGTCACTCGACACCAACTGTAACCGCCAGGGGTTTTTTTTTGTTTTCTTTTTGTTTTTTTTTTAAATACCAAAGCAAAAATACAGAAACTGCCACCTCAAACGTCACACCACCGATTTCAACACAAACACACAACCATCAACCGTCAGGGTTTTAAAACCAGAAAATCTAGTCATTACTAAAACACACGGCCGCACCGTCTCCATCATAAAACACATTCAAACACACACTGGCCTGCCCCCGTGGCAGACAGACAGACAGACAGACAGACAGACAGGTCAACAGGTGTATAGACAGACAGATAGAGACATAGATGGCCGGACGGACAGACAGTCTTCGTCACTGTAATGCACACATTCGTTTATTGGAACGAGATGAGGTTCGCTCCTCTACAGATGCAGAATCAAGAAAAACAGGAAGTGAGTCTGTGAGGAAGTGAGTCTGTGAAATTGGAGGCTCTGACCTGCTCTGAGCGACTCCAGAAGATGCTGCCGCATCTGCCTCGCCTGCCTCAGAGTGTGAGGAAACGGGCGACGGTGGAGGCTGCTCCTCTTCCTCTCCGCAAAGCGCCGCCGCCGCCCCGCTGCCCTCCGACTGACCTTTACCATCAGAGAGAGAGAGAGAGAGAGAGCGAGAGAGAGAGAGACAGAAAGAGAAAGAGAGAGAGAGCGAGAGAGAGAGAGAGAACGAAGGTTTTGAAAGGCTGCAAAGACACTTTTACAGTAAAACCTTGTAACTCTTCATATTTATAGCACATAAGATTCTTCTTCAACTTTAAATGAGTTTCTAAAAAACCTTTAAAATTTCACTCTCTCTCAGGGACCTGCAAACCTGTTAATCAAAAGGACCTTTTCTCTCCACCATTTCACCAAATATCATTCGATACCCAACACATCTGATCATCCAGTTTTATTTACAGATCCACCAAATTTACAAAAACTACACCTGGACTTCTGAACGTACAGGAGAGGAATAAAGACAACTGCTTATTTATCCAGAGAGCGAGAGACAGACTGAGCTGTGCCTGTTTAAAGCCCCTCCTCTGCAGTTGGAGCTGTGAGTCAGAGCGACTGGTTTGGGAGGAGAAAGAAGAAGAAGAAAAAAAAAAAAAAAAGAGGGGGGGGGATCAATTCAAGCCTCTAAGTTGTGATTTTGTTTACGGTGGAAAAGCGCTCCCAGCCTGAGGGGGAGGGGAAGAGGCTGAAAGAATAAACCAGAGGAGGAGAAAGAAAAGAGGGGGCGTCGGAGGGGGGTAGGAGGCGTGAGAGAAAGAATGGAGGAGAGGAGGAGACGTGGGAGGACAGAAAAGAAACGAAAAGTGGTGGAAGAGAAAACAACACTGCACTCGCTACAGCTAGAGTTTAGTGTTAGCAATACATTTCAGGTAATAATCTGAAGTTTATTCTTCGTCTTCCAGCTGCTCCGCAGCGCAACATCCGTCTCCATGTCTTCCTGTCCTCGGCATGTTCCTCCTTCACGCCGTCCCCCTGCCTGTCCTCTCTCACCACGTCCATAAACCTCCTCTATGTCCTTCCGCTTCTTTCCCGGCAGCTCCATCTTCAACGCCCTTCTCCTGATATACTCCTCGTCTCTCCTCCGGACACGTCCAAACAGTCTCGCTTCGTCTACGAACCGTCCAACCTGAGCTGTCCCTCTAATATACTCGTCCCTAAACCCGCCCGTCCTCATCCCTCTGGACACGAATCTCAGCATCTTTAACCCTGAAGCCTCCAGCTCTGCTGCCTGACTTTGTCAGTGCCACCGTCTCCAACCCGTACAACATAGCCGGTCTCACTACCATCCTGTAAACCTTTGCTTTCACTCTTGCTGGTCCCAGTCTGTCACAGATCACTCCTGTCACTCTACTCCACCCATTCCAACCTGCCTGTACTCTCTTCTTCTCCTCTCTTCCACACTCGCCGTCACTCTGAACTGTCCACCCAGAGTATTTAAGCTCCTCCCCCTTCACCTCCTCTACTCCCTCCATCCTCACCACTCCGCTGTCCTCCCTTTCGTCCACAATCATGTTTTCCGTCTCAGTCTTGCAGACTTTAATAACAACGTTCTATAATTAAGGGCAAATAAATGCACTGATCTGGAAGCAGAGATTCAAGCTTTAAAAAAAACGCTTTGAATTTAAAAAATGAAGTCCGTCCTTAATCAGCGCCTGTTTTGAGACGACCTACCGCTTCGCTCTGACTTTAGCTCGTTTTATACACACGATGAGCTGTGACCGCAGGACACACCCCTTTAATCCCAGTTTAAAAGCAGTAAGATTCACGCCCACGTCTCGTCCCCTTCGCAGCACGAGAGGCTGAAGAAACGTTCAGTGCTCAGGAGAGAAGGCAGGAGGAAAACAGAAGCGTCCAATATTTCCAGGCTCACCTGGATCCACGGCTCCGCCGGACTCTGCCGTCTCCATCCCGTCTGCACTGTCTTCATCTTCGAGCGCGGCCTTTCCTCGACCCCGACTCCTGAGAGCGAGAGAGGAAACGTTAGGATCTGGAAACTGAACAGAAAGTGAAGCTTTTCCAAAGAGGAAGAAGCAACTACATCGTGTTTAGGGTGCAGACGGTGTTTCTGACGAGCAATAAAACCGGACAATCGACGGTCTTATCGCCATCCGGAAATCTGAAAAGTCCGAAAAATGTCGGCGATTCCGCCAAAGGAAAAGGGATTTCTTTTTAGGGAGGTATATTAATAAAGTTGCTTTAAAAAAAAATAAAGTTTTAATATCATGTTTGTGAGAATCTTACATCAGCAAAGTTTAAATCTACTGGAGCAAAAAGTTCAAAAGTTAACTTTAAATTAGATTATTGATCATTTAACCTTGATATGAATATTGATCATATCATAAATATGAGGTTTTCCATCCATTTAAGATCTAAAACACAAAAAATTTATTCTGCCTCGTTCTTAATAAACAAGGTTTGAAGCTGATAGTAGAGTCTGTAGTTGATCATTAAAAGGTTTGAAGCTGATAGTAGAGTCTGTAGTTGGGGTTCATTAAAAGGTTTGAAGCTGATCGTAGCGGTCTCAGTTATGTACCATGGAAACAGTTATAAAAGGTCTTTAATGCATTTATAAACCCTCCCATCTGTGCGCTGTTCTCCCGTTGCTAAGGAACGTGAGGTGGATTTATTTTGTGCACTCATCAGGTGATTAAAGAGGAGGAACTCGAGAAGACGACCTGGAGTTCTCCACACTCTCCCTTCACTAGTGAGAACTGAGCTGCCAGGAACGAGGAGAAGGGCAAGACCAAACGGACGTGATGAGAAAGAGGACATGGAGGGGGGACAGCGTGAAAGAGAAAGGTGCAGAGGACAGGAAGAAATGGAGCTGGATGATCCACACCAAATTTACACGCAATTATCGCAAGAGGTCTCGTTCTTGACCACAAAAACACGGTTCAGTTTATCAGGAAAACAATAAACACATCAGAAATCAGAAAATCAGAAAAGCCTACGATCTAAATGTATCACAAAAACGATAAAAACATCATCATACGGCTTTAAAGAGTTCTGATTTGTAGACGTCTGGCTTTATTATTAAAAGCACCGATGCAGAACGGAGACCTGCTTCAGCTCCCCGCAGCACCACAAGCGTCTCCCTTCCTGTCCAGTCCCTGGTCCATTTCCTTTCAGCAGTGTGCGCTGCCATTTCCTTCATTTCTCTCTGAAAACGTTCGTTTGAATATAACGTTTGCGTTTAAATCATCCCGAGTGCTGCTGAAAGAACAGCTCACAAACGCACTAAACTCTCAGATCAGCTTTTCTACTAAAATGACCCCAAACAACCGCTGCCAAGACTGAAAGACAGAATATTCGTTTAACCTGCCCTTTCTAAACTAAAACAATTTTTAAATCACCCAGTGAATAAAATGCATGACGCTTAGTTTTATTTACACCATGGCTGTAAAGTTAAGAATAAAAAAAAAAAAAGAAGAAGAAAAAAGTTGATGCTTGTTATCTAAGGCTGGCCCGGGCAGCGTTTTCCGCCTGGTGTTCCAGCATCTCTGACAGGCTGCCACACAAACGGGGCTGCCGACAGGCGAGGCCGAGGTCTGCTGCTCGTTACCATGGCACTGAAATGACACTTTTTAAAAAACAGCTTTCATTAGAACTCCAAATATAGAAAACACAGACTCAACATACCTGCACAAAGGTTCCCGAGAACGTCCACCCAATATCGACACTCTGTAACTATAAAGGAGTGTCCGGATCTCGGGGGGGTGAACTGGATCGAATCAATTATTGTGGCCATATTTAAAAACGATATTATAATCTAATCCAGGATTTAAACCCTCGGAAGCAGAACTGCGTGGCACACAGTGAACGTCATTAGCCGGCGTGTGTTAAAGGAGCGAGGACGTCTGGAGTCAGACCAGCGTCCTCCATGACATTCTGTCCAATTTAGAGACATCGGGCACTTGTGTTGAGAGGAAGGAAAAAAAAAAAAAGGCAGATAAAAAACGCAAGGTCAAGTTTAATAGCAGCGTATTTTATTTCCGGCCCTTTCCTCGTGCGGGATATTCTCAGCCAAAACATCAATTTCCTAAAGGCTCTGCACACGTGGATCACGTCTGTAGCGTCAGCTGAGCACGGATTGGACCGTTTTTGAGCTCGTTGGAGCCAATCAGACCTTCCACATGAAGAAAAAAGAAGAGAAAAAAAAGCTGCGGCATTTTCTTGCCGACAATTTCGGCCAAAATCCCAACGAGCGTGAAGAGAAACATCTCTACTGCATTTCCATCCTGTAAATGTAACATCCCAGAGGAATCGCTTCTCCCTCCTGCTTCTTAGGTTTTCCACCCAAAAAAAAAAAAAAAAAAAAAAAAAAAAGAGGCAGAAGAACCTGGATTTTGAGCGCGATGGTTCAGAAAGAGTCCGAGGTTGATCCTGTTTCTGCCTGAATTGATTTTTTGCAAAAAAAAAGAAAGATGAGCCCCAAACAGCGTTCTCCACGCCCAGGACCACGTCTGATTAAACCACCAGCGGTACCTTCACACACTGCTGTAGGTTCCTCAGACCTCAGTTCCTCAATGATTAACTACAGGTCAAAACAAAAAGCTACCTGTGAAAACACGATTCATCTGGACCGCAGGCTGGACCATCGCCGTCACGCTGAGGACGATCGAGCGTCGCCAAAGAGCAACTTCCACGTCTAGATTATCCCAGACTGGGAGGCTGAAAGAACACCACGTTCAGCGTCTGCTATGGCTGTTAATTCTTCTCGCGAAGTCTTGTCACCTCATTAGGAGACCGCGAGGGCATCAAGAGTTCACGGCTCGTAAATCCTCCAGATCGGTGTCCGTTACACACGGGTTAAACGGCCTCCTCGTCTCGGACCGGCTTAATCGGAGAACGTTACACGCTCGAGCAGAGGCAGCGACTTCTCAGGTTTCCCGCTTCTTTCCACCACTTCCTCATAAACGACTTCTCTGAGAATTCCCACACCGTAGAAAGGGCCGGTGATAAAAGCAATTACGCAGCTCACAAAATCCCGGGAATGGCGGTCGGATGACTGACGACACTGCCATCAAAAAGATTTATGCAAATGAAATCACGCTAATTGAAGGCCGTTAACATCTACGGACCGTGAGCTCTGAGGGCGGAGATGATTTTCAGGTTTTTGGGCTGCTTCTTGTACAAGCGATTCTTTCTCCCGCAAATTTCAAACCAGCGAAACGTCCTGTGGAAAGCAGGACAAACCGTCTCCAGATTTCAGTGCTGAAATTTAAAAGACATTATGGACAGACACGTCTGGTGTTTGTCTTTTCCAGCAGTTCATCATCCGTTAGAGCGTTCTCTCTTCAAAGTGAAGTGAACTTCGTCGTTGTGAACGCAACACACAGTGAAGCATGTCGAAATGCCAGATCTGGTGTACGGGGAGCAGCGATGGGGACGCAACCTTGCTCATCTGCTCCAGGATTAGAACCTACAACCTAATCCTCGGGCGCTCGCCGCTAGACCAGTGGTCCCCGATCATCGGGCCGCAGGCCGGTACTGGTCCTTGGGTCTTTTGGTACCGTGCCATACAGAAACACCACTAAAAAATATTTTATTGATCATCAGCACCTACAAGATTCTATTTAGAAAAAAGGCTCGATGTTTTATCAACCAAAACCACTTTCTTTGAAAAAAATCCTTTTGCTGTTTTCTCATCGCTGCCGATCTGACGGCATGCTCATAAAGGAATCTTGTCAGAACTGATCGCTGTAAGGATAAATATCATCCGCTTGTCCAGCTCTAATCGCCATTGTGTGGACGAGGACGACTGGAGACGATGCGAGACACCAGGCACGCAGCGGTCACGCCGGGATACTGAAGAAAAGGGTTTGTAGAAACCGCTCGAGGGGACTGGAAACCAGAAAAGAAAATATTTTCCATAAATAGGATGCCTCGGTTAAAAACGCTGACCTTTTCGGCCTCAACCTCACCGATGACGTCGGCTGATCGAGGCAGCCATGTTGGCTAACTCGCTGAAGATTTCTCCGTAGCGGACACAGCACGGGAGCCCACCTTTGGACTTTTTAGTAGAAAACCTGACGTCCATCACGGCCTGAACCCCACAGCGTCTTCCGCTGGTCTAATCCAAGGAGCACTTCATCAGGGTGGCAGGCTCCCAAAAGAAGCAGCGACATTAGCAGGGGACGAAGAGATGGACAGATGGAGGTCAAGGTAGAGCTTTTGATCAGCACCATACTTGAGATCAACACCGTAGTGGGGCAGCAGAAGGCTTGTGTTTGGGGACGAGGACCCAGGATCAGGCGTGGGTTTGAATCCCAGACAAGAAGGTTGCCCTGAGGTACCCTTGAGCAAGGTACCGTCCCTGTCACTGCTTTAAATTGCTGCCCCCTGCTGCATGATGTCTGTGGCTAAAATGCAGAGGAGCAATTTTGTTGTGGTTCGCGGTGTGCTGTGCTGTTTCACAATGACAAGAAGAGTCACTTTCATTTTCAGTTACAGAATTCCAAACTGAGCTCAGCAAAATCTGAATCGAAAGTAAAACGTTCATCAGTCTGCGTTTTATTTATTTGTTTATTTTATTTTTCAAAGAGTTCGACACGCTTTACTCTGGAAAGTCATCTCCCCAAATCAGCAAAAGCAACCTTGGTGCGAGGAGGCGGGGCGAGATTAAAAATGCATCACGTTCCCAGACAGACATGAGCTTCCGTCTGGGTTTAGAGACGGCACAGGATGGACCACGCTTGGCTCGGCCACCATCTTCTCCAAAAATGGTCCAGATCGGCACCAATCAGCCGCGCACTCCGTGTAAAGAGTTTTAAAATAGTGCAGGGAAACATCCATCATGAAGACACCCTTGATTTTGAGCTTCGAAATCATTCTTGTCAGATTTCATAGATTCATCGTTGGTGCTTTGGATTGCTTTTAAAGGTTTAAAATCTAAACTATCGAGCCTGCAAAAGTGCTTTCAGAACACCAGAACGTCTTTCTTTGCTTTAACTGGAAGTGAAAACATTCAAAAAGAGTCAAAAACAAGGAACTGCAGGTTTGCGAGATATTCTTAACGGCGCCCGGGAATCAGAGGGTCGTCACCTTTGCCAATTCTGAACATCTGGCACGGAAACGTGCTGAAAATGATTTAACGACCGAAGGGGTTCCAACAGAACGGCGTCGGTCAGTTCAGGACAGGAAGACGACGATGGTGCCGAAATATTCCTGCAAGAAGCCATTTTCAGTCACAGTAACTTCCACAGCTACTTCAACCACTGTGAACTTTCATTGGCCAAAACCGCCTCCCCCTGTTTACATTCGCACCACCGGGCAGGTTTGACGGCGCTGCACTAAAACGGAAAAAAAGCGCCGACCGAAGCCACGCTTGGACCTTCACATTTGTCAGACGACCAACACCACCCCCCCCAAAACCCAGAGCGCTATAACTTATCCCCATGATCCCACTGTGGAGAAGGAGGAAAAAAAATCTGTTCAAAGTAGTTCCGGCACTTGGGCAGGCCTGGAACTCTGGAGTGGACTTATGGGATGGACTGGGAACGCCTGTCCACAGAGGAACGGACGCGGCGAAACTCGTGTGGAAACATCTGATCACGTTTGTACCTGATCTCTGACGTCAGGTTAGGGCGAGACCGGTCCGACCCGTTTCCCTGTTCTGCAAAAAGGATCTGCGCAATTCAAACACGAACCGGGGTGTTCAGCAAAGACAAAAATGATCTAAAACTAAAAAAAAAAATTAAAAAATAAAACTGTGATATTTACGCAAACAAGACAATAAAGTAGTAATAACACGACGCCTATACTATTAAAAAGCTGAGGTTTTACCATCACCGGGAGATGATGATTATTATTTGGGATGAACGTATTTAAGATGTTTGCCTTTGAAGAGATCTGGACCAGAAACGCAAGCAATCGTGCAGAACAAAGCAGGAAAGCTCGCTTATCGCCACAAAACAAACCCAGATAACGGAGAAAACGAGGGGGAAACGGCGGCGAGTCTGCCGCGGGAAAAAGCAAGAAAACGCGTCGCCGTTCGAAGACCAAACTATTTGGATCAAAAGGTCTTTAAAGGCCCGCTTACACCAGCTTCTCTTCTGAATTCATGCTTTAAAATAGTTCCTCGGGTGTTCCTGGCTCTATTCAGATCCACCGCCTTTTCAAGCGACCCGCTGAAGAACCGACTGAAGGGAGTCACCTGCAGAGCCTGCCGTCCTCGAGTGAGCCGGGGTGGCCTAGGGGTGAGGGAGTCGCCCCGGATGGGAAGATTGCGGGCTCGATTCCCTCACCAGTAGGTTGCCCCGAGGCACCCTTGAGCAAGGTACCGTCCCCGTCACTGCTCCCTGGGCACTTTCAACAGCTGCCCGCATGTGTGAGAAACGCAGAGGATGAATTTCATTGTGTTGTGCTGCGTTTCACAATGACAAGGGTTTTCACTTTCACTAATCGATCAAATCTCCAGGATTCGAGATGTTCTTCTAATAAAAGTCCAATTCTTTCGGGTCGCTTTTTAAAGACACTGATTCTACAAGGTGCTTATCTTCACTCCACACAGATTAACCAGAATATCTCGATTACCAGTTATATTTATCCCTCAGGATCAGACTGAGACGGGTATTTGTAAACAACATCAGTAATATCAATAATAATAATAATGAGAAAATGCATCCGTCTGATTATCACAGATTTCCAACTCCAGAAAAGGGATGAATTCTTTTTTAGCAGATTAAAACCGCGACGCATATGTTTTATCTGTATCGTTCAACTTTTCAAGCCTTTAAGCGATTTGTCTGGGGATCAATAAGTCTTTGACGCCGAAACCTCGCCGAGCGTCCTCCACGGAGCCTCTGCGATCGGGCTCAGAGAGCCAGACTCAATGATGTCTATGGATCTTTTTTGTTTTTTTTTTATATAAAGGCTCCAGCGCTCGCTGATGGCCGCCCGAAGCATCCGCGATGGCGAGGAAATCTCTGCCGGGGAGAGAAAACGATTGCAGATTTCACACTTCGCCGTTTCCTTTCATACTTCGAACCACGTCGCCAACGATTCGATCAGCAATCTGAGCGGTTTATCGGCGAATAATAAAAGGCCGAGCGGTAACCGAAGAGCAGACGTCTTCACTCTCTCTCCGTGGCTCGGAGCTCGTTTTAAACGAAGCGCTTCACTGAAGTGGGTTTTGATATCGAGCCGCTCTTCTTCACTCTGCTAAGTTCACGCAGCGTCGAATGGTTTACGTTTCAAAAAGCTCCGACGTTTGATTTCACAGTTAAACCCCAATGAGAATCTATCGATACCGGACCGAATGGGATTTTGAGAAGCGATGAATCGCTCGGCACTGGCTGTAAGCGACGCGAGTCTCACAGACGGAGCCCAAAACGGTAGGAAACTTCACACCCGGGTCGTCCCGGCCGGCGGTGGGAAAGAGGGACGTAAACTTGAGCTGAAAGGATAAAAACCTGGACGCGCTGCGGTTTAGCAGGAACGAAGGAACTCACTTCTTTCTCTGTCGGGCAGCCGCAGACAGAGCATCCTTCCGAGGTCGACCCCGGGGTCGCTTATCTGTGGAGGCGGGGCTTCCAGTGGGCGTGGCCGCCGGGCCGCCGAGAGGAGGCGAGGGTCCTTTGTCAGAGGGGTCCAGAATCTTCTCCTCTGATGACATTCTGAACGAAACGAAAAGATAGAAGGTTAAAAATCGCGTGAACGTGACAGAACACACACAACACTCTTACAGGGTGGAGCGAGGGAAAGGTTTTTCCAAAAGGGTTTTGATGAATCGAGGAAATCGCAAATGTTAATTAACATTAAAGGTACGTCTTCACCCTTTAAATAAGGAGTAAAAGGGAACGCAGCCTTCATTAGACCTTAATTAAACCGTAATTAGTGATTTGAGCAACGGCGGATTCAAATGCCATCCCGTTGATTTCATTAAGGACCGGAAATGTCAAAAAAATGTGACTGAATCAAGAAAGTATTTCAATAACTTTTACTAAAAGTTGTTCAGCGACCAAATGAAAAAGCGAAAAACTCAAAAGCTGCCACAGTTCGAAAGTGAAGAACTCGATGCGTAAGCCTCCTCGATTACGGCAAAAAAAATGTAAATCCTGATGGTTTCGCTGAAAGCTGAGCTCTCGACTTGAGACGTCTTAGGTTTATTGATGAAACAGCATTAAAGTATTCTTCTGTTCCTCTGAACTTTACGTTTATACTAAAGAGAAAAAAGAAAAAAAAAAAAAAACTTTACAGATATGAACAACTGCATCAAAATAAATCTGCGCAAGAACAAGATGAATAACGTGGTTTTAAAAGCGGTTTAGGACTAGAATTTTAGTTTTCTAACGGCAGGACGTCCAGATCGGGACTTAAATTAAAACTGGATTAACTGAGCAGCCCCAACGTGATGTAATAACCACTCGGATCCCATTAAAGACTTTAAGGCACCAGTTCGACGTGAAGACATCGTTGGGTTTCAATAATGTGCCTGCAGAACCGGAGCCTCTTCCCTCCCATCAACCCTAACGATGTGATGCCGTTAAATCCCAGCGTTAAATCTGAACACACAACACCGACTCTAATCGATCCCAAAGCGAGCGGCTCCGGATGAAAAGCAGTTTTTTGGTAAATTATGTGAAAATCTGTTCATGATCAGCACGATATCTGACGCCTCCCATTTAAAATCGCTCAAAATAATCATTTAACGTAATTCAGGGCCCGAAGATAAACGGCAAACTTCATTTCTTTTGATCTCAAACTATAAAGAGCTGCATGCGCGTCTTTCGACTTCTATCACTTTATCATACGTTCACATTTTATATTTTTTACTGGTATTACTTGTTCGGAAACAAAGCCTCTCTTCCCGAACTGATTTTTTCTATTTTTTCCATCAATATTACGGTTCTGTTCGGCCGTTCGGGACGCTGTTATTCTTTCGGAGATGAAACGTTCGCAAAACGTGCAGCCGGTGTTTTAAAAGGTTCAACTTTCTGACCCAAAACCGATGCTGTTTTCAGCTGGAACGAATAAAATAATTAAAAGATCTAAACCGTGTGGTTCCCTTCCACCAACAACCCTTCCAAAAGGATTTCTCCATTTAGCCTGATCATTGAATCCTGAAGCGGAGACTATCCATCAGAAAAGAGCTGAGGGACGTTCTCATTGGACAACCCTCAACTTTAGGCTGATAAAGTAGCAGTGAATCACAGCATCCTCCGTCTTTAACCCACAGGAGCAGTTATAAGAACGGTACCTTGCTCAAGGGAACCTCAGGGGATTCAGGGCCTTCTGATCCGGATGCCCAGTCCCTAAACATTAGCCCAGCACTATCAGACTAAAGAAGAACCATCATTTGTGAAAAACGCAAAGAAATCCCAGAAATCATTCCTCTCCCATTCTGGAAAAGAAAGACGCGTTCTTCCACGAGATCAGGCAGGAAAACCGTCCCCCTTCAGCCGCTCAAATCCGACCGCATCTCCGCCTGAAGACCTTCAAGACGTTCGCTTTCCAAGAGCAGCGAGAGCCTGTTTACTTTGATGCTGCTCATGAAAACGAGTATAAAGACTTTTCCGTTTGTTCAAAGAGAACTTGGACTAAGACGAATGTCTAAGAGCGTTTCTTTTGTTGCAGCAGTTTAGATAAACGCATGTTTTCCCTTTTTAGAACAGTTTTGACCTAAATGTGAAGTTCAAAGTCAACAAAAACAACACAGGTGATTTAAAAAGCCGAAATAAATTCATCAACAAACGCAACACTCCTGCAGAGCGTCTTCCTAAATCACACAAAACGGGACACGTCCTCCAGTCGAGACAGCCGTTCCAAGATTGGCGGCCGTCCTGCCAAAACACGGGCTCCCCAACGCGAGGATGCTCGGACGAAGCACATGGAAATGATCCTGCCGTTCACGGGCCGATTCATCAGCCCATCCCAAAACGGGCCCAAAGACGACGGGGTCCTGAACGAGCCACCGTCCCGATTAAAGGGTGACGGTCGTGCATGTTTAAAGAGGCACCAAAGGTGCCGATTTAACTTCAGTTACACCACCGAGCGAATATAACCATCCAATCAGACGATCCGAGAGCAGCTCAGCACCGAGCCCCGGACTGAAGACGTCCCCGATAACGCTTGAAATTTCCTTTACATGAAGTATTTGTATAAACGTATACAGTTTCTAGGTTTTGTTCTTGAAATTGTTCCCATTCAAAAGCATAAATCAGGTCAATCCGGTTAGTCAGACAAAAACAATCGCTATTTTTGATATTTTCACGGCACTATTTATTTTCATTTCACGACGTCGCTTTAAAAGAGTTTTTTTTTTGGCTGCTAAAACGAATAGTTCGTGTTTTCCATCACTAATCCTGCGCTCGCTCCCTCTCCGACTACAGAAACACGCAGTCCGTCGACGGCGATGTCGCAGAGAAGGAAAGAAAGTATCACGATGCTTGTAAAAGATCATCGAATCGCCAACCCCGAGACGCCCCGTCCTTCGGTCTCCATCCTGAAGGGACAAACTTGAGGCTGGACACGGGAGGAACGGCGAAGGTTGTCAGAACTAAAGCCACTTTTTCGCGGCTCACCTATCGCCTGGGACGGTCCGCGGGCCGCCTTTCATAGACTTTTCATCCCAAACCCCCCTTTTCCCCACTTTAGAGGACGTGCCACACGTAAAGACGGGGGGAAACCTGATGGCCGGCCTTTTGTTGGGAACTCGACACAAAGCGAGTGGTTCACATGGAGGGAGGGGGGCATGTCCAGCTTTTTTGGCCTTTGTTCACAGCTTTGTGCTGAAGGGGGTTAAGTCTAGTGTATGGGGGACAATTTTAGACATTCAAAATGGACAGAAAAGCCCAAAAAAGTCCCTTCTGAGGGACGAGGGGCTTCCGTTCTGGGCTCCCAGCGTCGCTGTGGGGATGCCGGGCGACTCCTCTCCTCTCTACCGTCGACCGAGAGGCTCGGGACGAACAAAAACTGGACAAAAAGAAGAATTAAAGGAAGAAATGAGGCTGAGCTGGGTCCGGCCGGGCCCGGCCTGTTTCCCTCCAGGGCCAACACTAGTCCCCAACTTGGGAAAAGGGGGATCCAAGCAGGATTTGGGCACAAGTCATCCCTTTCTTGAGGCAAATGTGGTGCCAAAAGCCCCCAGGAGCAGGGAGCTGAGCAGCCCGGGCAGTTTAATGGGGTTCTGGTGGAAAACTGTGAGGAAAAAGTGGGAGAAAAAGGGCAAACTGCTGCGCTAGCTCCATTTGAGGGGATGCTAACGACAAAACGGGACTGGACGAGCTCAATTCGCCCACTTACACTTACCTCTTCGGCACTAAGAGTGTTTAGACATTTCCTTCATGTCAAAAACCGTGTCTTTTAATCACGAAGTGGACTTTTGTTGGGGGTTTGTGAGGTTCTGGAGGGGAAGCTGGACGTTACCGCTGTGCCCCTCAGAGATCAGCCTCCCGAGGCTTGGGGGAAAAAAGCCGTTTAGGTGGGTAAAAGGGGATTAGAAATCAGAAATATAATCCAAACTTTGATCCACGAGTGTTTTTTCAACCCCCTCAGTTTATTTTATTCCGTTTCATCCCGGAAAAAACGACCCCCCCCCTCCCGGAGGGTTTTACATCCCCGGGCTGAGGGCTTTTCTTCCAACGGTTTTTCTCCGTAAACAAGTCATATCCATCCGCCGTGTGGAGCCCGGGACAAATAGAGCCTCTTTTAAACGAGTTTTCAGGAGCAAAAAACGACGAAATTTCCCACTTTCACATCCGGAATATTCCGTTCGGCTCCGTGGGGTAATTTTGGAGCTCCTCCGAGGGGAAAATACGGGAGAAAAAACAACGCCACACAAACCGCGTCTGGGTTATTTTCCTCGAGCTGGTGCCGTAACGCCGCGGGGTCGAGAGAAATGCCCCGAAGACGATCCAACTTGAAAGAAAACGGGGTTTAAAAAGGCGAATTTGGACACGAAACGTTAAAGTTGTAGCTCCCACTCCACGGTGGCCATATTTGAGCGTGGCCGTGTCACACCCCGTAACCTGCCGCCAGAGGCGGCGCAAGTAGTGCCGCTGCTTTCGCCCAAAAGGCTCATTCTCGGCCACGGAAAAAAACAAAACGTTGACCAAAATTAAATCAAAACAACCGGAAAGGAGGCGCAAACCGGCGGGCGCTTTTCATCCATGCGCGAGGATGTTTTTTCTTCCCGCAACAGAAAACAAACTGACCCCGCGGAGGGATACGCTGGAGAGCTCAGCAGGTGAGGCGACTTTTCTTTCTTTCTGTTTTTTTCCCCTCGCGCTGCTTCCAAAACCCGGAGCGGAGCGCCCGGAGCGGATCCGGATTCAGAAACCGTTTTATTCGAAAAAACCGATTCCTGTGTAGAGGAAGAGAGAGCAGAAAACATAACCGCGACTTAAATCAGAAGTAAATCAAATAACTTAAAAAAAAAGCAACCATTACGTACAGTCTGGCCTCCTGGAAGCTTCGACGGTCGTCCCGATCGATCGATACTATCGATTATCGAGATCGATCTTCTCAATCCCGTCCTGTTTTTAATGTTTTTAATGAACAACAGGAAAAATGATCATAAAAACAGATATAATGTGAAATTTAATAAGCATTTTATACATGCATTTATTTATTTGTGCGTATATAAAATATATATCAATAAAAGAAATTATATTTTTTGTTGCCTTTACTGTTTCATGTGTTAAAAACCATCTTTTATTAAAAACAAAGTCAAAAATGGTCATAAAAACAGATGTAATGTGATATACAATACAAATTTATATGTATATATATTTTTTTATTTTTTTATTTATTTTTGCCACCATTACTATTGCATGCATCAAAACCACCATTTCATTAAAACCAAAAAATATCCTAAAAAATAAATGTTGATGTTTTGTGTAATTATATATATTTATAAAATATATAACAACTTTAATTTTGGTAAAAATAATAATAATTGTCTTGTATGCGCAGGTTTAAGTGAAGCTCACTTTAAGTCGCGCTGAGCCCTGAACCTCATCAGCGAGTCTTACGGGACAGACGGGACAGACGGGACACACTTCAGAAGGAGGTTCTGCTCACACCTGGAGTAACGAGATCTGACCGCAGGTGGACGCCAGGACGTCCCTCGGTCCAAACCCGCCGATAAAAAGCGAGACCTCCCCTCCCGGACACAAAACGAAACGTCAAAAAGGAGAAGTCAGACCCAGGACCCATAACACAGGGTGTTGATTGATCCCACGGGCTGGTGTGAGAGTTGCTGTTGTCGTGTTTGTGTATCTGTGGTGAGTGTTTGTGTGTGTTTACGTGTTTACGGGTGATCGATCAGAGCAAAAACCATTATCGCCGTTACTGTGGCTAAAACTGAGACCACGGCCCTGGAACATCCTGCATCTGTTGACTTTATAGCTTTTCTATTTCATTGCATTAAAGTTATTTTCTTTTGCCTGAACTTTATATTCAAATAATAAAGAAATCAATAATATATGTACTGGAATAATAATGTATCAGTGTATTAATTAAGCCATATTTAACATGTAATTAAACTGCGTATGTAGAGTCCCCGGGGTCTCTGCTTCATCGTTTCCGTGGTTTCGTGTTGATGATTTTATTTTTAGGTTTGTCCGAATCATTAGTGAAACTCATATTTGATTATCTGATCACGCAGGAGCACTGGGTTTAATATTTATTTATGTATTTATATATGAGGACAGAAGACATGAGTGTGATGGAAGGTGAGGACAGCGGAGTGGTGAGGATGGAGGGAGGAGAGGAGGTGAAGGTGGAGGAGTTTAAATACTCGGTTCAGTTCAGAGTGACGGCGAGTGTGGAAGAGAGGAGAAGAAGAGTGCAGGCAGGTCGGAATGGGTGGAGAAGAGTGACGGAGGACCAGAAGACACGGAGACAGTTGATCCACTGTGGGGACGCCTAAAGGACAGAAACCGACAGAAGAAGAAGAAGAAGAAGAAGAAGAAGAAAAAAATATCAATATGTATGAGTGTGTGTATCGTGTGTCTATGCTGAGTGTGCGTGTATCGTGTGTGTATACTGAGTGTGTGTATTGTGTGTGTACAGTGTGTGTGTATTGTGTGTGTACAGTGTGTGTGTATAGTGTGTGTATACTCAGTGTGCATATACTCAGTGTGTGTATAGTTAGTGTACTGGGTGTGTGTATAGTGTGTGTGTGTATAGTGTGTGTTTACTGAGTGTGTGTATAGTGTGTATATACTCAGTGTGTGTATAGTGTGTGTGTACTGGGTGTGTGCATAGTGTGTGTTTACTGAGTGTGTGTATAATGTCTGTTTACTGAGTGTGTGTTTACTGAGTGTGTGTTTACTGAGTGTGTTTGTGTGTGTATAGTTTGTGTTTACTGAGTGTGTTTGTGTGTGTATAGTTTGTGTTTACTGTGTGTGTGTATAGTGTGTGTTTACTGAGTGTGTTTGTGTGTTTACTGTGTGTGTGTATAGTGTGTGTTTACTGAGTGTGTGTATAATGTGTGTTTACTGAGTGTGTGTGTGTATACTCAGTGTGTATATACTCAGTGTGTGTATAGTGTGTGTGTACTGGGTGTGTGTATAGTGTGTGTGTACTGAGTGTGTGTATAGTGTCTGTTTACTGAGTGTGTTTGTGTGTTTACTGTGTGTGTGTATAGTGTGTGTTTACTGAGTGTGTATAATGTGTTTACTGAGTGTGTGTGTGTATACTCAGTGTGTATATACTCAGTGTGTGTGTACTGTGTGTGTATAGTGTGTGTGTACTGAGTGTGTGTATAGTGTCTGTTTACTTGAGTGTGTTTGTGTTTACTGAGTGTGTAGTGTGTGTTTACTGAGTGTGTATAGTGTGTGTTTACTGAGTGTGTATAGTGTGTGTTTACTGGAGTGTGTGTATAGTGTGTGTTTACTGAGTGTGTACTGGGTGTGTGTATAGTGTGTGTGTACTGAGTGTGTGTATAGTGTCTGTTTACTGAGTGTGCTTCAGTGTTTACTGTGTGTGTATAGTGTGTGTTTACTGAGGTGTGTATAATGTGTGTTTACTGAGTGTGTGTGTGTATACTCAGTGTGTATATACTCAGTGTGTGTATAGTGTGTGTGTACTGGGTGTGTGTATAGTGTGTGTGTACTGAGTGTGTGTATAGTGTCTGTTTACTGAGTGTTCTTGTGTGCTACTGAGTGTGTGTATAGTGTGTGTGTTTACTGAGTGTGTATAGTATGTGTTTACTGAGTGTGTGTATACGTGTGGTTTACTGAGGTGTGTAGTGTGTGTTTAATATGTGTTTGTGTGTTTACTGTGTGTGTGTATAGTGTGTGTTTACTGAGTGTGTGTATAGTGTGTGTTTACTGGAGTGTGTTTGTGTGTTTACTGTGTGTGTGTATAGTGTGTTTACTGAGTGTGTGTGTATAGTGTGTGTTTACTGAGTGTGTGTGTATAGTGTGTGTTTACTGAGTGTGTGTATAGTGTGTGTTTACTGTGTGTGTATAGTGTGTGTTTACTGGAGTGTGTGTGTGTATAATTAGTGTGTATATACTCAGTGTGTGTATAGTGTGTGTGTATAGTGTGTGTGTACTGAGTGTGTGTATAGTGTCTGTTTACTGAGTGTGTTTGTGTGTTTACTGTGTGTGTGTATAGTGTGTGTTTACTGAGTGTGTGTATAATGTGTGTTTACTGAGTGTGTGTGTGTATACTCAGTGTATATACCAGTGTGTATAGTGTGTGTGTCTGGGTGTGTGTATAGTGTGTGTGTAAATTATGTGTGTATAGTGTCTGTTTACTGGAGTGTGTTTGCAGTGTTTACCGAGTGTGTGTATAGTGTGTGTTTACTGAGTGTGTGTATAGTGTGTTTACTGAGTGTGTGTATAATGTGTGTTTACTGAGTGTGTGTATAGTGTGTGTTTACTGAGTGTGTGTATAGTGTGTGTTTACTGAGTGTGTTTGTGTGTTTACTGTGTGTGTGTATAGTGTGTTTACTGAGTGTGTGTATAGTGTGTGTTCACTGTGTTCTTTGTGTGTTTACTGTGTGTGTATAGTGTGTGTTTACTGGAGTGTGTAATGTGTTTACTGGAGTGTGCGTGTATAGTGTGTGTTTACTGAGTGTGTATAATGTGTGTTTACTGAGTGTATAGTGTGCGTTTACTGAGTGTGTGTGTATAATGTGTTTACTGAGTGTGTGTGTATATATAGTAAATGTGTTTACTGAGTGTGTTTGTGTTTGGAGTGTGTATAGAGGTTTACTGAGTGTATATATAGTGTGTGTATAGTGTGTGTTTACTGTGTGTGTGTATAGTGTGTGTTTACTGAGTGTGTGTGTAATGTGTGTTTACTGAGTGTGTGTGTAAGTGTGTGTTTACTGAGTGTGTGTGTATAGTGTGTGTTTACTGAGTGTGTGTAATGTGCTACTGAGTGTGTGTATAGGGTGTTGACTTGAGTGTGTGTATAGTGCATTTACTGTGTAATGTGTTTACTGTGTGTGTGTATAGTGTGTGTTTACTGGGAGTGTGTAATGTGCGTTTACTGTGTGTGTGTATAGTGTGTGTTTACTGAGTGTGTTTGTGTGTTTACTGTGTGTGTGTATAGTGTGTGTTTACTGAGTGTGTGTATAGTGTGTGTTTACTGAGTGTGTTTGTGTTTACTGTGTGTGTATATAGTGTGTGTTTACTGAGTGTGTGGTAATGTGTGTTTACTGAGTGTGTGTGTATAGTGTGTGTTTACTGAGTGTGTGTATAGTGTGTGTTTACTGAGTGTGTATAGTGTGTTTACTGAGTGTGTGTATAATGTGTGTTTACTGAGTGTGTGTGTATATATAGTGTGTGTTTACTGAGTGTGTTTGTGTGTTTGAGTGTGTGTATAGAGTGTTTACTGAGTGTATATATAGTGTGTGTATAGTGTGTGTTTACTGAGTGTGTGTAATGTGTGTTTACTGAGTGTGTGTGTATAGTGTGTGTTTACTGAGTGTGTGTGTATAGTGTGTGTTTACTGTGTGTGTAATGTGTTTACTGTGTGTGTGTATGGTGTGTGTTTACTGAGTGTGTGTGTATAGTGTGTGTATAGTGTGTGTTTACTGAGTGTGTGTGTATAGTGTGTGTATAGTGTGTGTTTACTGAGTGTGTTTGTGTGTTTACTGTGTGTGTGTATATTGTGTGTATAGTGTGTGTTTACTGTGTGTGTGTATAGTGTATAGTGTGTATAGTGTGTGTATAGTGTGTGTTTACTGTGTGTGTATAGTGTGTGTTTACTGAGTGTGTTTTGTGTGTTTACTGTGTGTGTGTATAGGTGTGTTTACTGGAGTGTGTGTATAGTGTGTGTTTACTCTTTCTGGAGTGTGTGTATAGTGTGTGTTTACTGAGTGTGTTTGTGTGTTTACTGTGTGAGTGTATAGTGTGTGTTTACTGAGTGTGTGTATAGTGTGTGTTTACTGTGTGTGTGTATAGTGTGTGTTTACTGTGTGAGTGTATAGTGTGTGTTTACTGTGTGTGTGTATAGTGTGTGTTTACTGAGTGTGTGTATAGTGTGTGTGTACTGAGTGTGTGTATAGTGTGTGTTTACTGGAGTGTGTTTTGTGTGTTTTACTGTGTGTGTGTATAGTGTGTGTTTACTGATGTGTGTATAGTGTGTGTTTACTGTGTGTGTGTATAGTGTGTGTTTACTGAGTGTGTGTATAGTGTGTGTTTACTGTGTGTGTGTATAGTGTGTGTTTACTGTGTGTGTGTTTACTGAGTGTGTGTATAGTGTGTGTTTACTGTGTGTGTGTATAGTGTGTGTTTACTGAGTGTGTTTGTGTGTTTACTGTGTGTGTGTATAGTGTGTGTTTACTGTGTGTGTGTATAGTGTGTGTTTACTGAGTGTGTTTGTGTGTTTACTGAGTGTGTGTATAGTGTGTGTTTACTGAGTGTGTATAGTGTGTTTACTGAGGTGTGTATAGTGTGTGTTTACTGAGTGTGTGTTTACTGAGTGTGTGTATAGTGTGTGTTTACTGTGTGTGTGTATAGTGTGTGTTTACTGAGTGTGTGTGTATATATAGTGTGTGTTTACTGAGTGTGTATAATGTGTGTTTACTGAGTGTGTGTGTATATATAGTGTGTGTTTACTGAGTGTGTGTATAATGTGTGTTTACTGATTGTGTGTGTATATATAGTGTGTGTTTACTGAGTGTGTATAGTGTGTTTACTGAGTGTGTTGTATAATGTGTGTTTACTGAGTGTGTGTGTATATATAGTGTGTGTTTACTGAGTGTGTTTGTGTGTTTGAGTGTGTGTATAGAGTGTTTACTGAGTGTATATATAGTGTGTGTATAGTGTGTGTTTACTGAGTGTGTGTAATGTGTTTACTGAGGTGTGTGTATAGTGTGTGTTTACTGAGTGTGTGTATAATGTGTGTTTACTGAGTGTGTGTGTATATATAGTGTGTGTTTACTGAGTGTGTGTATAATGTGTGTTTACTGAGTGTGTATAGTGTGTTTACTGAGTGTGTGTATAATGTGTTTACTGAGTGTGTATAGTGTGTGTTTACTGAGTGTGTGTGTAATGTGTGTTTGCTGAGTGTGTGTGTATAGTGTGTGTTTACTGAGTGTGTGTGTATAGTGTGTGTTTACTGTGTGTGTGTATAATGTGTGTTTACTGAGTGTGTGTGTATAGTGTGTGTATAATGTGTGTTTACTGAGTGTGTGTATAGTGTGTGTGTGTATAGTGTGTTTACTGAGTGTGTGTATAATGTGTTTACTGAGTGTGTGTATAATGTGTGTTTACTGAGTGTGTATAGTGTGTGTTTACTGAGTGTGTTTCTGTGTTTACTGTGTGTGTGTATAATGTGTGTTTACTGAGTGTGTGTGTATAGTGTGTGTTTACTGAGGTGTGTATATGTGTTTACTGAGGTGTATAATGTGTAATACTGTGTGTGTATAGTGTGTGTTTCATATGTGTGTATAATGTGTGTTTACTGAGTGTGTATAGTGTGTGTATAGTGTGTGTTTACTGAGTGTGTGTATAATGTGTGTGTATAGTGTGTGTTTATTGAGTGTGTGTGTATAGTGTGTGTTTACTGAGTGTGTGTATAGTGTGTGTTTAACTGGTGTGTGTGTATAATGTGTTTGTGTGTTTACTGAGTGTGTTTGTGTGTTTACTGAGTGTGTTTGTGTGTTTACTGAGTGTGTGTATAGTGTGTGTTTACTGAGTTGTGTTTAGTGTGTTTACTGAGTGTGTTTGTGTTTACTTTGAGTGTGTGTATAGTGTGTAAAGCTTAATGAGTGTGTATAGTGTCCGTTTACTGAGTGTGTGTTTACTGAGGCTTGTGTGTTTACTGAGGTGTTTGTGTACTTACTGAGTGTGTGTATATATAGTGTGTGTTTACTGAGTGTGTGTATAATGTGTGTGTATAGTGTGTGTTTACTGAGTGTGTGTACAGTGTGTGTTTACTGAGTGTGTTTGTGTGTTTACTGAGTGTGTGTGTATATATAGTGTGTGTTTACTGAGTGTGTGTATAATGTGTGTGTATAGTGTGTGTTTATTGAGTGTGTGTGTATAGTGTGTTTACTGAGTGTGTGTATAGTGTGTGTTTACTGAGTGTGTTTGTGTGTTTACTGAGTGTGTGTATAGTGTCTGTTTACTGAGGTGTTTACTTGAGGTGTTTGTGTACTTACTGAGTGTGTTTAGTGTTTACTGAGTGTGTGTGTATAGTGTGTGTTTACTGAGGTGTGTATAATGTGTGTATAGTGTGTGTTTATTGAGTGTGTGTGTATAGTGTGTGTTTACTGAGTGTGTGTATAGTGTGTGTTTACTGAGTGTGTTTGTGTGTGTACTGAGTGTGTGTATAGTGTCTGTTTACTGAGTGTGTGTATAGTGTGTGTTTACTGAGTGTGTTTGTGTTTACTGAGGTGTGATAGTGTGTGTTTACTGGAGGTGTATAAGTGTGTTTACTGAGGCGGCTTGTGTGTTTACTGAGTGTATAGTGTGTGTTTACTCGAGTGTGTGATAGTGTGTGTTTACTGGAGTGTGTTTGTGTGTTTACTGAGTGTGTGTATAGTGTGTGTTTACTGAGTGTGTGTATAGTGTCTGTTTACTGAGTGTGTGTATAGTGTCTGTTTACTGAGTGTGTGTTTACTGAGTGTGTTTGTGTGTTTACTGAGTGTGTTTGTGTGTTTACTGAGTGTGTGTATAGTGTGTGTTTACTGAGTGTGTGTATAGTGTCTGTTTACTGAGTGTGTGTTTACTGAGTGTGTTTGAAAGTTACTGAGTGTGTTTGTATTTACTGAGTGTGTGTACAGTGTGTGTTTACTGAGTGTGTTTCTGTGTTTACTGAGTGTGTTTGTGTGTTTACTGAGTGTGTGTATAGTGTGTGTTTACTGAGTGTGTGTACAGTGTGTGTAGTATGTATATTGTTGTTGTTGTTGTTACAGCAGCAACACAATAATAATAATAATAATTTAAAATATATACTAATAATAATAATACACTTTCTTTTTGGAGCACTTTTCGCTATGGGGTTTCTGTTTATAGACAGATGTCAGACATGCTTGGTTCTGATTTGCAAGTGTATTAATGAAATATTTACAATTAACTCGAATCCAGACTGTTAATTAATACTGACTGTCCCGCTAACTCCGCCCTCTTCTATTAATACTGACTGTCCCGCTAACTCCGCCTCTATTAATAATACCGACTGTCCCGGCTAACTCCGCCTCTTCTATTAATTCTGACTGTCCCATTAACTCCGCTTCTCTTCTAGTAATACTGACTGTCCTACACCCGCCTCTTCTATTAATACTGACTGTCCTGCTAACTCCGCCCTCTTCTATTAATACTGACTGTCCTGCTAACTCCGCCCTCTTCTATTAATACTGACTGTCCCGCTAACTCCGCCCTCTTCTATTAATACTGACTTTCCCGCTAACTCCGCCCCTTCTCTATTAATACTGACTTTCCCCGCTAATCCTCTTCTATTAATACTGACTGTCCTGCTAACTCCGCCCTCTTCTATTAATACTGACTGTCCCGCTAACTCCGCCCTCTTCTATTAATACTGACTGTCCCGCTAACTCCGCCCTCTTCTATTAATACTGACTGTCCCGCTAACTCCGCCCTCTTCTATTATGGGTGTGAGTTGTAAGGTGTACTGACTTTGTCTCTCTGGCTCTCTGTTTCTGGCCCCTTTCTCCGGGGAAAAAGACATTAGAGAACAAAAACTGGACCTCAAGGATCATGTTGTACCTGTGAGGGATCATTGACACGGTCTGGATCCTGAGGAACCAAAACAGAACCTGCACAGAACCTTCTGTTAGAGCAGACGTTCGAACTGTGATTCCCATTAGATTTGGACAGAGGGCAGTGTTACACTGTGTTTGGGAAACTGGCAGAGAAATCTGAAAGATGGGGATTCCTGAAACCCACACACACACACACTAATTAACAAAATCAATCACTACACATTTGCTACTTGTGTGAAATTAAAACAGAAATTAAATGTTCTGCTTCACGGGGCGGAAAAATGCCATTAGAAACAAATACGGCTGGAAAAGTACATTTCATTTACAGAACACCTTCACGGCTTAACAGCCGAAGAGCGAATCAGCCCACAACAGATAAAGACATCAGTACAGATGCAGACTAGACCAAACTTTACACCACTGGGTTAAAGACGTGGCAGAGAAGATCCAGGACAGCGATGGAGATGTGTACCAGTGTGCCTCTAGTGCCATCATTTGACCCTTTACCCTCACATTTTCAGCGTCCTTCTGCATTGAACCATTTTTTAAAAGAAACATGGATTAAGGGCTGCTAAACTTTTGAATTTTCAAAAGAACAACCATCTTCACAGTGCTCAAGCACTAAATCTTCAGGAATTGTCAGGAAAAAGGCCCACGTTCGGTTCAGCAAGGTCCCTGGAGGTCCGGTTTGTATCTTGAATATGTCCAGGGCACAGAAACTGGCTTAATGTTTTTTAGGAAAATAGAAGAACTTGAGTCAGGACGGGGAGCACAGAGTCAGTCCTCCTTAAAAAACTGCAGAGAAATATGGTGGAACTAAATTACAGGCCAGAAGGTTTGGGTCCAACCCAAATGAAAGGATTAAAGACATGCTGCTTTTTCAAAATGTTTCTGTGAGAAAACATTCAAAATTCTTGAAAACAAATGTAAAGTGACTGCTTTTCAATATTCAAAGACATTATTTCAGCTGAAAGAGTTGGTTGTGAAGACATCTCGGGTCTGTCTTTAGTGATCGACGTTTGCTTTGTGTTCATTCTGTTCACTAAAGTCTCCAGCTGCTGCTGAAAACCTTCACTTCCTGGTGTGGCGGTAAGAAGAGACGAGCGTAGGACAAACTGGACAAACACTGGGGTTTCAGGACGGGGAGCAGGTCTTGAGGATGGACGAGGGTAAACGTCAGTGATTTCGGGAAGCGATTTCGGGAAGTGTGTGGGATGGTGGAAGGAAGGAAAGGGACAGAAGGTGTTGCTCCTGTGGTGAAACATGGAAGCGGATCAGTGGTGTTCTGGGGACATTTTGTGGAGGAAGATCTGGAGACTTTAGTCCAAATTAAAGGGAGCATTGAAAACAAAATGATCTCTCAGTTCTTCACTTCCGTCTGGTTTAAAGATCGTTGGACTAAATTTCATTCTTCAGCAGGACAATGATCCGCAGTGATGGGACAGAATGAAATAATTAAGTCCAAACAAAGAGAGAAAGTTTAAGGAATGATGTTCTTTCCAGTCTCTGACATGTCTCCTGTTCAGCTGCAGAGACAGGCTGGACCCACAAGTCCCACAAGCCCACAAGACATAGCTGTCTGTTTGGAAAGATCCTGAAGTGATTTGGACATAAGTTACTTCTAGAAACTGACGAAAGGATGGAGCAAATACAAAGTCCTGCTGCAAGAACAAGGGAGGCTATTTTGATGAAACGTATATAATTATGTAACATGTTCTGTAATTTAAGGTCCTGAAGGTGTATCCTGGAGGGCGTCACCCCAGTACGTCCTCCAGATAAGCCTCCAGGTGTCCCACTGTCAGTGATGTTCTCTGGAGTTCAGGACAGCCAGTCTGTTTTATCTGCTCTGGCCAGGGCAGCACAGCCTCCTCTGAAAACACTGTCTCCTCAGATCCAGAGGACAAAGCCCAGTCTTATCGTCCAGCTACAGGAGGCACCTCAGACGAGGCAGTAAAGCCTGCCTTTGAGTCCACACTTAACGTGGCGTGAAAGTGTCCACGTCTGCAGGGCAGGCGGCTCGATTTAGAAAATTAATCACTGCATCTCATCAACAGGACCAAGAAGGAGCACTCCTGAAGAACCAGGTGGATGAGGACCAGTAAACTGGTCTATATGGACACTATGGGCTTCTGTTCCCAAAGGTTCCCTTTAAAGGAATAGTTTACTTTAGAAGTTTCCTCTACTGAGACATATTTGGTATCCAGAAAATTCAAGCGTGACAACTGAGTTCTAGAGTTTGTGAGCAACATTAGACAATTTACACTGAAGAAGAAACACCAGCACTCCAAATATGTCCTAACTTTCTTATGTCTGGGTTCACTGGGAATAAATATAAATTGCACTCTATTGCTTTAGAATAGAATGTCCAGTGTCTTCTAAACACAAACACAGCCTGTGTGGCCTGAAGCCTTAAAAACAGGACCTCCATATAAGGAGTTGTTTTTTGTTTCTACATACATTCACACATGTCCAACAGCGACCCATGCTGAAGCTCCATTTAAGCGTAAGTGTCCCAGTGGTGTGACATCTCAGTTTCCAGTAAATGAAAAATTGAATAATTTAAGATAAAATCTAAAAGAAAGAGTAATCAATCCTTCTTTACAGTAACGAGAAGCCCTTCTATGTCCATTCTGAAAAGAAAGGAGGTCATTATGTATCCGTGAAAAAGGAAAATCCTTTCTGTCCAGATTATATGAACTGTTGACCCAGCGTTATTGACCGAATGAAATTAGAGCTTCTCAGATGTAATACCTGTTTCGAAGTTTCTGCCGTCCAAGCATTTTCACATTAACATCATACAAAACCAGATTCCAGCATCTGCTGGTCCCTGAGCAGAACACATCCCTGGATGAACAAGGTGAAGCTTCACTGAGAATTCAGAGAGAGAGAGAGAGGCCCAAAGAATGAATCGATAATGTTGTTATGATGAAATCTGAAGGCTCTGCTTCCGAGTTCAGATCCACTCCTCCAGGTCTCTTCTTCAGAGTCATGCAAATGCTACAGACTAGAGCCCACGATGGTGGTGGAGGACGGAGCCCAGTGGACACTTGTATTAAACATTGGAACTTTTTTTGTATAAAACATCTTCAAACCTTCTGTGAACTCTTTTCTATATCTCCACAAAGTGCGATTTCCACACAAGTGCTAAAAGTAGATCAAGAATTCAATTAAACAAATAATTTAAAAAAACGTTTCGGGTCTTTGAGTGTCAGGTGTCTGTAAACCTCTGAGATTAGCAGTTAATTTGAAGGTGATTCAGTTTTGTGTTCATTTACTACCAAAGTAGAGCTTTGTTTAAAGGAGAAGTGTTATATGTTTAAAAAATACTGCATTCCAGAACCTATCCAATCTGTGAAACATGGTGGAGGTAGTTTCATGGTTTGGGCCCATTTTGCTGCATCTGGGCCACAACTGAAATAATTATTGGGACGGTGTCCTCACAACATCTCCCTCCAAGATAATAGGGTTCAGTTTTTAGTTCAAGCACCAAAACTCTGCTAAAACAACATCTCAGGTGTCAAAGAGGGTCTTCACCTGCACTTGATGTCAGGAGGGACATTTAGATGCCTGGTTCCATTCACCACCACTGGCATCAGGGAGCGTCTTCCCCTCCACTTCATGCTGTGAGGACAGCCAGATGCCTGGTTCTATTCACTACCACTGGCAAAGGTTCTGGCTTGGATTGTTTCGCACCAAACATGCTCTGAATTACACTGACTGTTGAATTAGGCAAAAATTGGACTCTACAGATTTTTCTAATTTATCACATTTTTCAATAGTCTAAATGAATGCAACAAGTTTGGACTGAAAGTGGGCCTACTTTTTTTTGACAGTGCTGATATGACAGGCCTCTGGGCTATGTCTCAGACTCGACCTTGGCTAAACTGTGACAGATTCAAAGAACCAAACATTCTTCAGTTCTTCTCCAGATCTTCCTGAAGGACAGTGTCTCTCATTTTCAATCCAGTCTCTGTACCTGAGCAGTTCTCCAGATCTTCCTGAAGGAAGCGGTTCTCCAGATCTTCCTGAAGGACAGTGTCTCTCATTCTCAGTCCAGTCTCTGTACCTGAGCAGTTCTCCAGATCTTCCTGAAGGACAGTGTTGTTGTCTCTCATTTTCAGTCCAGTCTCTGTACCTGAGCAGTTCTCCAGATCTTCCTGAAGGACAGTGTTGTTGTCTCTCATTTTCAGTCCAGTCTCTGTACCTGAGTAGTTCTCCAGATCTTCCTGAAGGACAGTGGCTCTCAGATCTTCCTTAGCGACAGTGTCTCTCATTTCAGTCCAGTCTCTGTACTCTGAGCAGTTCTCCAGATCTCCTGAAGGACAGTGTTGTTGTTCTCATTTTCAGTCCAGTCTCTGTACCTGAGCAGTCTCTCCAGATCTTCTCCTGAAGGACAGTGTTGTTGTCTCTCATTTTCAACCAGTCTCTGTACTCTGAGCAGTTCTCCAGATCTTCCTGAAGTTGACAGTGTTGTCTCTCATTTTCTCAGTAGTCTGAGCAGTTTCCAGAAGAAAAGGGGGATCGTCTCTACAGATAACAACCAACGTCCACAAAAGAGCTTTGTGAAGCCTAGAGAAGTGTTCCTGAAGACGACTTAAATAAAGGATCTGGTCTAAGAGAGTTGAGGCTGTGCTGAAGAATAACAGTGGTGGTAGTGAATACTGACTTTAAAGCTGCTAGAATGAAACTCTCTTTGTGTTTAGACTGGAGTTACATGTGTTTGTACCCAAATCACTGAACTACTGTCTCACTTTCACACAGAACGAGGAGCTTTTGCACAGTGCTGTGCTTTGTCTCTCTGATGGAATTATTTGGGTTCTGCTTTTGCCTTTAACTTCCATTCAATGAGGAATATATCTTTTAAATCATTTTGCCAAAGGAAGCTGCGTCTGTGCTTCTCTTTTTGTGAAGAAAAACACTTTAGCCCGTGGCTGGAACTAATTAGATGCTATTAATAATCTGTTGGGGAAATATCTGAGGAGCAGTAAAGCGGGTGAAGGAAGTGGTGAAGTGCCTCCAGAAACCATTCCTCTACAGATTTACTATCTGATTAAAGGGGAATTTTCTAAATCCCCCTCTAATTCAGTGGATTGATGTTAACAAAAGTCACTCCAGAGAGAGTTTGTGGAAACAGCTCAGGTTTCTTTACGGTGGTGCTGAACGGAACCACAACACCAACCAAATCCAGCCGTTTCCTCTCCAAACCCACCAGTGAACCTACCATTTCATCCAATAAAGCTCATTTCATTTTATGTTTATACAGCTTTTGAACACAACAGTCACTCTTTAAATTTCCATGACGAGGAGACCATAGCAGTGCAACAGTTTGGGCTGGTTGGGTGACTATTCACTCCCAGCAACTTTAAACAACGCAATTCCACTTTAAACTAAAGACGTTTCTTCTTCCTGGGGACAGGAGAGCAAATCCACTCTTCACTGTTCACAGAAGTTGTCATCCAGATTTCAGACCAGAGAATCTGAAAGTTTTGTATGAAGGTGGTAAAATAACCCATTAATAATATAAAAATAACCCAAAATAACCCATTTCTGTGTAACATTTCTCATCTCAGACATCAAGGAGTGTCTTCATATAGCTGTCAGGTCTGTGAGGGAGCCTCAGGGGTCTGGTTCCATCCACCACCACTGTCAACAGTAATCAAGAAGTTTCTGTAGATCAGATCACATTCATGCATACATTACTGCGTTATTACATTACTGGGACAGCACTGGTCTAGTGTTTAGGGCCGAGGCCCCAGGATCAGAAAGTCATGGGTCTGAATCCCAGACCAGTAGGTTGCCCTGAGGTACCCTTAAGCAAGGTACCGTCTCCATTATAGCTCCCTGGGCACCGGATATATGGCTGCCCCCTGCTGCGTGGTTTCACTTTCACTTTTCACTTCACGCTCACTTACTGCTCGTTGAATGAACTGAAGCTCTCTGATTAACTGACATTTTCTCTGGTACTGTTCAGGTCTGGACAGATTAAAGGGCTCAGAGTCTTCATGAAGGCTTCATGAGATCCTCCTAAGTCACCTTCACTCTACACCCTGCAGATGGATGGACCGATCCTTGTCGTCACCCCGGCATCACCATGTCCTCCTGTTGACGCTAACTGGAGTCCTTGGTGGGGATTTAGTGATCTGGTTCACAGTGTGTACACGATCTTATCAGGCCATAGTTACAGTTTCTTTAACTCTTTAAAGGAGCGTAACCCGTCTGTCTGAAGAAGAGAAGGAAAAGTGGAAAGACTATTTATCATTTTGGGAACCACACCAAATACATCCTCTATATTTAGGGAGTATGGACGGGACAGTAATTTGCCTCAAGGTATCTCAGTAAAAAGTTAGAGTGTTACCTTTAAGTAAAATCGCTGGGAAATCCATAGTGGAAATTGAAAAACTCATAGTTGAATAAATGAATAAATCTCCCACCCACACAGTCAGCGTTACTATGGTAACAAATGTGGATTTGCATGCAAACACAACCTAAAGTCTTAAAAACTTTCTCAGCGTTTCCGAAATTTGATAGTCCACATTCAGGAGTAAGAAATAGCGTAACTTTGAAGTTAGTGTAAAGAGTGAGGAAGGGAAATGACAGAAAGGTGCAGAGCATCTGTTTTGAACCTACAGGGATCTACTTCCAAACCTCTTAACTCCACACACTCCTCCACCTGCAGCTGAGGATGGAGGGAGTGCAGAATCACTGCCTTTATCTTTCACTCCTCCCTTTCTTAATAAAATGTGACAGGTCCATACACAGCATTGGAGTATCCACACACACACACACACACACACACTGCTTCATTATGAGAAATGTCAATAACCAGCACAACGAAGGTTCACACTGCCATTATTATTTCACGAGCTTCTTTTTTTCTGATCTTTCAGAAAAATAATTAGTGTAATAACGTGATAAAAAGATCCACCCTGTACATGCACCCATCCTCCCAAACCATCCTGCTTCCCGGTTTGAAGTTTGCTTTTGAGACAGCTTTCAAACAAAACAGTTGACTTTCAGGTGCTGAAGGGGAATGCTTCGATGCTCAGATTTGTCCCAAAAAGCAAACAAATTCCTGAAAAGCCTCTGCAATCGTTACTTTTTAAACCAAGGATGAGAAAATGTGACACTGAAAGCAACACCAATATCCAAGACGTCAGTGACCCATCTATTTCATAAATCACAATTTTATTGGAAACACCTTTTGCATTCACTTTTTGCCCACACCTAGCTTGTCCGTTCGCTCAAAGGCCACTTTATTGCAAACACCCATCTTTGTTTTTGCTCGATGCCCATTTTACTGAAAACCCACCTCGTGCCTTCACCCACTGGACACTTTATTGGAAACACATAATTATTTTAGTCGTTACGCTGCGTGTTGTGTAATCAGCGACACATTAGCGTTTGAAAAATGGCTAATTTATTCCCGAATGCTTCTTAAAAGGCGACATTTATTGGTGCAAAAAGCTTCTTTGGCATCAAATGGGTTCTAAATAGGGAGGGAGAGGTTGAGCTGGGAGCTGCTCCAGGTGCTTTGGGATGGAGCCAGAGTTCCTGGAGTAAATGTGAAATCAGAGAGTAGAAGATGCTGGACACCAACCAGCTTTATGCTCTTCTCCTGCTAAGGTTTCGGGGATAAAGTGTTCCACTCGCCAACGTTTCAGCATCACCAGTAAATGACTTACCTTGATCATCTGAATCATCTGCACTCTGCTTCTTCACTGCTTGGGCGTCTTCAGTGAGATGCTTTGTTCTTGCTTGGAAGGCCTCAGGACGTACTAACACAGAACTATCAAACTGCTCAGGTACAGAGACTGACTGAAAATGAGAGACAAACACCACTGTCCTTCAGGAAGATCTGGAGAACTGCCTGTGTACAGAGACTGGACTGAAAATGAGAGACAATGGGCCCTGGTCCTTCAGAAGATCTGAGAACTGCTCAGGTACAGACTGACTGAAAATGAGAGACAACAACTTTGTCCTTCAGAAGATTCTGGAGAACTGCTCAGGCACAGAGACTGGACTGAAATGAGACAACAACACTGTCTCCTTCAGGAAGATCTGGAGAACTGCTCATACAGAGACTGGACTGAAAATGAGAGACAACAACACTGTCCTTCAGGAAGATCTGGAGAACTGTTCCTCAAAAGGACATTAAACATACAAGGAAGTCTGGAAATGTGAAGAAATGAGGGGCTCAAGACTTTCCCACAGTGCTTCAGTTTGAGGTTAAAATAGCTTGTGTTTAGCAGTTAGTGGACCACACTGGACTTTAACGCCTTCTCTACCAAGAACGTCCCTCCAGTGGAATGATAAAGAGATTAAAATAAACCTCTGGATGGGAAAAAGTCAGCAAGACTTGAGATAGAAGTGATGACGAGGGAAGAGTCCTGGGTTTTCAGAGCACCGATGCAAAATCTGGTCTTCCGAGAGGCCCCGGGGTGCTGTCGGCTCAGGCGGAAGTTTATTTTAACCTCCTTCATTGTTTCTTCGTTTCACTGAGCTTTCTCTCCAGGCCTGCGAGGGCAGGGATGCAGTCATCTGCAATTCAGATCAGTTTAGTCCCTCTGAGAGAAAGACAGACCGAGAGAAAATCACACCAGGCAACTATTTACATCAGCTGCCCTTCCAGAATATGAACACAAACACAAGCCCGCGTTTGGACCATTTAAACCTTCGGATTTGCGATGGGAGAAGATCGGTGAAACGTTTTTAGGGGACATACTGGAAAACAGAGAAATGCTTGCTTGGGGAGGCGAGTGTTTTCTGAACAGCCCAAGGCAGTGCGACTGCCCACCTGCTGGAGAGAGACAGGGCGTCTTAGTCACAATAAGAGAACACAAAGACATGAAAATGGCCTCCAACTGAGACTAGGACCATAAAGGAGCTCAACAAAAGGCCAACCGCTGAACTGAAGATGGGCTTGGGTTATTTTTCTGAGGGGGTTTTATTATCACTCACAGTAGAGCAGAATACAAAAGAGGAACAGCAAAAACAGCCACTGCTGTCGTTCATTTCTCCTGATTTGGTCCAGTTCAATCTGATAGACAGTTCTCCTCCAGTCAAACAATGAGGGAGAGGGAGGGCCGCCCTGCCCACCCAGAAGGGGAGTTGTTTGAAGGTCTGATGAGTCATCATGGGCAGCAGTGGATCACTTTGCATTTATTTTCTAGGAATTTTTCAAGTTCTCAGGCTCCCAGCTCCTCAAATAGGTCGTAAACATGGAGTCCGTCTCTAAAGTCGACTGGCTTTCTCTCTCCGCAGAGACTCAGGAACCCATCGTTTTGTTTTAAGAGATGTTCAACTGGGTCAGAATCACCCGGCTGCTTTTATTTCATCCTTTCATTTCTCTTCGTGCTAGTTTTTTGGCTCATGACACCACCACCCCCCAGTTGTCTCTCGGTGCGAAGCATCTCAACAGCAGCCCTGGATGGGTTTAAAATTCTCACAAAGCAAAGGGAAGCATCTTTTGTCATCTTTTAGGTTGAAAATCCATCCAAACGATCTGTTTAGAGGGGTATTGGTGTGAAAAGGCTCAGGAGTTATTTACAGTGGGGGTGAACGGAACCAGACGTCTTATTTCTAGTCTCTCCAAACCCACAGGTGAGGCTCCACATGTGCTCCACGAGTGTTTTTAAGGAACGGTGATGATGGTAAAACAGTCCGAACTACATCCGTCTGCCTCACAGTGTATCCCTCCACCATGAATGTTAGTTTTAGTCCAAAGACGTCTGGTTCCATTCACCATCAATGTGAACGGTTCTAGTTTTGGTGAATTTTTGCAAACTAGTACTGAAAAAGCAGACAATCCCACTGAGATTCCCAAGCAAGATTCCCAGCCAAGGGTCAGGGGTCATTTATAGCCTTCAACATACAGTAGATTTCTTTTGTACGTCAGTAAAACGCCTTCATTGGTGTTTGGGAGTTAACTGGTAAATACGTTGTGCTTTCAGTACAGTTATACGATCCATGACCTAATTACAGTTACTATAAATATGAGCTACCCTGGGAGTAGAGTGTGTGTGTGTGTGTGTGTGTGTGTGTGTTGTTGTACAATATTACAGCTACAAGCCAATCGATATGAAACAAAAAATAGCTGATCAGGCTCCACATCACCAGGGCGATCGAATGACCCGTTGTTTCTTCACGCAGCTCTTCTCTCCAATGAACGTGACATCTTAATAAAACGAGCGCAAGAGCGCAGGATTATTACATTACTCACTCACTGAGCTGCTGGCCCTGATCAGGGTTGCGAGCGGTGCTGGAGTCTATCCCAGCTCTCTGGAAGGTAAGATCGGATGGTCGTGGGTTTGAATCCCGGACCAGTAGGTAGCCCTTAGTAAGGTACCGTTCCCATCTTTGCTCCCTGAATGCTGGATATGTCTGCCAACTGCTGGAAGACGTGTGTGAGTCTATACAGAGGATGTGTTTGGTTGTGGTTCACTGTGTGCTGTGCTGTGCTGTGTTTGTTTCACTTTCTTACTTTCACTTTTATTCTGGCATGAGGTCAAAGAGGTCAAACAAAAATTGCACGGAGAATCAAATCACAGCATCGTGCAGGCTGACTCATTAACGCCGGGCTTTCGGCTGCCAAAACCTGCGGATAAATCAAAGAAGAAAAGCCTTTGATGAGGGAACGGATCCTGAAGATAATTAATGCTGCCTATTGGAACTGATTATTATTCACCTGTAGTTTCTCAGACTACCTCTCTCTCTCTCTCTCTCTCGTTCACTCTCTTGTAGCTGGAAAAGTGGTCAAGTTGGTTTTATAATGGATCTTCGTTGGGTTTCTGTGATGTAAACGGCAGTCTCTTACTGGACACGCCATTCGCAGGGTCAGTTCAGACTGAACTGGGTTCCAGGCTGGACTCTGCTGAGACAGATCTGAGGTTAAACCATCTGCAGTGGAAAATCACCAATCTGTGCAGAAATGCTGGCTCTCCCCTCAAATTCACATGGATCAGCCCTGCACACTACTGGATAGTAGAACTGATGGCTTCACATTCTTACTCGGGAGAAAATTCAAGGGCCAAAAAAAGCCTCAAAACCCTTCCCAGTTACAAGTTACTTTCACATGTTGCTGGAAAGGATGGCAAGAATGGGTGCTGCTGTGATTTAAGAACTCTCATTAATTAAGTGCACTTCCAGTGTATATTGTTACATTACACTTCAAAACCAGTCACTTTCATGTTCTTTAAGTTTTAAAATTGTTTTATTGGAGTTTTGAAAAAGCAGTGTATTATTCAGCTTTTATTGCTAAATACTGTTTTTTTTTGGGGTGGGGGAGGCTGGTGAGGGCTGGAACCACTTGACCAGGATCTAGAAGGGGTTTGGGAAACGCTGTTCAATAAATGCACCATGTCTGCCACCACAGCTGCACTCATTGCGGGGCGTCTTGGGGTAAGTTTACAGGTGTGTGATTGTATGTGTGTGTGTGACACCCAACCTGATCCGAGCCTGTGTAAATCCTGGGTAAACCCATCTATAATGTATAACTCATGCTGCGCGTCCTTCACCCGGAGCTGCTGGGTGCTAATCTTCAGCCCTTTGACACACTTTAATTTGGGCAACGCTCTTTAAAACAAAAGGTCCTCACGTGCTGCCCACTTGCCCCATTTTGCTGACGCAGTTGCCCCTGAGCAGGGCAGGAAGAGGAAGCGGCTGGTTATAGCGAGATCTAATGAGCCGAGTGAATTCCTGCAGCCTTCAGAGGTGTCAGTGGCTCCACCTTGTCATTTTCTTAGTGCCGCACACGAAACCTCTTTCATCGCTCCGTTCGGCGCTGTTCAAGGCCATGTCGGGGAATCGGTGAGCCAGCGATGAAAATTTGATGAGGTGTCAAGGGCATGATGGGCATAAAAGATCTCGGCTGAGCTCCCCCAGGTGCGGATTTAGGCCTCGGTGCAGATAGTGTGGAGAAGCTTCCACAGAGAGTCCACAGCATATAAAATCATCAAATTATTCTTGCATTACTAACTGCCTCTAATTTGCTGATATAGTTATGAACAGGATAAGCGGAGTAATATCAGACAAAGAGCTCCTTTTTCTGTCGCTATTCAAGTTTTCAGTTATTCAGAACAGTTGACAAGAACGGCTGATGTTGATACTAATTTCACAGACATGAACAGCAATGAGTCAACCAGTACAGACCGACGAGTCCTACAGTTTCCTTATTATTATTAATATGGTACTATTTTCTATTCTTAAACCTTAGAATTAAACTTACAATTAAACAGGAGTTTTCTGTTACTGTCCCTTTAAGACTGATAAATGTATGTGATCATGTATGTGATCATAACTGTCCTCTCTCTCTCTGGGTGTGTAGGGTGGTCCTCCCTCTCCCCCATCACTCAGTATAACTGTCCTCTCTCTCTCTGGGTGTGCAGGGTGGTCCTCCCTCTCCCCCATCACTCAGTAGAAATGTCCTCTCCCTGACAGGAAGTCCTACTGTGTTCTAAACCACACCCACAACTCTGCTCCACCTTAATGAAGAACTGTGTGGTTTATGAAAGTAAAGATGGCGACTGTTGGATCTAGTGTTAGTCTCTTGGGCTTCGGTACTGAACTAAAGAAATTGTGATCCAAACACCTCGGAGTGCAGTTTATTCTGTAAAAAGTGTTTGTTGGGGATAATTACTGGAGTTCTCTGTCCTTTGTCAGTCACATAAATGATGAAGTGTGTTATTTTTTCCTGTTTCTCGTGGACGTTAGGAGACCAGTTGGGCGAGAGGAGGTGGGTGGTTTTATTGAAGTTATTGCGAGGGGAGGGGCTGGTTCTGCACCGGTGATGTATGAAGTCAAGTCAAGCGTGAAATAGACCCCATGGGTGATTAATTTAATGACTCATTTTCAGAGCTAAACAACCAAACTTGTTTATTTGTCCTACAGTGGAGCGCAGCACCTGCACGGGGAGGTAATTACAGCACATTTACTCCTCCGTTTAGGGAAATTATACACGATACACTCGTCCGCCGCAGAACTGACGCCTTAACCAACATTACGACCCTTCAAAACGAATTACAGCGCAGCAAAACACATGGCCAAGTGAGCGAGTGGTTTTAGAGAGTGAGCGAGTGAGTGAATGGTTGGTTTAGAGAGTGAGCGAATGAGTGAATGAGTGAGTGGTTTAGAGAGTGAGCAAGTGAGTGAGTTGTTTAGAGAGTGAGCGAGTGAGTGGTTTAGAGAGTGAGCGAGTGAGTGAGTGATTTAGAGAGTGAGTGGTTTAGAGAGTGAGCGAGTGAGTGAGGGGTTTAGAGAGTGAGCGAGTGAGTGAGTGAGTAAATGAGAGTGGTTTACAGAGTGAGCAAGTGAGTGAGTGTGGTTTAGAGAGTGAGTGAGTGAGTGGTTTAGAGTGAGCGAGTGGTTTAGAGAGTGAGCAAGTGAATGAGTGGTTTAGAGAGTGAGCAAGTGAGTGAGCGGTTTAGAGAGTGAGTGAGTGAGTGAGTGAGTGGTTTAGAGAGTGAGTGAGTGGTTTAGAGAGTGAGTGAATGAGTGATTTAGAGAGTGAGTGAGTGAGAGTGGTTTAGAGAGTGGGTGAGTGAGTGAGTGAGTGAGTGAGTGAGTGAGTGAGTGATAGTTGTACTGAGTGATGGGGGAGAGGGAGGACCACTCTACCCTCTCAGAGAGAGAGGACGGTTACACTCAGCAGTTCTAATGCACTGGTGGTGTATGAATCATTTCTCGGTGGTTCTGGGAAACACTGTCCTGTTATATACACGCAGAACGGAGTGGCCTGCCGTTGTCACAACATCCATTTTGAATGTGTTTGTAGTTAAAGCCTCTCCTGTGAGATAAAACAACTTCCTCTCATTGAGAAGAGCTGTTCTCCACTCTGCAATCACATGGCAGGTTTTTAAGTAAAAAAGTAAAGAACTGTACACAAGGGTGAGAAGTAATGAACAGACACAATTACTGTACTTACATAGTTGCCTTGAATTTGAAGTATTTGTTGTTTCCTTCTAATCGTTACATTTTTCAGAACAGACTCCTGCCTTTAGTCCGAACTTCTAAGTTGATCCTCCATTATTTTATCCTCCATCACCGTCCCAACATCCAGACCGTCTCAGACTAAAAGGACACAAACACAGAAGAGACGTCCCTCTGTGTCCACTGGTGCAGGACAGAGTGAAGGAGAGTGAGAGAGAGGACAGGGAGAGTGGACGGTGGAGTTCAGGGTGTGTGGAGTGTGTGTCCGTGATGGAGAACTAGTAGAGACGGTGATGAAAGTGAAGCGGTGAAGTTCATGTGGATTATTTTCAGTAGATTGTTTTTATTGGAGTTGAAGTTCGAGGCTTTAATAGTCTTTAATTCTATTAATATGGGTGGTCATGGTAACAAGGAGGCAGGGCTAGCTCAAACTAAAGATGAGGAGGGTCAGAGACTGAAGGGTGTGGAATCATAGACCTTATTTTTGGTCCTGGGACGCCTCAGATCAGAGACGTCAATAACCAAGCTCTTCATGTCGGCCTTGACTAATGCAATAATGATACAGAAATACAAGGAGCTTTGGAGATGAAGGCTCTTGTTCTAAATGTGTATTTCTGTGTGTCGGTGTGTGTGTGTGTGTGTGTGTGTGTGTGTTCTCCAAGATGAGGAAATGATCCAAGCTGCTTTCAGGGTTTACTGGGTTCTTCTTTGATGAATGGAGTCTTTATGAAGTTCTCAGTTGAATGTAGAAATGTAGGGGATCATCCAATCCCACTGTGGATCATTAGTAACACACTCCACCAGGACATAAATCAAAGCTGGAAAGACTTTTATCTTATATTTTTCTTACTCCTCATGTCTACTCAAAGTTTCTGTGTTTAATTGTACCAGTAAAGGTCCATTTCCAGCCCTAAGAAATCAAAGAGTCTGTTTCTGTTACTGTCCCTTTAAGGCTGAATGTTAATCAGCTCTGATCTGATTGGCTGCCCTGTATTTGTGCTCATTCAGAACGCAGTCCGAGTCGAAACACTAACTGCAGTTTTGGTAATATGGAGGGCTTGTTTTCTGTAAGTTGAACTGAACAGTGTTTGAATTTGTGACATCACAAAAACAAACCAAATCAATCTTTGTTGCCGTAAAAGGTCAGTGCAGAACATGAAATGAATAGCTTAACAATTAAGGAGGGACATCAAACTCTTTAAATTAAGAGCTTCAGCGTGGACCAAATGTATACACATGTGAATCTCCATAGTAATTAAAAACTATACCTTATATGGAAGTAAAGGGTTTTTTGCAAAGGTCCAGGCCTTACATCAGAATATAAATAAATAAAATAATGAGTTTAAATTAACGGACTATAAAGGAGCCTTTTGACTCCAGGAACCAAGATGATTTACAGCGCTGGCAATGCGGTGGTGTAAAAGCAGAAGTTTTCTTTCTATTTAACGCTGTCCATCATAGAGGTTAGAAGATACGAGTCTCTGAGGAGATCATGGAATTCTGAGCCAATTTGTCTGTAAGCAGACCGAAGCTCATTTTGGTCTCAGAACTGCATGTGCTGAACCGAACTAAGCCACCTCACCGGAGCGTGGAGACAGAGACGAGGGTATGCAGAGGGATTTGGCGACATTTGTCTGAACCTGCGCAAGAGAGCATCGTACATCCTTTCTTTGAAGTCCTACACCTACTTCACCGGGGAATATCTTAACCTTTCGGAAGCGGCAGAGGCCAGCGTGGTCTGAGCCGAGGGCTCTGAAGAAAAGGACTTACTCTTCTGTTTTGATAGTGTCCACAAAAGCTGTTAAAGCTGATTTGCGATACGAACGCGGGGAACGTGATGTCTGATCACGTTGGTTGCGAGGTCACGGCACAGCAGACGTGAACCACAACGAAACTGGACCTCTGCATTTAACCCATGCAAACACTGTGCAGCAGTGGGCAGCTATTGAAAGCGCCCGGGGAGAAGTGACAGGGACGGTACCTTGCTCAACAGTACCTCAGGGCAACCTACTGGTGAGGGAATCAAACCCACAATCTTCCGATGTGGGGGCAACTCCCTCACCACTAGACCACCGTGCATAGAAGTGCAGTGTAGGTCCGTTTTTGGCTGAAGGTATGAAGTAAATGCACCCTTTAAGGTCTGCTTTTGCACCTCAAGTTTGTTTGATACACTGGGCAGAACCTGATGCTTTAAAGCAGAACTAAATAAAAAGAACAGCTTGGAGTCAGGACAGGGTGTAAAGAGTCAGTGCAACTAAGAAATATACCAGGAATATGGTGGAATTAGGATCCCGTTTGTAAAGGAACCGAAGGCATACCACCACACAAACACACTCCAGTGCCTTCTGTTTCTGAGAGATAGTGAAGACATTTCTGGTAGACTGACAAAGCAGTGTGCTAGTGATGCTGGCGTATGTGGAGGAACTGCCTGAATGGTTTCTTAACATACAGTTCGCTCCACCTTTCAGTTTCCCGTAAAGATACCCCGGTGGTCTTTAACTCATACTCATGTGTCAAGCATATTATGCTCTATTAGCTTGTAATTGCGAGACCTGCCAATTAGTGTCAAGAGTCAGGTTTCCTCCGAGAAACTCATCTTCCATAACAGGAGCTAAAGCCAACAGATGGTTCAAAACAATTGGAGGAGAACTGAGTATAGTTGATGGAGGACCACCATATCCACCTAAAGAGAGGAAAGATACTAAAACTGAATATCACTATCCTCTCTCTCTCTCTCTGAAAGATCAGGGTGGTCCTCCCTCTCCCATCATCGCTCAGTTAGCATTTCCTCCCAGTATGTTGGTCTGTCTGTTGCTTCGTCAAGCTACATGTATAGGTGCTCGTCCTCTCCCTCCTAGTGCTGGTGGCACTGAGCGATGGACAACTTTTGGACGACTAAATTGGGCAAACTTGTTCCTAACAGCTCGACTAAGCACAGCAACATATTTAAACTGAAGGGGCGAAGCTGGAAAACAGCTGTATTAAAAGCCGGTGTACAATTCTGCGGCGACAGGCAGAGGACAAATAATTAACCACAGCAAGGCATGCTGTGTCAACGGACAGACAAAGACGCTTCTGAAATTTTAATGGTGTAGATGATACACGATAGCGTTCGCTGTAAGAAATAAAAATGGCCATAAAGCAGAAGATCAGATAATTAGGCGGTGCCTTGGTGTATACTGTGCGTTTACATACAGGCTCTCCCCTGAAGCCCATTACGCCTCAAACAAAGTCAATTGCTTCGCAGCGCTGTTTCCGTGCACTTATTAGCCTATGAATGTACGTTAGCACTTTTGGCCTGTCCTGTTCATCCTGGTCCTGCTTCAATTACAGAAGAGGCAGGGGGCACATTACATGAGTTTCTGACTCAGCAGATGCTTGTAATTGGCTGGGGAGGGTGGATTTTTCCCAGAGTTCTTAGGATGTTCCTTCTGGCCTGCAGGGGAAGTGAGGCATGCTGAGGAGAAGGGAGGTTTTGGCATATAGAAAAACTCCAATTAAATCTCTTGGTTTCAGTTTCCTGTAAGTGCTGAAAATGCAAACCCCACAAAAAAGACTGCGTTCCGCTCGTCACACCTCCGCCCAGCTTTACTAATCTATCTGTGAACAGTCCTCATAGAGCAGACTTTTCAGGCCAAAGCACACTTCCCAGGTTTAAGTGTTTATACAATTTTGAGCAAAAGGTTGACCTCAGTTTAAATGCTCTGCTGAAAGTGAAAATAAGTCAGAGAATCTTTGAAAGTGAAGATAAATATGCATTTTCACGTGTAAATAATGTTACGGTGCTCGTGCAGCTTTCTAAGCTTTGGCAACTGGGAACCTCTCTCTGGGTGTGTAGGGTGGTCCTCCCTCTCCCCCATCACTGAGTAGAACTGTCCTCTCTCTCTCTCTCTGGGTGTGTATGGTGGTCCTCCCTCTCCCCCATCACTCAGTAGAACTGTCCTCTCTCTCTCTGGGTGTGTAGGGTGGTCCTCCCTCTCCCCCATCACTCAGTATAACTGTCCTCGCTCTCTCTGGGTGTGTAGGGTGGTCCTCCCTCTCCCCCATCACTCAGTAGAACTGTCCTCGCTCTCTCTGGGTGTGAAGGGTGGTCCTCCCTCTCCCCCATCACTCAGTAGAACTGTCCTCTCTCTCTCTGGGTGTGTAGGGAGGTCCTCCCTCTCCCCCATCACTCAGTAGAACTGTCCTCTCTCTCTCTGGGTGTGTAGGGTGGTCCTCCCTCTCCCCCATCACTCAGTAGAACTGTCCTCTCTCTCTCTATGTAAGAGGAATAAGCCATGTTAAGCCTCCCTTAAGCACACTAAGACATGAACTCTGACTTCTGTTTAAACCTCAGATCTCCTGTCCCCGTGCACAGACCTGGTTTCTGTGGCTCTGTGATATCCTTAATTACAGTGCGTCTGCAGTGGCGAGAGTGGTTGCGCTGCTGTGTTTCATGGTAACCTGATTGCTCAGGAAGACACAAAGACGTCTCTCCTGTGACGGACGAAGAGCTCCTGAAACTCGGCCAGTCACACGAGCCCTGTACCAACACACGCGCTCACTGACCACACGCCTTGCGCTGCAAATGTAGGACACTGCGTTTGACAAGAATAGAAAATGATGGTTTTAAAGGTCACCGGGCCGCAAACCAAACAACTACAAGATGCAGGACAGTGACGACCAGACCACCTTTATTTTGGTTCCACAAGACCCACACGATAAAAGGCATGTGGTCATGGCTGATTTGGGTATATCTTCATTGTCCATGAATGTCCATTTTTTACATACTTCCAGAACACCAGGTGCCTTTGACGCTGTCCCAATTTGATGACAAACGGATCACTAAAAATGGTCCAAAATTTACTTTGGCCAACATCTTGTTACATGGGACAGTGGTGAATTAGGGCCATTGATTGTAAGTTTGTGGGTTCGAGCAGCAGATTGCCCTGAGATAGGTACTGTCTCCATCACTGCTCCCTGGGGCACTGGATTTGGCTGGCCATGGCTGGCAACAGTGTGTTAAATACAGAGGATGTATTTGGTTGTTTCACTGTGTGCTTTGTATACAAGGACAAATAGTCATTTTCACTTCACTTCATTAACTTACTCATTTGTTAGTATCGTTTTTGATAACGGTACCGCTTTGGCTTTCTTTTAATGTACATTACTGTGGTCAAAACCCCGAAGCAAGGTTGTCATCACTCACCTGTAGTGCCAACAGAGAGCCAGAGGGTTGTTAGCGAGTAGAGTCCTGGGCCGTTTGTTAGGGTTTAGTTAGACCGCGCTCACTGCCAGAGTTGCTCGATTGCACTGACACCAGCATGCACTCAGTGCTTCCCCACGGAGAGAAATAATTACTGTTGCGTTGGAGCTGCCTCGCTGTTGCGCCAAGACACAGCTGAAAAAAGAAAACTCAAACAGAACTAATGGAGATCAGCTCCCTGCAGCACATACACACTAGCATGTCAATGTCAGTGTCCAGTCCGTAAATAATACCTGCTCACCGGTGGTCAGGGGGAAGTCCAAAATCCACGGAGGGGCCGACAAATGCTGATATACTCACGTCTGTACCTGTAAAGCTACACTTTACCTGTATAATTTGAAATGGACTATGCATGTATACAAAGGGCAGCACTGTGCTTCTCATTTCTTTTTATTTTGTTTCCCAAGATCCAGACTTTCTTGTATTATTAATGTCTTGTAGATGGACAGAATTCCATCAGAAGGACAGTGTTGTTGTCTCTCATGTTCAGTCCAGTCTGTACCTGAGCAGTTCTCCAGATCTTCCTGAAGGACAGTGTTGTTGTCTCCCATTTGTGGCATCATCTCCACACAGAATAAAAAACAATGTTGATGTCCAAAGAAAAACTTTGGGACGTCCTTCAAGAAGCCTGGAGAAGCGTTCCTGTATACAACTTAAAGATAGGAGCTGGTCTAAGAGTTGAGGCTGTGCTGAAGAATAACGGTGGTGGTGGTGAATACTGACTTCAAAGCTGGTTAGAATGAAACTACATGTTTTCATACACAAATCATTGAGCTACTGTCTCACTTTCACACAAAATATGAAGAAATGAGGGAGATCAAGAGCTTTACACTCCACTGTAGGTGGACCTGCTACAGTGTCTGCACTTATCTTATCACAGGTTATAAGCCCATGAATAACAGCTCTCTGTTCAAAAGCGGAGTTGCTTTCAGCCTCACCGTCTGGTCGGCACGAACAACTCAGCATGTAAATTCAGTAATTAACCTCCACTCCGCAGGCCACCTTCACCCCTTCTGTTAGAACGCACTGCAACAATCTGCAAACAGATGAAACGGGACTGTGAAGTGCTGCTGCCCTCTGATTGGCCAGTGTGACACAATGTTGCCTCCTAAGGCAGCGTGGGTCTCTTCTGTTTGCAGGGCCGTGTGCTTTGCTGCAGGCTGTGAAGCAAATTGCCCCACCGTTGGTCAGTGAGTGAACCCACACTGTAGGAGCTGCAATCTGTGTTACTGCCACTGGGAAAAATAGTTTTGGAGAAAAATGAAACATACACCATACCTCACACGCAGCCTGTGACACGTTTGGCATCTGAAGTTTGCTTGCGCAGTTAAAAGCCAATTAGGTTTATAGACAACTTAAAAAAAAAAAAAAAATGGCCAGACTCTCCTCAAACCATGTCAGGTCATCGCAAACAGTTTTGCTTTCATGGTTTTTGACGTTGTATGAAATGGTCAATTTTGTCCCCACCGCTTTTTGGAATATTACATTTTGCACGTGCTGTTAAACGAAGACGACTTGACATGACTTACTACCGCTCTCGCTTTTCAGGATAAAGGAAACTGGTGAACACTGATACTTTCTAAATATTGGTCAATCGATGGTGATGAGTCAGTTGTTCGAAAACAAGCATTTGCTTAGGCCAGGAGAGTGGCAGACCTTGATGTCTGAGACTTACACACACACACACACACACACACACACACACACACAGATCGTATGTCGCATTGCTATAATTGTGGCTGTGTGTCTAATGGAAAAAGCCACGAAAAGGGATCCGGGCCAGAGAGACTCAGGACAGCCTTCTGACCGCCAGGGATGCTTGTTTGGTGACCGAACTTTAGTGCAGTTTTTGGTTTTTGGGTTTGTCCATCCACACTCTGGCCACAAGTGTGTCCTCACGTATCCCCTCTTGGACATGCGTTACAGAATGCTGGTGAAAACCCATTTTTGGCCCGAGTCTGGATGAATCCACAATTGTGAATAGAACACCAGAGCATGACGTCAAAGCGGCTCCCAAACTCAACCGATCTAAACGTTCGCCATAATTTGTTAGCAAGCCTTGTTCCGGGAGACTCTGACGTTCTTACGCGACTCACTGAAGAAACTGTTCGCCACAGTACACCCGCTAGCTACCGTCTCTCTGATGTCGAAGATAGGCTGATGTAACCTTTGCAAGTACACAACTTTAAAGAGTCTGCTGTTCCTGTGTCTACAGCTGACAGCAGACATCTGTCTTAGCAAGTGGATGTTCAGAATGACAATTATAAGGGCCATAAGAATTTATCAGCTACTGTTATTAGTTACACTGGCGTCCTTCAGTGCAAACCCACCAGTTTGCTCCTCTGGCCACTTGGAAAGTTGGGGTTTGAGCCACTTCTATCAGATATTTATTGGGCTATTATGTATTATGTTCCTTTTTCAATTTCTTAACTCAAAAAGGGGTCAGACAAGGTCACCAATCTTAGCTTCATGTGCCAGAAACCCATAATATCAAGCTCTCTGACTATTAAACAGTAAAAAAGGACATGACATTCCACACAAAACAGTTTCACCAGGAAGTCACTTGACCGTTTTAAAGGGTACGGCGTGTCTTCAAGGTCAGAAAGTGTTCTAGCAATGCACGGGATCAGGAACTGTTAGCAAAACAGGCTTCTTAATGGCAGCTGAGATTCATTTTAGGCAGAAAAGAATTTAAAAATGCTGCTTTATTTCATTCGGCTGCAACTAGAAGTTGGGAAGGTGTGCGGCAAAAGTATGTTTAAAGAGTCTTTTACCATAAAAGGATTAAAAACCCCATAATTAGAGGAGATATTTAGATTTGAATGTTTTGCTTTGTTAGTTTCAAATTGGAAGGCCGACCCCGTTTGGGACAAGCGGCAGATAATGAATGAATGAATGAAATTGGAAGGCATATGTCATACATTGTCCTGAGCCTTAGTGCCTCATTGCCTTTTGCAAAAAAAAAGTTTGCTATGTGCACTCTACTATAATACACATCATTTATTTCTGCTTTCACATATTCATGCATATGTCGCACAGTCTTAGAAACAGTTCAGGGATTCATGACTGCTTGAACGTTGATTCTCGTGTCTAAATTCGCCCAAAAAATGGATACAATTCTTGAATCTTCTTGAATCTCTTGAATTTTAAACCACACCCAAGTCTGCAGCACTTTAATGAAGAGCTGAAAGCCTTTGGTGATGCATGTTTTTATCAAAACAGTTTGGGTGGATGTTGTCGTTTTGCATTTGTAGGCATGGTTTTGCTTCAAAGCGTACTAAACAAGTCTGGGCTGATTGACTACACTGAACAACTGAGCAGAAAATTGGGCAGATTTAGATTTGACTATTAAAATATTTCAACCATGCGAAGACACAACGTCACCACTTGTATCAGCTCCTTTTAAGGCTGGATGTTGAACTACACCTGCTGGAGAGATTTCAACAGCGTTTCCCTGGTTAAACCTATATAATTCACTTCAAAAAGGTTCTAGACAGCTGGAAAGCAGCTGGAAAACAAGCGTTAATCGAAACGAGAACATTCCTGTGAGAGCAATGGAAGCTACAAACGATGGCTGTGGCGAGAGCAGACATTCTCTCTTATCAGTGTGAAATAAACACATCCAGAACAGATTGACCCACATACAGCAACAACCCTCAACCAGTCCCACTGCAACCCCCCCAACAGGTTCTTGCTAATTCACACATTACTCCACATAATCACCACATACAATGGAAAAAATAGCTTTTTGTTTTCCTAATTCAGCGGATGAAAGACTTTTGTCCCCTTTGGCTGAGCACTAAATAACCCAATGTCTTTTAAATGACCAAAATATGCTGAGGGAGCCTTACTGCTGTGAATAAATTCATACACCTCTGCCATTTTGATTTGGCGAAGAAGTTGCATGGTCAAGAATACCCACGGGTCAAAATATTTATGCAACAGTGTCACTTGCTGCACCAGCATGGACACAAGGAAGACTAAAAAGCTTTCCAAGTGAAATATCCCATGAAAAAACATCGCTCATTCGTAATGGTGAAAGCACCTCTTGGTGTAACTAATCCATATAAAACCTTTTTTTATATATATACCCCCCCCCCCCCGATAGTTCCAAACATACCAGAACTAAGCCATTGCTAATTGAACAGGTATACTTGCTGGGATAGAGCAAAAACATTGACCCTCGAAGGGTCACTGGAGGTGAATTGGCAACAGCTCCTGACTACAGTAGCCTCAGATTCACCCTGATTTCATTTAACATTAATCGGCAGTTGGAAAGACACAGCGCAGTTCAAAAAGTCAGTGCTTGGCAGGAAACAAAATCCTCTACTTTTACTGGCCACAATGGCTGCATTGGAGAAGCCAAGAGTCCTCTCTAAAGATCCATTCTCCAAACGGATTCTCTAAAGATCCGTTCTAAACTAAGAGTACGTTGACCACTACCGAGATTTTCCTGGTTTTTGGGTTCCACTGCTTTCCTTGAAAGAAAAATGGATATTTTCACAGTTTTAATAGTTTTGATCTAGGGGCAGATAAAATCTATTGGTTAGGGTTCAAGTCCTGGGCAAACAGGTTTACAACCATGTAAGGGATTCGAGAAATCTCACTGCCTTTGTGTCAGTTTGGATGATAGAAAGACTGTCAAGCATCATAAAACTAGTTTCTAATCACGTATAAAGTAATTAGTATGGATCCCTGAGGATTGTACCACAGTGGAGACAATCAAAACTGGTTAAACCGTTGCTGTTGCTGAAGATTTTGACACATTTGGAGTCTTTGAATGTTGTTTTCCATTTATTTCGGAAGTGGGAAGCCAAAGCTGGGAATGACTGCGTTTCCCACTGCGTTCCACAATGCTGTTGTTTTTCACAGGGTGGGGAAAAGGGTTTGCTAATAGTTCTAGCTCTAGATTATTCCGTAGCAGTACCAGCTGACTGCATGGTATTTCACGGAACAAATATCATAGAAACTTGTCCACAGAAAGAAGTGTGCTATATGTGCTTATTTAACGAGACAGAAGTGCTAATGTGAAAGTGAAACTGACTAATGCCGCTGTGAAACACAGCACAGCACACAGTGAAGCACAACGAAATTACGCCTCTGCATTTTACCCACACACACGTGCAGCAGTGGGCAGCTATCAAAAGAGCCCGGGGAGCAGTGACTGGGACGGTACCATACTCAAGGGTAGTCCCTGATGAATGGAGCCGTCATCTTGGAATGTAGTACTGTGCAAAAGTTTTAGGCAGGTGTGGAAAAAATGCTGTAAGCAAAGAACGCTTCCAGAAATATAAATGACTGTTTATTTTTTATCAATTTACAAAATGCAAAGTGAGCGAAGAAAAGAAAAATCTAAATCAGATCAATATTTGGTGTTTCTACCTTTTACCTTCAGACCAGCATCAGTTCTTCTGGCCCCACAGAGCCCTGATCTCCACACCATCCAGTGTGTCTGGATCACATGAAGAGACAGAAGGATGTGAGGAAGCTACATCCACAGAAGATCTGTGCTCAGTTCTCCAAGATGTTCGGAACAACTTACCGTCCGAGTTCCTTCAAAAACCATGTGCGAGTGTACCTAGAAGAATTGATGCTGTTTTGAAGGCAAAGGGTGGTCACACCAAATATTGATTTGATTTAGATTTCTCTTTTGTTCATTCACTGCATTTTGTTGATTGGTGAAAATAAATGATCAACACTTCCATTTTTAAAAGCATTCTTGGAGAGTATACTCCAACTTTCCAGGGAAGGAAATCTTCAACACATAGATGTAAGGCTGGGATATGGAAACCTGGCTTGGTGCCTGTTTGGGAGGTAAGATATCACACATCATAAAAAAACTTTCTAATCACGTAAAAAGTAATTAGCATGGACCATAGAGGACGGTACCAGAGTGGAGATGATCAAAGCTGGTTGAGAATGACTTTTCAAATTTCCACATATCAATCCACTTACTCCAGAAGAGTTAACTGCATTCCACAAGAAGCTTTTAACTTTAAACCTTCCACTTCCATTCTTTTTTCATGGGAATGGCAAAGGGATGCTAGCATTGTGCCGCCATCTTGGAATGTGAGGAGTGGGTTGGTGGTCGGTTAACTTTCTGGAAAACAGGTTGGAAGGTTGGAATACAGGAAATCTGACTGCCTTTTGTCCGTATGGGTGACAGAAAGACTGCCAGACATCATAAAAACTCATTTCTAATCACGTATAAAGTAATTAGCATGGATCCCTGAAGACTGTACCACAGTGGAGACGATCAAAACTGGCTAAGCCGCTGCTGTTGCTGAGGATTTTTAAAAGGTTTGGAGGCTGAAAACGATGTGCTCTGTTTACTTCAGAAGTTTAATTTCATTTCATATTAATGGTGTTGGTGTAGGGTTTACTAGTGTCGCCCATTCTAGTCAGCCGTATCGGTTGATTACACATTTCTTCACCGTGTATACGACTGATCTGATGAGACAGAAGTGTCCATAAACCGCATTTACTGCACTCACTACTTCAGCCATCTTGGAATTCGAAGTCGATGGGTCGGCGTGCCTTACCAAGTGGGAAACTGTCTCAGGAGATCTTCCGGCTGCATTTTCTGGAAGATACAGACTTCCCAGTTCAACTGGGTGAGGTTTGACGAGGCTAATCCCTCAGAGGTGACGTGAGCTAGCATATCACCCAAAATAATGTTATTGGAGAGACAACGAAGGTATAGAGTTTAGATTTTACCACTTTTTTAAGTGAAAGTGGCTATTATTATCGTTGCAATCAACCTCTGCACTTATACCACACCGTACGGCAGGGGGCAGCTACTGAAAGCGCCTGGGGAGCAGTGATGGGCACAGTACCTTGCTCATAGGTACCTCAGAGCAACCTACTGGTCTGGGATTCAAACCCACGACCTTCTGATCCTGGAGCCTCGTCTCTAAACACTACACCACCGCTTCCATCGCTACGTTCCTCATAAAAACAGAAACAGGCTTGTGCTACCACAGAAAACGCTTTATCTGGGCGAGGAACCGCCAAGGGGACAGAGACTAGCTTCCTCCCCTTTTCCACACTTGTTTTTCTCGGAAACGAAGACTTCGTGGACGTGCTCGGAGATCTCCCTGGTGTATCGCATCTCTCGGAGTGTGTGTGAGAGAGTGTGTGAGGAGAGAGGGAGGGTGTATTCAAAGGCTGGGCAGGTTTGAAGCTAATGCTAATCTGATTCCTGTCAGGAGCGCAGCGCGGGAAAACTTCCCCCAACGGCTCTGCTCTGAGGGGACGGGCATGGACAGCGGACTGTCCTCGTTTTCTCCTCGCAGGCTGACCGACGAAGCCCGTTCGTGCGCTTTGTGAGGGAAAAACGCAAGCCGGAGGTGGACAGAAGAGCGCCCGGGTGTCCGTTAATCTACCGGAGGGATGAACTCCTCGGCAGGAGCCGGGAATTACCGCCGGGGCTCCTCTAAAGGGGACAAGGTGAGCGACTCGACAGCGAACTAACTTTTACACTTCTTCAGACACACTCTGTCTCTCTCGCACGCAGACAGAGAGCGCGTTCAGAATGTCCAACCAACTCCGAGATTCGGAGCCACACCGTCTTCCTCGGCGCGCGCTGCGGTGAACGAGTCGCGCCGTTGAGCCGATTCCCGCGAACTGTTCCGGAGTGCGATTCGCGAGGCAACTAGTTGTAACTGTTTGCAGTGAGTCAGAAGAGTCGATTCGCACGAACGAATGAATCAGTTAGACTTAGATGTATAGAGAGAAATATTTTACAGACATGAATAGATAGATAGATAGATAGATAGATAGATAGATGGATAGATGGATAGATAGATAGATAGATAGATAGATAGATAGATAGATAGATAGATAGATAGATAGATAGATAGATGGATAGATAGATAGATGGATAGATGGATAGATAGATAGATAGATAGATAGATAGATAGATGTATAATTTAAATGACTGATTGACAGATAAAAGGATCAATGAATAAACAGATAGAATAAAAAACAGATTGATGGAGAGACACAGAGAGATGATGTAAAAGATGGATGGAAGGACAGCTGGATAGATTGATCAGAGCCGAGGAACGAAGAGAAGTACAGAGAGCGAAAGAGAACAACCGTCTGAGACAGGACAGAATACAGAGCAGCCGAGACCTGAGACAGAGACAGAGACAGTACAGAGACAGAGACAGGACAGAGACAGTACAGAGACAGAGACAGAGACAGTACAGAGACAGAGACAGTACAGAGACAGGACAGAGACAGAGACAGTACAGAGACAGAGACAGTACAGAGACAGAGATAGGACAGAGACAGAGACAGGACAGAGATAGGACAGAGACAGTACAGAGACAGAGACAGTACAGAGACAGGACAGAATACAGAGCAGCCGAGACCTGAGACAGTACAGAGACAGGACAGAGACAGAGACAGTACAGAGACAGAGACAGGACAGAGACAGTACAGAATACAGAGCAGCCGAGACCTGAGACAGTACAGAGACAGGACAGAGACAGGACAGAGACAGTACAGAATACAGAGCAGCCGAGACCTGAGACAGTACAGAGACAGGACAGAGACGGGACAGAGACAGGACAGAATACAGAGCAGCCGAGACCTGAGACAGTACAGAGACAGGACAGAGACAGTACAGAGACAGGACAGAATGCAGGTGGCGAGACCTGAGACAGTATGTGAGACAGGGTGAGTGTGAGACAGGGACAAAGACAGTACACCGCATGCATACAGAGACAGGACAGAGACAGTACAGAGACAGGACAAAGACAGTACAGAGACAGGACAGAGACCTTGAAGAGACAGGACAAAGATGGGACAAAGACAATACAGAGCCAGTGAAGAGACAGGACAAAGACAGTACAGAGACAGTGAAGAGACAGTACAGAGACAGTGAAGAGACAGGACAGAGACAGTGACAGGACAGAGACAGTGAAGAGACAGCACAAAGACAGTGAAGAGACAGAGACAGTGAAGAGACAGGACAAAGACAGGACAGAGACAGTGAAGAGACAGGACAGAGACATAGAAGAGATAGGACAGGACAGAGACAGTGAAGAGACAGGACAAAGACAGTACAGAGACGAGTGAAGAGACAGGGACAGGGGACAGTGAAGACAGGACAGAGACAGTGAAGAGACAGGACAAAGACAGTACAGAGACAGTGAAGAGACAGTGAAGAGACAGAGACAGTGAAGAGACAGGACAAAGACAGTGAAGAGACAGGACAGAGACAGTGAAGAGACAGGACAAATACAGTGAAGAGACAGTGAAGAGACAGGACAAAGACAGTACAGAGACAGGACAGAGACAGTGAAGAGACAGGACAGAGACATAGAAGAGATAGGACAGGACAGAGACAGTGAAGAGACAGGACAGAGACAGTGAAGAGACAGGACAAAGACAGTACAGAGACAGTGAAGAGACAGAACAGAGACAGTGAAGAGACAGAACAGAGACAGTGAAGAGACAGGACAGTGAAGAGACAGGACAGAGACAGGACAGAGACAGTGAAGAGACAGGACAGAGACAGTGAAGAGACAGGACAAAGACAGAACAGAGACAGGACAGAGACAGGACAGAGACAGTGAAGAGACAGGACAGAGACAGGACAGAGACAGTGAAGAGACAGGACAGGGCAGAGTGAAGAGACAGGACAGAGAGACAGGACAGAGACAGTGAAGAGACAGGACAGAGACAGTGAAGAGACAGGACAAAGACAGTACAGAGACAGTGAAGAGAGACAGAACAGAGACAGTGAAGAGACAGTGAAGAGACAGGACAGAGACAGTGAAGAGACAGGACAGAGACAGGACAGAGACAGTGAAGAGACAGGACAGAGACAGGACAGAGACAGGACAGAGACAGGACAGAGACAGTGAAGAGACAGGACAGAGACAGTGAAGAGACAGGACAGAGACAGGACAGAGACAGTGAAGAGACAGGACAGAGACAGTGAAGAGACAGGACAGAGACAGTGCGCTGTCCCATACTTTATTCAGAGTCAGTAAACATGCAAAAGGTGTGGAATAACAATAACTGACATTGCCAACCAGAGAGAAAAGGAAGTTCATGAATAAAGAGACTGGTTCAGTGAGAGGTGTGTGTGTGTGTGTGTGTGTGTGTGTGTGTGTGTGTGTGTGTGTGTGTGTGTGTGTTATTAGTGGAACACGCTGTAAAAAACTGGTGTAAAAGCCCATTACTCATCATATTTCCTGCATATTTAGCATTTTAGAAATACAGCGGCAATTTTTTTCTTATCTTAGAAATACCCTTAAAATACTCTCCATGTGTTGTTAATATTCCAGTTTCTTTTCTACACTACTATAAAGTGTGATACTGTAATAAACATTTTCAATGTATTTCAAAATGTTTCCATTGTTCAGATTAAGCCTAAGCCTGGACTAAATGTTTAATGATAAGATACACTTGAGTTAAGACTTTACTTAAGTACATATACTTGAGTAAAAGTATTTATTTGACTACTTTACTAAATACAAGTGAAGAAGTACAGGAATGTACTGAGAGTGTAAAGTGAAAAGTACAGGAATGTACTGAGGTGTAAAGTAAAAGTACAGGAATGTACTGAGAGTGTAAAGCAAAAGTACAGAAATGTTCTGAGAGTGTAAAGTAAAAAGTACAGGAATGTACTGAGAGTATAAAGTAAAAAGTACAGGAATGTACTGAGAGTGTAAAGTAAAAAGTACAGGAATGTACTGAGGTGTAAAGTAAAAGTACAGGAATGTACTGAAGTATAAATAAAAGTACAGGAGATGTACTGAGGTGTAAAGTAAAAGTACAGGAATGTACTGAGAGTGTAAAGTAAAAAGTACAGGAATGTACTGAGAGTGTAAAGTAAAAGTACAGGAGTGTACTGAGAGTGTAGAGTAGAGACGTGTCTCCTCTGAAGGACGTCTGGAGCGTCTGTGCTGAAAGTGAACTGAATCTCACTCCATATTAATAGAATTAAAATTTTTAAATTTTTAACATTATTAAAGTGATTTTAGTTTATTTGATGAATTGAGACAGCTTTAATGTAACAGACTGTAAAAACATTCTTATTGTTCCTGTGTCCTCTTGGTTCTCTTATGAAATTTAACAAATTCTGCATGAGTGTGGCGGCGCCGGTTCCAGTCCCAGACTCCCTCAGTGAAAACAGCACTTCTTTGATCTCCTTTTTAATAAAATTAATAAAAGCTCATCAGTTTAATAAAAGCTCATCAGTGAAGCCCACGGGCCGAGAGTGTTATTTGGACCAGTGTTCAAAAAAACTCCATCAACAGGATATTTTTTGGGTCTCCATCAAGCCTGGTCCACAACTGATGGTCCAGATTAAACAAGGTGGTGTTACCCAGCCCTTGCAGAACCCCACACCCAAATACAGCCACAGAACACTGGTTTTGGGGGACAGTTTCTGAAACCTTAACAGGACATCTTAAAAGTAGAATTTTATATTACTCCCTTGTGTTGGCAAATTAGACCGTTAAATATAAGAAACCAATCTTTTAGGGTGCAAAGTGTCTAAAGTTACAAGGTTCTAGATATAGGGCTATCAGTGAACTGATTACATGATCATGGAATCATCTACTCCTGGTTCTTCCTTCATGTCTTCAGTGAGGCGCTTTGTTCTGCTTGAAGGTTCAGACGTAGATCACTGTGTGGATTAACCAACACAGAACTATCAAACTGCTCAGAGACTGGACTGAACATGAGAGACAACAACACTGTCCTTCAGGAAGATCTGGAGAGAACTGCTCGTGCAGAGACTGGACTGAACATGAGAGACAACAACACTGTCCTTCAAGGAAGATCTGGAGAACTGCTCAGGTACAGAGACTGGACTGAACATGAGAGACAACAACACTGTCCTTCAGGAAGGTCTGGAGAACTGCTCAGGTACAGAGACTGGACTGAACATGAGAGACAACAACACTGTCCTTCCAGGAAGATCTGGAGAGAACTGCTCCAGGTACAAGAGACTGGACTGAACATGAGAGAGACAACAACACTGTCCTTCAGGAGAGATCTGGAGAGCAACAAGGTACAGAGACTGGACTGAACATGAGAGACAACAACACTGTCCTTCAGGAAGATCTGGAGAACTGCTCAGGTACAGAGACTGTACTGAAAATGAGAGACAATAACACTGTCCTTCAGGAAGATCTGGAGAACTGCTCAGGTACAGAGACTGGACTGAACATGAGAGACAACAACACTGTCCTTCAGGAAGATCTGGAGAACTGCTCAGGTACAGAGACTGGACTGAAAATGAGAGACAAAACACTGTCCTTCAGGAAGATCTGGAGAACTGCTCAGGTACAGAGACAATACATGTGGTAGCAAAATGTGAAGCCCAAGACTTTTGAGCAGTGCTGTATGTATGCATGTTATTCCAATGGGCTTTTCTGCCCCAACTCATCTCCAACCTTCTCAGGATGGATGGATGAATTAATCAGATGTTCATGAACACCACCGTCTGGATTATCATAGCTACAGATTAAGGTTGGAAGAGTAAAAAGAGTGTCTGAGTTCTTGTGTTTTGGGGACAAAGTGTAGTATGGAGAGCAGACAGACTTGGGTGAGGTTCCTGTTGGTGAAAGATCAGTCGAAGGTTGTGGGACATCCTGTCGCTGGTCTGTGTACACCATGGACACTTCATGATCCCCAGGTATGGTGTATGGATGTTAGAGTTTAGATGGTACACTTTGGAGGTCAGATAGGGTGTCCAAGACTTTAGTGTCACAGCACTGCTTGTTTTTTGCTGGACTTCTGGTGGTCTCACCCACCCACCCGCACTCACACACACACACACACACACACACACACCTACACACACACACACACACACCAACACACACCCTTATCTGTCCCTGACAGTGTGCCTTGGCTGCAGTGCAGAGAAGACAGGAAGAAGGATGCTTTGCTTGCTGTGCTCTATTCAGATGTCACTATTTTTCTGCTTTAACTGGAGCCTTGTCATTTATATCATTTTACAGCCAATGGACAGAGTCCTAGGAGACATCAGGCTGTGCAGTGAACTAAGCATGCCCTCTAGTGGTAGGATGAGTGCATCACGAGCCTGTGGACTATCATTTTTAACCAATAACCTCTTTCAACTCTTTCTAAAACCTTCTAATGGTGTGTTTTCACTGCAAAGTAATTTCAAACTGATTATTTTTTAGACTAACAAAAAGTACACTGACTGGAGGACGCTTCTCACAGCGGTGGCCCAGAGGTTTAGGAGTAAACAGCAAGACCAGTAGGTCATGGGTTCGAATCCCAGACCAGCCAGTTGGTGTTAGGTGTCCTTGAGCGAGGGTCTGTCCCCATCACTGCTCCCCCAGGCTGGACGGTGTGTGTGTTACAGAGGATGTATTTGGTTGTGGTTCCTTATTGCTGTGCTGGTTCCAATAGTCACTTTCACTTTCATCACTTTAAAAATTGCTTGTAAAATTTACAGCCAAAATAAAAGTTCAAAGATTTTACTTAATAAACTAAACTGTTTATTTTTGATTTGATCTATCTATCTATCTATTATTGACTGACGTCTTTGATTGCAATTTTCATTTTGGTTCATCACCAATCATGCGCCAGCTGAATGCTCGCCCATCCCTCTTGGACCGACTTCAGGAACCCCATTAAAATTAAACAGTGCGACTCTTTTGGGCCCCCAGAACCAGATCAATATGGAGCTGAGCCGCTGAGCCAAGGTTCATTTAGAGGTCATTTCTTATGGGGTTCCAATTATTCCAGTGTCCAGACTGATCTCCAGATCTTCGTTATCAGTCCTGCATCTGTTCATCACACACTTCACACATTCCTATAGAGCCAAATGATACAAAACCATTCATCCGTCTCACAACCTGCCTGTCTGCCATCATGCGCTGGATGAATTCTCACAGGAGCTCCTGGAGGAAACACACAGACACAGGGAGAACATGCAAACAGTTCTTTGGATGGTGGGAGGAAACCAGAGCTCCTGTAGGAAACGCACACAGATACGGGGACTATATGTCCGCTTTGCACAGAAAGGACCCACAGTTGGACTGGAGATGATGCATCATCCCCCTAGGTGTGTGTGTTTGTGTGTGTGTGGGTGTGTGTCTGTCCTGTGATGGACAGGTGAACTGTTCAGGGTGTCCCCGACCTGGGATAGACTCCAGCAACCCTAATTAGCAGTTCAGAAAATGAGTGAGAGAGTGAGTGTTCAATTAAATTGAAAGACCTGTTGAATATTAATAATAACAAGAACATCATAAATATTTAAATCAACACCTGCTATTGAATAATAATAATAATAATAATAATACACTTATAAATAATAAACATTAATGAAGCATCCGTTCACTTTTTGGGTTAAAAGTAAGAAGTTGAAAGGAATATAAGGGAGACATTGAGAACACAATGCGTGATCTAAATCTGCGTCTCAAGGTCAGAGGCAATAAGGGATATTTCTGTGGTTAGTAATTCTGAAAGCACGAGGCTGTGTGGCAGGACTCCTAACTGCATCGTTGATTCAGTGGAGGGCTTTTATTAATGAATGCCAGGCTTTGAAAAGACAAGGACACAAAGTGGTGACCAGTGCTGTTACAGGGGAGGGTGGCTCACTTTATTAAATTGCATCAGGGCTGTACTGCATTCCGAACTGCCTGGACAGGAGCACTATTCTGCACCAGTAAGAGTCCTCGGGCAAGACTCCCAACATTAGTGTACATCTGTAACATGGTTCAGCTTTTTGTGATGGTTCTTCATGGGGTTCTTCAGTGAAGGGTTATTTTATGGCATTGCTAATGAGGGTTTTCCTCCAATAGGGAATGGGTTCTTAAACCAGTTTCCTTCAGGATCACTTTCCTACTAGTTTTGCGTGAACAATTGTAATCAGATGACTAGCAAGGGTTTTGAACAACGCCCAATGGAAGCAGTTTGACAAACCACTCGGGTTTTGCTGGAACTCGTGAATGGATCCAAAACGTAGAAGACCAGTGGTCACAGAAAGAGCAACGGGCCACCATACCTGAGTCCAATGGGGCTGCGGCCTAGGCCATGCCCAGTTTACAGAAATCTTAGGGACAGTCAAACTACTTTGGACTAATTTGGAGTATAAGGACCCAAAAGACAGATGGAGATTTTGTGAAGTCTCTTGAGGAAAGCTATCTAGTCGCCATACCATGTTGATGACTTCTTTGGATTGGGACCCTTGAGAGTGATTTGGGATTTTCCTGTAAATGCCTGCTTGTTTCATTTTTGACCCCTGCATGTGTGATCGCTCCTATTGGCCGTCCCTCATTTAAAACTCCATGACTTGAGATCTTGTCTTTCTCTTTTCAAGGCTCAGAGACACCTTCTTCCTGAAGCTCAGAGACACCTTCTTCCTGAAGATTCATTGCATTTTCCGTCGTTGCATTCTGCATCTTCTCCAAACTATGAATGATACGCCCACTGATGTCGTTCTGTTTTTTGTTTCAGCAAAGAACCAGCTTTCATGGTTTTCAGCCCATAGATTTTGGGTCAAATGCTCTGAACCGTGTGCACCAGAATGAGACCTGTTGAGACGGGGTGTCGTTTGTGTCAGTGAAGGTCTTACGGTGCTTCAGCTGGAGAATGTATGTCACCGCAGAGAAGCTTGTTTGTGTGTTGTTGAGCAAGACTGGGCATTAATGCCGTTCTGCTGTATCTCCTGCTGGCAGGAGCTGGGGAACTTGGGAACTGGGGGTGTTAGGAAGGTGCATTTAAATGTTTGCATGTTTGAACATACTGTATGTGTTTGATTTAGAAATAGGTTTTGCTGCTTGAGCGATTTAAAAGTCGCTCCAGATTGCTGATGCAGGGCCAGCTTTGACTTTGGAATTTCTTTGGAGGGTGGATGTGAGGAAAGGGCATCTCTTATTTCCTGACTCCAGCGTGAGTCTTCAAAATGTACAGTAGGGTCTTAAAATCCACTGCCATAACAACATTTCTCATCAGAATCTTCTCTGCTGAGGGGTATGGACATGTCCAGAGGAGAGACAAGGAGAATATCAGGAGAAGGATGTTGAGGATGGAGCTGCCAGGAAAGAGAAGAAGAGGAAGGACAAAGAGGAGGTTTATGGATGTGGTGAGAGAGGACATGCAGGCGAACGTTGTGAAAGAAGAGGCAGAGGACAGGAAGACATGGAGATGGTTGATCTGCTTGATGTTTCTGAGAAGTGAAAGTGACAATGTTTCATTGTGCGCACAACACAGTGAATCACAACAAAATTCTTTCTCTACATTTAACCCACACACACTGTGCAGCAGGGTGCAGCCGTATCCAGCGCCGGGGATGGTACCTTGCTCAAGAGTACCTCAGGGCAACTTACTAGTCTGGGGTTTGAACCCATGACCTTCTGATCCTTTGACCAACTCCCTAACCACTAGGCCACCTCAATAGAGAAGATCTCCTTTCGGCCATTGCCGTTGCGACTCACCGAGACAAAAATGATATGCTTGAAAAAAGCACAAAGGCTGCATAACACGATATCTTCATAAGGATCCACAGACCTGTGTCATCAGTTATCTATCCTTCTGTCAATCCATCCATTCTCGGAAAAGAAAAACTCCAAACTCCAAATGAATCCATTTGGGTAAAAAAAAAAAGAGTGAATCCAAGAACAATGAAAGGAGATGAAACGATGATGACATTTTCACCAGGCAAGTGCAATGTCCCACCAAGATGAGGAATGGAACAGGAAATGAATGCGAGTGAAAAATTGAACTGGAGGGCATCTTAAAATGATTTCACTCCTTTTTCGGTCTGGGGAGGGCAGGGTTCAGTCTCTACGACTCCCCTTGACCCCAGGAAATGAATGCGAGTGAAAAAATTGAATCATCAAATCATCCCAACAATTAACTCAACCTTTCCGACTTGTCCTCAGTCAACTCCAAAAGGCAGTTTATGCACTTCACACATGTTTGCCTAAACCAGAGCGCCCAGTCTCCTCGCCAGGTTGGATCTGGGTGTTATTTTTAATGCGCTGTCTGTCTCCCTAAGCGGATGTAGCTCATTTATGAAGCTCATATTAATCCCGCGGCCGTCTCCGCTCCACACGATTTACGCCAGCTGGAAAGGTTAGCTCCCATCATTTATGTCGATTGGGTAACGCTTTCTGTCGAGTCGCGAAGATTGAGAGTTCGTCTTGTGAATGTGAAACTTTCCCCTCTGGAAACTTTCCTCTGGAGGCCTGTTTGTTGATTATCCTGCAGCAGCGACACAAAGAAGATGCAGCTGAAGCGGATGGGATTAAAGGACTGCTGTAATTGGTTGTTTCTATAATTGACCGATCTGTCCACTGCTCGGTTCATCGACTGCTTGAGGGATCTCCAACATTTTCATACCCAGGGCCCACCTGGACACCTGGATGAAGAATTCTTCATATCTTTATCCTTTTGCCATTCCATATGTGATGGAGTCTGGACTGAATTTTCCAACAGTAATTAGTTTTTTCTAAGTAAATGTGTGTCTGGGATTGCTGGAAGTTTCATTAGTATGATGTTTTATTTTCAATTTGTCCTTCTGTATTAAAACTGATAATGTTTATAGTTTAAACTTTCACTTTCACTTGCAGGGACTTTGGTGCAATGTGGATTTTTTGCCCAAACAGGGAATCAAACCCTGATTCCCTGACAAACATAAGGACCGAATTGCATGTTTTTTTCATTGCACAATAGATTTTATGGTCAAGTAGGTTTTATTAACATTTCACCCCTAATCACAGAACAGTGAAACATAACAATGTTCCCCCAGAACCAGGGTGCTACACATGAAACAACATCTGACATGGACATAGAACATGCTCTAACACATAAGACATAAGTGCAGACAAGACAACAAACAAGGCAAAAACAATACAGCACAACAGAATACATACATTCAACGCAGAGCAGAGACAGTACTGCAAATGAATTTGGTGGAGCCACGGTGGAAAACCTCAGAACCAAAGTGTCAAGGGATTGCTAGTGATGGCTACCAACCATGCTAACCACAACAATTAGTGTTTCCAACAGGAAGAGATAGATCAATAATGCAAGAAGACATGCAGTGCTGGTTCATTCCAGGTTTCTATGACGTTTTTATCTAAAGTCTCCATCAATCCACCAGATTTGCACTCAGTTTGGACAAAAAAGGGGTCTCAAAACCCACCTGTGAAGGTTACAGTACCATTATAAACTGGAGCCCTCTTGATAGCCCTCTTGACACATGGGCAGACTCTAGAGCACCTTTACATTTACATTTACGGCATTTTAGCAGACGCTCTTATCCAGAGCGACTTACATGTCCTAATTACAGGGACAGTCCCCCTGGAGCAACTCAGGGTTAAGGGTCTTGCTCAGGGACCCAGTGGTGATAGTGCCAGAGGTGGGATTCGAACCGGGGACCTCTTGATCCAGAGGTCTGTAGGCAAGTACCCTAAAGAGATCATGTCAGAAGTGGGACCTTCTCATGGTCCATGGTCTAGCGGTAGTAGGACAACCCTTTTTTTACATTAAAACAGAAAGCAACTCAATACTATAATTAGGACATGTCGAACCAGAACCAGTAGGTCCTTCCTTTCACTTTGTGGAGTTTGCATATTCTTCCTCTAAATGCTCCAGACTCCTCCTTATGCGTCCACCAATGGGCTGGCAACCTGCAACCGTCCCATGCTGCTTGAAAGTGAAAGCGACCATTTACAATTGGGAAACAAAGCACAGCACACAGTGAACCACAACGATATGCATCCTCTGCAATTAGCCCACACACACCGTCCAGCAGGGGGCACCCGGGGAGCGGTACCTTGCTCAAGGCAACCTCAGGGCAACCTAATCCTTCAGGATTTGAACCTTCCATCTTCTATTGTCCAATCTCTATTGGTCTAATCGTGCGCTAGTTTGAATTCGGCCAGTTGGCTGACCCAACCTCTGCAGCCCCTGTGACAAAATATCGGCCATGTTTGGATTAGGATACAAACCACATTCAAGAAGAAACCAGGAATCTATTTAGCCTCCCAATCCTGCAACTCCAAAAGATTCCCAGTTGAGGGAACCAAGCCTTCAGCTCTGTCTTTGTTCTCTTGCCTATTTCATTGCCTTTGTTCCTTTTTGAAATTGCACAGATTGGAGGAAAGTATTTCCTCATCCTTGGCTCAGATTGATGAAGAAAAGAACGCCCGCCATTAATAAAAGCAGTCCAACGGGAAGCGAAATATTCCATTTTATTAATGCGCGGGCATCTCTCTTCGCTGCCACAAAAAAGCATCTTAATCTAAATAACGAGCAAGTGTGAAAAATGAGCTCGGAGCAGCCGGCCAAACAAAAGCCGTGCTCTCCGCCTAGCTGCGTCTGCTAAATGGATGATGCAGCCGTGGCCCTGTTTGATAATGCTGGTGGCGAGGATTTGCATTTGACAGCGGGTTTAAATGAACTCCTCATTGAGCTGAATTTTAACACCGCTGTTCGTTCGGTTGCCTTTAGCAAGGCAAAGCCTCTCCCTCGCCTAGTCTTCTCAATGCCGCGGCTGTACGGTAAAAGCCTGCAAAGTACCTTGGGAAAGAAATATAAAAGGCGATACGGATGCAGAGCAGCTGCTCTTTGATGTAGTAAGAAAAAACCCAAGGCCAACTCTCTGTGAGAATATGTTTTATACACGGTCCATGCATAAAATATTAGCGGGGTTGCGCTCGGCTGCATCTGCTTGTTCACCGTTCATGATCTTTGGGAACCATCGCAGGCCGTCTAAGGTGAGATGGAATGTCGTACATGTGAAATGGGTTGTATTCTGGAGGACGTTGAACAAGGGCCAGCATGCACTCTAATCCAGAGAAACCTTTTTACAAAAGTGAGACAGTAGTTCAGTGATTTGTGTACAAACACATATAGATCCAGTCTAAACACAAAGGGAGTTTCATTCTAACCAGCTTTAAAGTCAGTATTCACCACCGCCACCGTTATTCTTCAGCACAGCTTCAACTCTCTTAGACCAGCTCCTTTCTTTAAGTCGTCTTCAGGAACAGTTCTCCAGGCTTCTTGAAGGACGTCCCAAACTCTTCTTTGGACGTCGGCGGCCTTTTGTTTTCTCTGTGGAGCTGATGCCACACTGCTTCTGAAACTGCTCAGGTACAAAGACTGTACTGAAAATGAGAACCAAAAACCTTCAGGAAGCCTGAATGTATCTGTGGTTCTTCCAGCAGAAACCTAGTCAACAGTGGACTTTTCCTGGTTCCTGCCATTATATAGCCTCTCCTTCATTCATACATCTCCTCTATTTCAGCCATTCCACTCCAAACTGGTAGAAAAACAGGCTGGGTCACCAAGGACTAAAGAATCCTGAACAAATCTGCAACCCTCTTGGTGGAAAATGGACAAAAACAGAACACCGCCCTGACCGGAAATCTAATCCAGAACCTTCTCGATGTGAGGTGACAGCTCTAACGGTCTTGCTGATTTATTGTCTTCTGAAATGTCATGTGTGAGACTGAATTCCTCAAACATTCAGTTTTAGGAACACACTTTAACCAGCAAAAATGGCCAGAGAAGAGTGCAGACTTGGGAGTTTTGGAGTTTTAGGTCCTTGTTAGCAGACCCAGCGCTAAACCCAGCAGTTGAACAAGTCACCACCCCATACACCTGGTTACTGGTTACCCTTTACAGAAATACCTGGAAGCAGTGTTCTCTTTCTCTCAAAGAGGTCATAATGAGAGCACTCAGTCAGGAAGGGTCTGAATAGAAGGCAGTGCTGCTATGGTTCTAGGACGTGCTTTGTGTTGGGTTTGTTTTGAGAAATGCTGTGAAGTGCAGGAACAGGCTGTTGTAATGCCTGAGCGCTGAGTGTAAATCAGCAAGGCTGTGGTTTTCTTTGAGGTGGCAGGAGTGTGATTAGGTCCCTTTTGTGTACTCAAGTTTCGTTTTGCGTTTTGCACTCTACTGTTTGAGCACAAAGCTCTATTGCACGTGTCTCTTACCAAGAGTGAGGAGAGTTTCAGGTGGACACATCTGAATTAATGCTGAAAAGCCACTCACAAGGACTAAACCTCTGCTGTATTTGTTTTGATTACTTATCTCAATGCTAAATTTAGCTCTCCAGGCTGCTTTTGTAAAGGAAATCATGTTTAAGGTTCTCAGAAATTTGGTGAGCTCTCAAGGTGTGTTCTCAAGGTGAATTCTGTTTCATTTGGTGTGATTTGGCTCAAATTTTTCCAACCTTTATCTGAATGCTGGTCCTGCAAAGTAAACTCCAGTCAATCAATAACTGACCTAGTGGTCAGGGACTAGGCCCCAGGATTGGAAGGTCATGGGTTTGAATCCATGAACAGTAGGTGGCCCTGAGGTACTCTTGAGCAAGGTACCATCTCTTTTGCTGCTCCTTTGGCTCTTTAAATAGCTGCCCACTGCTGCACAGTATATGACCAATACCAACGTTAATTAGGGAACATTAATTGTTCTTCTGTGGAATCACAAAGGAAACCTTTTTAGCTAATTTTTATGCACAATCGTCTCCATTTCCACCAACTGGACAGGACTCCCCCATCAGAGCAGTTCTCCAGATCTTCCTGAAGGACAGTGTTGTTGTCTCTCATGTTCAGTCCAGTCTCTGTACCTGAGCAGTTTGATAGTTCTGTGTTGGTTAATCCACACAGTGATCTACATCTGAACCTTCAAGAAGAACAAAGCGTCTCACTTAAGACACGAAGCAGAGAAGAACCAGGAGCAGATGATTCCAGATGATCAGGTGATTCATTTACTGTTGATGCTGAACACTGAGTGGGTGGAACCTCTTTATCTAGAACCTTTCATCTCTTAAACATTTGTTTCCATTTCTTTCAGTAATGTTATATTTTATAATTTTAATTTTATAATTTTATGCTGTATATGAATTTGAGCAGAAACACCTTCCTCTTCAGAATCAGTGACAGTGACCGTCTAAGACTCTTCTTATCATATATTTTGGGCCTGGCATTGTCTTTTTTTGCAGGTTTGTGCATGAGCTCCTTCCTGTTTGGCCCTGAACATAACCATAATCCTCAGCCTGTATTTCAGGAGCTTTCAGTGTCCCCAGTCCAAGAGAGGATAGGGTGAGAATACTATCCCTTCCGCCAACCCGAACCCACGAGAAAACAGGCAATATTGTCAGGATGTCTGTGCTTTCCGGGGAGGTGGCCATGCGGAACTCAATCAGAGACGACACAGGTAGCCTTCAGAATTGTCTGTGGGGAAATAAGCCAGCAGACAGTTGTCTCCACAAGTTTGTGCGGCGCTCCATCAGAAACCCTTGTGGTCCGTGGTTGAACTCAGATAGCAGCTACAGTGCTGTCTTGAATCACAAATGCCCGAGTGACGGACAAGAGGATTTAGCCCCTTTTAACTTCATGAGATACACTATGTGGAGTTGCTTGTTGTATTGGCTGTAAGATCTCCGTAACGTGGTCCAAATGAAGATTAACCGCTGATATTCTTGGGACGGTGTTACATTTAGTCTAGAAATCAAGTCTCATTTCCCTTTAAAATAAACAAAAATCTCTTTGAAGATAGAGCATGAAGATGAGCCCCTGAGAAGAACCAAGACTCAAAAGAAAAAAGCTCTGCAAGCTCTGTAAACTGGTGGAAATGTTGGCCGGTTCACCAGACAGCACCTCGGTTCAAAAAGTTCTAATCAGAAACAGTTCAGGAATGAGTTTTAAATGGAGAAACTCTGAGATAACATCTAAAGGAAATGCTCTGCAGGAGCATAAATGATCACTGCTGAGAGGAATCAACAGGGGAACCCATTCTCCTTTGGGCTGTGTCGAGCTCTTACAAAAGAAAAGATCCAGGACATCAGATTTCGTGATCAGAAGATATACAGATTGTATTTCATGGACAAGATGGACAAGAAAGCCTTGTTAAATATTAAAGTGTGAGGATACAGAAGCACACTGAAATCGCTGAAGTGTTTCCATTGTTTGTGTATTGAAAATATTAATATTTCACTTTTTGCTGCTCCCTCAGCGTTCTGAGCGTTCAGGCTGATTATAAACCTGATGGAAAACCATAAGGTTTCTCCAATATCTGCACACACAAGAAACAAAAGAAACATGTAAAAGCAAAAATAAAAATAAAATGCAGAAGCATTTTTTCAGGGTTTAGTCAGAGCTTGGTTTTGCTAAGTAGCTGTGAAAACCTTATAAGGAGTTTTTCCTTTTGAGGTTCCCCTTTGTGGTTCTTACTCATACTCTTAAGGGTGTTCCGTTTTTGAGTTTTGGTTCCTCTTAGTGATTCTTTCATGCTCCAACAGGGTTTCTCCTAGTGTTTCTTTTATATGTTCTTAAGGAGGTTCTATTTTTGAGCCATGGTTCTGCTCAGTGGTTCTCTTCTTCTCTAGTAGAGTTTCTTCATTCTTGGTCTTGGTTACTCTACGAGTAAGTTTCCTCTCCTCCTTCTCTTTTCCTTTTAAGGCTCGGTTCCTCTAAGCGATGCTTTCTTGAGCACTTCTGATTTTGTATCTTGGTTCCTCCTAGTGGTTCCTGCTCATGCTCTTACAGGCTCTGTCCTTGATTCTTCTCAGTGATGTAGTATAGAACTGGCATTGCTTTATTTTTGTTCTGTTTCATTTCGTTTTCAGGTTGGCTGCTGGAAAATCGCACATTTCAGAAACTTCCCTGTCATGGCTTCTGTCCAGTCCGATGAGAAACAAACGATTGTGTCCCAAATGCTGAAGAATTTAAAATTAGACTGCAGATTGAACGAAAGAGTAATAGTCACAGTTGTACTGAATGTGTGGTGGTTATTTGAACACCTCCCAACGTTCCGTTTCCTTCTAAAAGGGTTGAATAAAGCCTGGCATGAAGCTCTGGAGCTGCCTGTAGATGCTGATAACCTTCTCTCATCCACTACAGAGCTTCTCGCTTTCAACCAGGCCATTCGACTCCTGCACGCTTCATACTGCCGGACGGCCGAGAAGATACAAGCCTGTTAACCGCCTGCTGGGAAGCGAGGAGGAAAAATAAAATAAAAAAATGAAACATGAAATAAGTATTTCAGTTTCTACCCTTCACAGTTTTCTTTCATTCCACTGGAGGGTTTATGGCAGCCCTGATAGGAGGGTTTGCTCCCAGTGCGAGAGAGAAACTTGATGGTTTAACTGAGGGGACAGCTCACACACACACACACACACACACACATAGGAAGTTTATTAGTCTTTAGAAGTCACATTTACTGCCAGCAAGAAGAAAATCATGCTGTAAATTTCTATTAATTGTGTGGAAAGTTCTATAAAGTTCATATAACAGTGTTTATGCGTAGAACGGATATTTTATTATCATCTGATTTTGAAACTGGAAGGAAAAGGTACAGTGAGTATGGTCTTGTTCCACAGAAAAAAGAACCAATAATAGGCGTAAAAGAGCTCAAGATGTTAAAGCAGTCATGAAGTCCTCTTCATAATCTAATCTAACAGACTTGTGTTTTGATACCATGTCACTTTGCCATAACATGCTCTAAGCTGCTGCTAATAGGGGACTCATTAAAACTGTCCTGCTTCTAAGAGTCCCAATCAGTCCAATATCAGCTGTCTTCTTCTTTAGCACCCAGAGCAACATCCGAGGCTGATGAGGCTGGATGAATGATTAGAGGTGGCATCAAACGTCATGGGTTCTTTTAGTGCTGCAGTTTAAATGACCCTTCTGACGTGGATGCCCTCTACTGGGTGATTTAGCAGGAACAGGACGGCTCCAGGGATCCAGAGTTGAAAAAATGCTCTTCACAAAATCTTGAACACCAGTAGAGGGAACATTTTACCAGCTTCTTTATCCAAGGTTGTTTTTGATGGTCAGACATTGAAAGGAACATACAGCACTGTGCACAGCCTTGAGCCTCTAATTTCATCATATTTCACTTCTGAAGATCCAGACTTTCTTGTATTTTAATAAATAGTGAGGAACAGTTCTCCAGATCTTCCTGAAGGACAGTGTTGTTGTTTCTCATTTTCAGTCCAGTCTCTGTACCGGAGCAGTTCTCCAGATCTTCCTGAAGGACAGTGTTGTTGTCTCTCATTTTCAGTCCAGTCTCTGTACCGGAGCAGTTCTCCAGATCTTCCTGAAGGACAGTGTTGTTGTCTCTCATGTTCAGTCCAGTCTCTGTACCGGAGCAGTTCTCCAGATCTTCCTGAAGGACAGTGTTGTTGTCTCTCATTTTCAGTCCAGTCTCTGTACCTGAGCAGTTCTCCAGATCTTCCTGAAGGACAGTGTTGTTGTCTCTCATTTTCAGTCCAGTCTCTGTACCGGAGCATTTTCAGAGACAGAAGCAGTGCGAGATCATCTTCAAAGGGCCTCCTTTGAGGTAATGACATGTTTTAGGATCCATTGCCTCCATTGGTCAAACGCCGACGTGGTCCTGGGGTCTGCTCCTCACATCAAACTGAAAATCCACCTTTCCACTTTTGTCCGATGGTCCATGTGCTGCAGAAGCTTGAGTGAAATTAAACGATATGCATTTTCTGAATTGAACCCACACACACCGTGCAGCAGGAGCTATATCCAGCACCCAGAGAGCAGTGTTGAGGACAGTACCTTGCACAAGGGTACCTCAGAGAAACCTACTGATCTGGGATTCAAACCCACAATCTTCCAATCCCGGGCTCTCGTAACTAAACTCTACCGCTGCCCATTTGTACAGCAAATTTGTTGCATAATTACTGAACGACGCACAGTAATTCATGAGTTCCACACCTTGGAATAAAGCACCTTGATGACATCATTCGGGTTCATTTGTGACCATTACGATTGTTGGGTAAGGCACACGCTCTTTCAGACCTTGTCTGAGGCCAAAGGACCTGCATACTGTAAAAGCCGATATTGCGGTTAAATTTAACAAACGATAGGCCGGGTGAAGTGTTTATTGGGTGTCAGCTTGGTGGACCAGAGTGCCCCTCCAGCCCTGACTGCTACATAAATAAGGGCGCGTTTTGGCCAGCGTCCCGTCCTCCCGCTGGAGAGAGCGTGTTTTATGGTGCGAGCGAGACACGCCACATAAATATCAGCGGCACTCAATCATCAGTTAACGGCACACTTGATTGAATTGGTCCACCGCTCTGTAAGCTTGCAAGAAGGGAGGCATGCATCTGTACATAGGAAAACACACCTGTACACACTCCTAGTACAAGTGTTCACGCTAGTCCACACACACACACACACACACACACACTCATTTCCAATACGCCGGTCTCTAATGCATTTGGCAAGGGTTGCACGCGCCTGCTTGTTTTGCGAGTGTGTATGTGTGTGCGCGCATGTCTTTCGAAGTCTGTCCAGAATTTACAAGTGGTTTACCTCGCGCTTCAGTAGGGCAAGACAGGAGACGGGGAGGGAGAGAGAGAGAGAGGGAGAGAGAGAGGGAGAAGAGATGGTGAAAGAGAGAGAGAAAGAAATGATGTGAGGGGAGAAAGCTTAGAGCAGTGGGTGGGGAGGCTTCGCGGAGGCATCCTGGTGACAGTAGGAGTCAGAAAGAGAGACACAAAGGGACAAGGGCAAACCCGCCGATCCACAAGTGGACTTCCCCCGTCCTGGTGACTTGGCCAACACCCAGAACCAAGGCAAACACCCAGCAATGTCTGTCCTCATTGCCACCCAGCTGAAGATAGACACCAGCACTTCCTCTAGAAAGGTAAGGGCCTGGACTTGTGGGATGTAGGTCATGGAGAGATGCCATCTCCTCACCCCTGGTTGGGTGCTTCATGGAGTAACTTTCTGCACCTGCTTGCTTAAAAGAGTTCCTTTGTGCTTAGAGGAACTACGTTAGGGGTGGTCAGCTTGATTGCAGGTCTTCTTTGCAACCAAGCAGGAGCTCACCTGGTTCTGCTTGTTTCGTCAGTTAATCTAAGTCTTCAAACATTTGATAAGATGGGCTTCTTCTTTACCAGAAGGAAAATTTGCAGCCATGCCATACCGTAGATCCACAATCGATAGTTCTAGAAAGCAATTTTCAATAAACATTACAGGTTAATTCAGGCAGTCCATGTTTTTTTCTAGCAATACATTAGAAAATCTAGACTTTCTGGGGAACCTGTTTGAGATGTGGGTTTTAAAAACCTGGCTTAATGTAAAGATTCAATATCAAGTAAGATCTAAAAACAACAAGAACGTTTGGTAAACTTTGATTTAAGGTGATACAACCCTTGTAATTTAAAGCTATCTGTGGGTTGCTTGGTCTTGATTGTTGCCATTAGTGTTTATTGCTGTTGTTTAAATGTGTGCATCATGGTTCAGTGACACTAGATCACTCGACAGTAGATCAAGGGAATTTTTTTCTCACAGTCTGTTATGAGGTCCTGCTGGGCCATGTTACCCGGTAGGTGGGCGTGGTCAAGACTGGTGCAACTCCTGAGATTCAGATTTGTGACGTCCTTCAGGAGGAATAGTGGGCTCTGTTACATATCCTCAACTAAAGGTAGTAAGACCTTAGATGGGACCTCCCCACATACCCAGGAGGACCCCAGTACCTCTTCTTCAGAGAGCAGTAGAAGGCAGAAAGTTCTAAACTAATCCTGTTGTCCTCTGCAGGGAGCTGCAGGGAGTTCCTAGGTCTTGTTCATGGTGCGTGAACAAGCTGTGGGCTGTTAGAAATCTGCTTTGGTAAACTCAAAAAGTGAGCGAAACAAAATGAAAGTGTGAGTCTGACTTCAAGCGTCCAACATTGTGTCGCCACTTGTGCAGTGTTCCTGAGATGAAGAGGATGACTGTTTCTTGAGCACCGGCATTTCCGATGCATTAGTTATCGGCCAGCTTGGAAAACGAGAGTAACTTCTAGGTTCTCAGTTGATCTGTAGAGCCAGATCCTCTGCATTTGTTATCTCTACTTCACTTTTCTGTCTGTTCACGAGGGTGAAAACTCCCTCCCTGAAAACAGCTCCCAGGGGCAGTGATGGGGACGGTTCCTTGCTGTAGGGTACCTCAGGGCTAAGGGATTCGAGCCCATGAGCTTCTGATCCTGGGCTCTAGACCACTGCCCTTTAGTTTTTTTTTTTATTTGTCTGTGCAGGTTAGGCTGATATATTGGTGTTCTCCGCTTGATAGCTACCTGTGCAGCCCATCCTTAGTGCAGAGTTCGCAGGAGATGTTCGCAGGAGTGGGTTCCAGCAGATCTGTCCGAGAACAAGCTGGACGCATACGTGGTGGAAGTTGTCAGTGACTGATTGTGTTTGGGCTTCGTGCCACAAAAAGTGAAGTGCTCTTGTTTCAGAGCTTTTTAATTGCGTTCACCATTTGTCACGGCGGCTCTGGCGAACCCGGGGTGTAATCGAATGTCGGAGCGTAATTGAGTGATAAGGAGTGCGTTTCACAACTGAACTCAGATCCCATTAGGGTCAGCCTTTGCCGTCTATAATTGAATTTGGATACAGACACTGATCTCGGCCCATGTCTCTGCATGAACAGATGCTTCCACCCTGCGGACGTGCCGTCATCTTCTGTCGTGAGCGAATATCAGTGAAAAAAAAACTGAAAAGAAAACTGTGTGACGTCTGCTTTACATCAGTAACGTTGCTGAGATTGATGACCAAACCATCCTTAAACCTGTTGCTACCATGAATGCTTTTAGTGTTTCCTCACTGTGAGTCTAAAAGCAAGCAAGGTCCAGCAGAAACGATGGAACCAACATCATTCTTTTTCTGCAACTGCAGGTCATTTGTAGAAATAATTATTTTAGCAAAACATCATCACAGTCTAACTTTACACATCTAACCTGACATAACTCACGTTAGATTAGATTAAAGGACAAATGTTTTAGTGCTCCAGGCTGCAAAGTCTCCTAAAGATACAAGGTTCTAGATAAAGGTGTTCCAACCACTCAGCAGTGAACTGATCACCTGATCATCTGCTCCTGTTTCTTCACTGCTTCATGTCTTAAGTGAGACGCTTTGTTCTGCTGGAAGGTTCAGACGTAGATCACTGTGTGGATTAACCAACACAGAACTATCAAACTGCTCAGGTACAGAGACTGGACTGAACATGAGAGACAACAACACTGTCCTTCAGGAAGATCTGGAGAACTGCTCAGGTACAGAGACTGGACTGAACATGAGAGACAACAACACTGTCCTTCAGGAAGATCTGGAGAACTGCTCAGGTACAGAGACTGGACTGAAAATGAGAGACAACAACACTGTCCTTCAGAAAGATCTGGAGAACTGCTCCTCAACAAAAATGTCTGGAAGCGAAATATGAAGAAATGAAGGGATGAAGACATTTGCTACTGTATATCGTAATACGGTGTCTCCTCACGGAGAAAACTACTGTGGTCCAGAGACAGAAGCTACAGTGAACCACAGAGCATCAACAAATGTCAGTTCCACCCAAATAAGTTTGCTTTGGGGAATTTGAAACCTTGGGTCAGAAGTGGTTCAGCTTCCAGCAGCGGTGTTGTGAGCGAGAACCCTTTTGGCTCTCGGCAAAAGGGAAATTAATTGAGCTTCCCGTGTCGTTTAGTTTGCTGTGCATTTCTGTAATATCTCTGATGCAATTAGGACGGAGCTGTGATTAGTTCCTAGCAGCGCCGTGGCAACAAAAGCCACAGAGGTTGTTTTGATCGTGGAAATTGTTCTACCTCAAGGCCGGTTTGTTGTGAAACGCACCCAGAGACTTGCTGACTGTACCACCACATGAAAACATAAAGGTTCCTAAATGCTTCTTGGCTCCAACCCATTTGTGCAAATTCAGCTTGACAACGTCAGGAGGCAACAGAGCGTGAAGCTGGGTGGAAAGGTGCACCTGCAAGACACATGTTTTCTTTTTGTAATAGAACCTTTGCATTGAGGTTCTGTCTTAGAACCTTAAAATGATGAAGGGATTCTATCACTTCTTAAAAAGGTTCTCTTAAAAAACCATCACGTGGATTCTTTCTATAATGTCTTACAAAGGTTTACTAGGTTCCAGTTCCAAGTGTTATGAGGGATAAGAACATTTAAAGAGCATTTAATAGTTCTTTTTAGAACCTTTACATGATGTGGAGTTTCTTTCAACTCTAAAAATAGGTTCCCATCTCTTAATACTAACCCATCTTCTCAAAGAGATGAGTAAGTGTTCTTTACAGGACATGTGAAGAGAGGCTTTAAAGTGATCTTTTAGAACCTTTACATGCTACATGGTTCTTTGAACCACCTCTAAAAATGGTTCCTATAACCTCCACCCATCACCTTGAAGAGATATGAATGTGAAAGGAGGCACGGCTGGCTTTTTTCAGAATCTTCAGGTTCTTCCTTCTCTAAAACGGTTCTCAAAACTAGCGATAAAATGGTTCTCATACCTTAATCTATTGGTTTGAAAGGGCAAAGAAGGGCAATTGAGGGTTCTTCTTAGAACATTTACATGCTGTGGAGATTGTCACTTCTGAAAATGGTTCTTCCAGTGCCCCCACCCACCATCACCTTAAGGAGATGTTACTTGTGAAGAGAGGCACTGGTGGCTTTTTCAGAATCTTCAGGTTCTTCCACCTTTAGAACGGTTCTCAAACCTAGTGATATTTGTAAAGAGAGCCTTTTATGGGTTCTTCTTAGAATGGTATCTCCCTGGGTTCTCATAGCCAAACCTTAAAGAGGTGTCAGACGTCAAGAGATCCTCGGATAGGTTCTCCACAGGCTGCAGAGGTTCTTTCAGCCCTCCAAAGGTTCTCATTGCACCAGTTCCACCCTTCCCCTCCGGGTGTCGCCGTGTACCAGCAAATCCGCAGCTCCACAGAGGAGTAAAGCGTGCACTTGGCCGCGTGTGTATGTGTGGAACCCCTCCTCCTCCTCCTCCTCTTCTTCTTCTTCTTGGCCACTTCTCATGCAGGGCACGGCTGCTGTGCGTCCATCTGCCACTGATCCCAGAGCAGCTCTGAGAGCAGACCTCCCAGCAGAGAGGAGCAGCTCCTGACTGCCTCTTCTTTTTATTTATTTATTTTTTTACATTTGGTGGTTTTGGGGTTTGTTTTCTTCTCTTTTCTAAAACACCGGACTTATGGCTTCGCTGTACCAGAGGTTCACAGGCAAGATCAACACCAGCACATCTTTCCCGCACCCACCTGAAGCCAGCCACCTTCTGGGAGGGCAGGTGGAGGGGGAGGAGAAGGCAGGAAAAGCCCCCCAGCCCCCCATCAGGGTGCAGTATCGGAAGAGGGGTCCATGCGAGGATGAGGATGTGAGTTTTTCCCTAAAAAAACCCAAAAAAGAGGACTTGCTTTTGGAATTTTCCGTTCCACCTTAAATGGTGCAGCAGTTCCATTCTGGCGCCTCGGGCGCCAGAATGGAACTGCTGCAGCATTTAAGGTGGAACGGAAAATTCCAAACACAAGTCAACTTGTGCTGATTCTAACGCTGCAGAAGGTCAGAGCAGCTCCTTTTCTTGCCTTTGCATGCAGATGAATCCTCCTTAACCTCAGTCTATCACTCTGACCATTTCCCCCCTCCGGTCTTGTCCAAGAACAGGACAAAGGCTGGATTATGAATCAGTGACCACGTCATGAGTGTCTCCAATTAACCAATTAATGTGTGACTATAATTGACCTCTGCACAGATGCAGAATCATGGTCGCAGGTTTTTCTCGACCTCCTTCCTGGCTCGCTTGCTTCAATCCACAGGGTACAAGGTTCTGGACTCGCGATTAAAGGCTTTGTTTTATTTTCCAAGTACTGAATTCATCGTTCTAGTGTTCTCTGACTGCGCTGTTAGTTCGGAAATCAGCATCACCAGCCTTTCGCTACCTGAATTCGAGTTGATCTTATTCTGTACTCAGTGTTTTCATTTCTAATGGACTCTTCTAGTGCTGAATTCAGCGTCCCAGTCTTTCATTTACTTTTAGGGTGCAGAACTCAGTGTTATAGTTTTTCATTTGCGTTGAAAGTCCTGATTTGATCCTTCTAGTACTGAATTCACTGTTCTAGTCTGTTCCTAGTGTTGGACTGTCACTTAAGGTACTGCGTTCAGCATTGTTACCTTTACTCTTATAGTACTGAATTCAATAGTAAGTCCTTTTTAATTTACCCTTATTTAGTACTGCATTCTGTTTACACTCATAGAACCGAATTCACTTTAAGTGCTGAATTCACTATATAGTCCTGGTTTTACTCCAGTACTGTATCACTGTATTAAAGGGAAAAGTAATGTAATTTACTTTACTGTGCTCAAGTATGTTCTATTTAGGCTTATAGTACTGAATTCACGACTGGAGGTTTTCATTTATTACTGGAGTCTTTAATTCACTCTTTTGGTTTTCCATGAACTCACTCCTGTAGTAAATCCCAGGGGAACAGGATTCACATTTTTACTGTTGGATTCAGTTTGTAGTTCTGAATTCAGTCTTTAGTTTTTTATAAAAGTGAGCGCATTGTTATAGTGCTGGATTAATGCTTGTAGTACTGACTTCAGTACTTGGGGTTCTGCATGGACTTGGTGTTGAGTACTGAATGTAGTCTGAGAGTGTTGAGTGCCGAGTGTAGTCTGAGAGTGTTGAGTGCCGAGTGTAGTCTGAGAGTGTTGAGTGCCGAGTGTAGTCTGAGAGTGTTGAGTAGCAGAGTGTGGTCTGAGAGTGTTGAGTAGCAGAGTGTGGTCTGAGAGTGTTGAGTAGCGAGTGTGGTCTGAGAGTGTTGAGTAGCGAGTGTGGTCTGAGAGTGTTGAGTAGCCGAGTGTGGTCTGAGAGTGTTGAGTCGCGAGTGTTGAGTACTGAATGTTGAGGGTCTGGTCTCTTTATTCCCTGACTGTGTGAAGACCTGGTCTGTGTAGGTGTTAAGTGGTGATCATTTATTCCTGTGCAGACTCTTCATGAATGAGTAACGTGATGTTGGTGATGAAGTATCTCCCAGGGCTCCTTCTTTTTTGGGCTTGATTGAAAGCGGCGCTGACCGCAGTGCTGAAAACGTTAACGGTGTAATGGCCTGTCTGTTCAGCCAGCCAGCGACTGAACGAGCAGGTTCCCACAAAAAGGAGCCTTCGCGATCCTCGGAACGCAGCAGACGTGTGGAGCTGGCCCACCAGCGAGGAGTGAAGAAAGCTGTCCAGATTCAGCACCACTGAGCTGTTGATCTGCATGGTTTAAAATCACATGATGCATTTCAGATTTTTCTGGTCCCACGTTGGAAACAGCAGCGGGGTTCTTCAGGCAGATGCCCTAGGAGAACCACTTTTGGTTCAATGAAGAACCTTTCAGTGAATGGCTCCTTGAAATAGTTAATCAGGAGGTTCTTTAGGACAGGGCTTCTCAGATGTCTCCACAGTTCCTCTTCAGGCAGGAGTCTTTCTGGGGCTCCGTTCCATTTTCCACCGTTTTGGCCAGAGAACCACAGCCGTGTGGTTGGTGTATTGTAGTGGTGCCTTTGTTTTCTGCCTCTGTTTTCTCTCTCTGTTGGCTGTCTGTTTTCTGCCTCTGTTTCCTGCCTCTTTTGTCTTTTGGCTGTCTGTTGTCTGCCTTTGTTTTCTTCATCTGTTTTCTGCCTGTGCTGTCTGCCTCTGCTGGCCACCGCTGTTTCCTGACTATGGTGTCTGCCTCTGTTCACAACCTGTGGTGTCTGCCTCTGCTGGCAGCCTCTGTTATATGACTTTGTTGGCTGCCTCAATTGGCTTCTCTTTCTGCCTCTGTTTTCTAACTCTGTTGGCTGCCTCAGTTGTCTTTCTCTGGTGGTTGCCTTTGCTGGCTTTCTCACTAAGCTGCCTCTTTCTGCCTCTGTAGCTCGTTTTGTGCCTCTGTTTTCCGCCTCTGCTGTGCCCAGTCTGGCAGAAAGGTGTTTTTTGTTGAAGGCTGGTTCCAGTTCCCCCAGCGAGGTTCTGGCAGTGAGACTGGTTCTCCTGAATTATTGATGAGTCAGATGCCGACAGTCACTGATGGTATCAGGAATCTAAAGAGCTGTCAGTCAGATTAAGACACTCACACAGTCAGAGACACGTTACTCCACTTTATCTGAGACAACACGTCCAACAAGTCTCTAACGTCCAGTTCAGCAGTTTTGCTGGACAGCTGGGTCACTGGTGCGATATACTGGTGTTTAGGGACTCAGCCCAGAGGATCAGAAGGCCATGGGTTCGATTTCAGTATGTCGCCCTGAGGTTCCCTTGATCAAGGTAGCGTCCCAGTCGCTGCTCCCTGGGTGCTGGATATGTCTGCCCCCTGCTGGACGGTGTGTGTGTGGTTTAAATACAGAGGATGTGTTTGGTTGTGTGCAGTGGTCACAGGGATCAATAGTTACTTTCACTTTCACTTCATATCGGCGCAGCTCCTCCAGAGTGAAATAAACGCACCGTTTAATATAACGACAATAACATGAATCCTAAAGCAAATCAATATACCCTGCAGTCCTTTAGCATCGTTTAATGTCCTTTATGGTTCCTCTATGGTTCTTTAAAGGAGGGTTCAGTAGCTTTTGCAGGATTAGGGACCTTGTTTTGATGCCAGACCCCTTTTTTAATTGCATAACTATCATCAACACGGTTCTCTGACTGTGTTAAAATGCTGATGCGCGATTGTCCCGTGAACGTTCTTTGGAAAGTTTCGGATAAATTGAAAAAGCAGCCACCTGAGAGCTTCCTCTTGGATTATTGCAAATAGGTTGCGGTTTTAAAGCTCAGGGGAACCACTTGGTGTGTTCGCTGTTTCTAGTAGTGAGTTTTTAAGATGAGCACGAGCTCGGAGGTCACCTTCATGTTTTGCATAAATTCACTTCTGAGAGGGTTCCTCCCTCTGACCTCAATACATCAACCACCCACAGCATGGGCTTCCACCCACTGGCCACTTTATTGGAAGCACCCACCTTGGGCTCCACTCACTGGCCACTTTATTAGAAACACCACCTTGTGATTCCCTCATTGGACACATTATTAGAAACACCACCTTTGGCTCCACTCACTGGCCACATTATTAGAAACACCCACCTTGGGCTTCCACTCACTGGCCACTTTATTAGAAACACCACCTTGTGATTCCCTCATTGGCCACTTTATTAGAAACACCCACCTTGTGCTCCACTCACTGGCCACATTATTAGAAACACCCACCTTGTGATTCCCTCACTGGCCACATTATTAGAAACACCCACCTTTGGCTCCACTCACTGGCCACTTTATTAGAAACATCACCTTTGGCTCCACTCACTGGCCACTTTATTAGAAACACCCACCTTGGGCTCCACTCACTGGCCACTTTATTAGAAACATCACCTTTGGCTCCACTCACTGGCCACTTTATTAGAAACACCCACCTTGGGCTCCACTCACTGGCCACTTTATTAGAAACATCACCTTGGGCTCCACTCACTTGCCACTTTATTAGAAACACCAATATTTCCTTCTACTTGTTGGCCACTTTATTAGAAACACCCACCTTGTGATTCCCTCACTGGCCACTTTATTAGAAACACCAATATTTCCTTCTACTTGTTGGCCACTTTATTAGAAACATCCACCTTGTGATTCCCTCACTGGCCACTTTATTAGAAACCCATCAGCCCTGTCTCTGGGGGGAAGGTGTTTCTGGGAGTGTGTGGACATGTTTGAATGGACACGCTGTGTTGTGAATGACGGGAAATATTCGGAGGGGCCGTCCTGTGACTCAGCACTCCGCTGTGTCTGGGAGTCTGCTCTGGCAGTGAGGTTCACTCTCCTCATAACTCCACCCCGGGGTGCCAGGGCTTCCGGCCAACACATTGACCTTAATTAATTGCCCAAAGGTGGCCAGCCCGGAATAGAGTGACATTCAAAAGGACGGGAGCCTGTGGACATGGCTGCCTTTTGTGAGCAGAAGCGTATTGACTTTCAGTGTGTGCTCAGCTGAGGAATGGACCGGCGAGGGACGGCGGGACACCTAACAGCCTGCCATTGTTCAGCGCCGCAGCCCAGACGGCCAGACTGAACAAAAGCACGACGTGAAACCGGCTTCGGTTACCGAGCGTGAATTCGGGACTGTTATGAAACCAAATTTGTGTTTTATGAATCAATTAAGGCGGTTACCAACCAGAATTTGGGATTATTATCCGAATTAGGGGTGAATTACGAAAGGGAAGGCTGTTTTATTCTAAAACAGGTTTAGGGATGGATCAGTAACGACTGTAGCTTAGCAATTAGCTATTGAAAGCGCCCGGGGAGCAATGACAGGGACGCTCCCTTGCTCAAGGGTGGCTCAGGGCACCGCTGTATTATCAACCATACTTTGGTCCACATTTCCAACCAGAATCCGGTACCATGCTGCCAATCAGAAACCACATCGGACATGATTTGGCCTGGATCACCGCTTGGAAGCTCCACAGAAAGTTCACAGTTTCTTTGAACGATAATCTCCAGTCACGACATCGTCCCCCTCATCCAGAACCGACTGGTCCTCACTGGTCCTCAGATTCAGGGCCCTCAGTGTCCGAGCCAGAATTTCAGTGCTAAGCTCAGCTGCCGTCCGGAGAGCCACTCTTACACAGAACCAGTGCCATGAAATCCTTCTTTATTCTCCCTCCTTTCTGTCTGTACTAAATGGGTTTTGTCTTCAGGGGTGTGCTCCGTGTCTCCAGACATTTCAGAACAAATTCAATTATTGCTGCAGACTGAGAGCATTAATGACTGATATTTACATTCGCGTTTACTCATTTTGTAGATGCTTTTATCCCAAGCTCCTTTAAGTCAAGCTGTATTGCATTAAGAGCTTTACAGGGACATCCAAAGCCACATCACGTGAAATAAAACAAATTCAGAATGCATTAAAGTGGACTGGAGGAGTTGAAGTGACTATCTGTCATTGTGAACACAGTGAAAAAGCTGTTTACCTTCCAACAATGTATCTCGAGCCTCTAGAAGATCTAGAGGGACGTTCTCCCTCATGGAATTGCTCCCTCCCAGCATTTATTGGCTGATCTTTTTCTACGGGAGATGCTTGTTAATCTGATAAGGTCAGACTTGGGTCCAGCTCCTGAAGGCCTAACCAGTGGAAGAGCTCGCTTAGCTATATCTGCCCAGATACTACAGAGAGAAACATCCTGATTGGACAGTTTTCCACTGGGTTTTTTGGGAATTTGGGAAGTACAAGTATTGTGCACCACTTACAGTTAAAGTGCAAGCATGGATACTTTGAGCAACAATGATCAAGAATTACAAAAATGACTGAAAATTGGATCTCAGAAATGATCAGACCTCCTTTCAGGCTTAGGTCTCTGAATGAAAGACTTCTGTCTTGAACCTTACATCATGTTGAGGTTCTTCAAACGTTCTTCACCCTCACACTTCTCATTTACCAAAGTGGTTTTCCAAGCATTCTAATCTTCTTCTGCACTTTAAATTCCATTTGACCTTATTTTTTGATTGTGATTCTTGGCATGAACCTTTGGGTGGAGGATAAACCTTTACATGAAGGTTTTGTACACTTTCAAAAGGTTCTACCAAAAGGGTTTCTTAAAGGATCATCCACGGAAAGGTTCCCCAGGGAACCAGAGGCGTTTCTGGTCCAGAGATGGAGTAACGGTCATGTTCTCTTTGACGTCTCTTGGGCTGAGTGGAGGGATTTTGGAAAGCTGGACCTGACGGCGGTTGCTGTGTCAGTTTTGGGAGCAATTAACACCCATGCGAGTTTTGCCGTCTTCCTTCTTTGGGCGTAACGGCACCTGCGTTGGCATCCAGCCGAGGTGTGATGGGAGCGGCAGACTTTTCTCAGAGGAGTGCGAGAGACTTAACCGGCAGAACAGTGTCCCAGGTGACAGCTCGGGAAAATGTTATCATGCTATTCTCGTCCGGCCTTCCCCTCCATTGTTCGTGACGAGGCTTTGAAACCAGTTTATTTAAAAAAGGGGAGCCGATGTGAATTTTTGATCCGGCACATCAAAGCGAAACGTCTCGCTTCCACTGTTCTCGCTTCCACTGTTCTCGCTTCCACTGTTCTCGCTTCCACTGTTCTCGCTCTTCAAGGAAATGTCGCAGCTCGTCTCGGCGTCAGGAAGAGATGAGCAGCTTTGATATGAAGGTTATATATAGAGCCTTTGGTCCTCGGAGTATACGAGCCTTCGCTCTGTCAGGCCTGGGCCAAGCGATGTGGAGTGCGAGCGGGTTCGAGTGGAGTTCGATGGGAGTGCGCTGGCCGGGCACGTTCAGGCTGAGTCATTATGAAATATGGCTTTCGGACGTCCGCCAAGCAACAGCCTGTGGCATTAAAGCCGATCTGTCCTGTGATACACTCCAGTCAAGCTGCTGACGCTCACGAAGACGACGGTCTGGAAGGCTGTGGACTGTAGAACCTCAGCTTGTTTGCTCTGCTATGTGACAAAGCAAGCAAGGCAAAAACGTGAGCTCTCAGTGGCGGTGAATGGAACCGAACGCCTGATGACTGAGACACTGTTTTCCCAGGCTTTGGACAAGATTTTGGACTAAATCTGTCCACCACGGTGTCCTGCTGGTGCACAGACACTGTGGCCCATCTGTTGATGCACAGCTTGTGTTAGTCCTCTGTGGTCAGTTTCTGAGCGGGTTCTTCTGGGTGGACGAGAAGACCTGCATTGTGAAGCTATGAATTAGGTGTTTATAATAAAGTGTCCGAACAATGGAAGCGCAGGATGGGTGTTTCCAAAAACTGGCCAATCAGCAGAATGACAAGGTGTTTCTAATAAAATGGCCAATCAGTGCAAGGTCAGGGTGGATGTTTCTAATCAAGTGGCCAGCCTTTGGAAGCACAAGGTGATCGTACATCTACCATCAGTCCTCCTGTCCTCTTTCCCTCATTCCGGTCAGGTCGGAGGATGGGAGGTTGTCTCCGAGTCCTCCTCTGGGCGCTTGTTTCTATGGTTTCAAAGGTTGAAAGGGTGAGGCGGCTCCTGTGAGAGTGTTTTTTTTGTTTTTTTTTTCCCCCTCCCCTCTCGGCACAGATTGCCATCCGAGGATGATGCAACCCCACACACACACACACACACACGCACACACACACACAACCTGCCAGCATAACTGATGACATCATCATCATTCTGCTTCTGCGAATCGATCCAGATTAGTCGGAAAGGGGGGGGGGGGCCCTTATTAGAGCATTTTCAGCTCAGATTACTCGGCCCGAGAGCAAGGTACCGTGCCCATCACTGCTCCCTGGGTGCTGGATATGGCTGTGCCTGCTGGACGGTGCGTGTGTGTGTGTGTGTGTGTGTGTGTGGGGGTTAAACACAAAGGATGTGTTTGCTTGTGATTCACTGTGTGCTCACAATGACAAATGGTCACTTTCACTTCATTACTTAATTACATCCGAGTGCACGACTGTACAGGGAGCGCTGGAACTAACGGAGACACGTTATTCATGTCCTGATCATAAACCCATCGGTGGTGCAGTGTCAGTGCAGAACACAGAGAAGGTCCTGGGTCTGATTCCCAGGTGGGGCAGTCCGGGTGCTTTCAGTGTGGAGGGGCGTGTCCTCCCCGTGTCTGTGTGTTTCTTCCGGGAGCTCCGGTTTCCTCCCACCGTCCACATACACGTCAGGTGGACTGGAGATGCTAAATTGTCCTCTAGGTGTGAGCGTGTGTGTGTGCCCTGCGAAAGACTGGCAACCTGTCCAGGGTGTCCTCGCCTTTCGTCCTGTGAGAGCTGGGATGGACTCCAGCACCGCCCACGACTCTGATCAGGACATCCAATCAGAGAAGCAGTCCGTCTAATGTACTGTTTTTACACTTCACAACACAGTTTTTGCACTTTTAAAAAAGGACCAGATCATCAGAGGAGATAAGCAGATCGTCAGAGGAGATATTTTTCAGTGACATTTTTATTTCATCAAAGAATGATTTAAAAAATCACTGGTTACACAAAACAGGATGGAGTAAAGTGACGACGAGATTTAACAAGCAACCCAGAGTGTTTAATTTACTATTCTTGGACTTTTATCGTTTATAGATTGCAGAGATTGTGTGTGTGTGTGTGTGTGTGTGTGTGTGTGTGTGTGTTGGAGTGTCCAAATGTTTTTTTTCTTTTTTTTTTTCACCTTGGCTCTGGTTTCTGTGGGTTCTCCATCACAGGAATTGATCTGTTTTCACCCCCCCTCGCCTCCCCGGAGCCGTTTAATACAGTCATCAATCATACCTTAAGCCCCGCCTCTGGCAGCACTAGGCCAATAACAGTCATCCTTAAGCCCCGCCCCCAGCAGCTATTGATAGGCTGTCAGTGGAGAGAGAGCGACGGGGGGGGGTCATTTGCACACTGCTGCCGTTTCACTGCCAGATAAACATTAGATAACCCCCCCCAACACACACACACACACACACTCACACACACACCCTCCCCAGGGCTGATGGGCTCTGCAGTGAGAGATGGTTTGGTAACCCACCAGCTTAGCGTAATGTGATGTCCTTTCTTCCTCGCTGACGTTAAACACGTTCCAGACGTGGATCAGGGCGTGAATATTTACTCCAGCGTGACCACAGATGCAGCTCTGCAGGCCTTCGCCCTGCCTGTGGAGAAACATCTCCACAAATGGGAATAACAGCTTTCCTCCAGATGACTGAAGGGCAGCATATAACACCTTCATAAACCCTTTAAAAAGTGTCTTCATTGGAATTAAAGCCCACCCTGCTGTGGAAAAGCACCGATCCCCTCAAAAAATGTCTTGTTGAGGGACAGTTCCTGAAGATCTTCCTGAAGGACAGTGTTGTTGTCTCTCATTTTCAGTCCAGTCTCTTTACCTGAGCAGTTCTCCAGATCTTCCTGAAGGACAGTGTTTGTGTGTATCTCTCATTTGTCTCTCATAGACTCCAGCACCACCCACTACCTTAATCAGAACAAGCGTCTCAGAAAACGAGTGAGTGGTAACACTTCACCTGGAGCTGTGTGGTCGGGGGTCCCTGTGCTCCAGCACTTCCTCAGTACACTCAACACCCAGCTTGTGAAAGTGACTACTTTTCATCGTGAACAACAAATGCATCCTCTGTGTTTAGCCCACACACACCGTCCAGCAGGGGGCAGACATATTCAGCACCCGGGGAGCAGTGATGGGGACGGTACCTTGATCAAGGGTACCTCAGGGCAACCTCGTGGTCTGGGATTGGAAATTAAATTGGACACAAATTTCAGTATTTACCGAAAGTCACTAAAGTTGAAAACGAAATAAAATGTACAGGAAAAGAAATAAAAACGAATATAAATAAATAAAATATAATAAAGATTTTTCAGAAGCCCTGAACATTCAGCAAACATGCTTGACTTTTGAAAGTTGTGGTATGACATCAGTGGGCGTGTCCTCCTGGTGTTGCCCCTCCTCCAGGTCCTTGATTTCATCGGTTCTGTCCCAAACTTGTGGAAAATCAAGGCTCACACCAAGGCTCAAGGAAGCCTGAGCAGAATTCTCCAGGTTCCCTCTTGGTGCAAAAGGTCAATCGGAGAACCTATTCTGCTTGTCACTGGAGCCCATTTCAGACTCTGTTATGGAAAGATCTTGAGGTCTTGCTTTTGAGACCAGATCTTCTATCCGGACGTCCCGAACCCCTCAGGACCGCCTCTTTATGTTGTTCCTCAGCTGTCCAGCTGTAGGCCTCGGAGAAAGAGCCTCGTTTGTTCTGTGGTTGAGGAGAAAAACGAGGGTAAGATCTATAGGCCTACTTAGCGGTTCCCTCAGCTTTAGCACTTTTTACTGCGTCCCACCTTCGTCTCTTTTCTAATTTAAGTTGAAATGTGTCGCTTTTCTCCTGGAGCCTCGGCGCCAGAGTTTTTTACTGGGCTTTTGCTTTGGAGCGATAAATCTTCCACAGCAGCTCCTAATCCTCTCCCTCTCTCTCTCTCTCTCTCTCTCTCTCTCTCTCTCTCGTCCCCCTCTCCCTCTCTCTCTCTTCAAAGATCTCTCTTGGCTCGTCCCCGAAAGCTCTCTGTAGTTGGACAACTTTTCCTGCGGCCCCTCTCCGCGCTAAGAATAGCCGGCTGTATTTACTCTGATCCACTTCTCTCTACACTCTGCACTTCTGCCGAAGTTTACCGGGCCGGCCGGAGCTCAGCGACCTTTTTTATGGCTTCCCGGCAACCTGGAATAAACAGGAGTCTATTTTTTATTCATGTTTAGCATGAGCAGTCCACAGGCCTTGATTTTCTTTTTGGAGCCAAACTCAAACACTTGAAAAATTCATGAGTCACAAATCCAGGCACGTGCCGTTTACTGGTGGGGAACTGTCCCGTTCCGAACGGGAAGTCGGGATTTGACCTTTGGTCCGCCGGGGTCTTCTGTGCAGCAAAATCATCCTCCGACTTTTCTTGATCCTAAAGATCTCTCATATAAATGAGCTCTATATAAACGAGCTCTGTTCTGATTGGCTGATCTGAAAAACTACTTTAGTACAAAAGAGATTTATTTTACATTTACGGCAGACACTCTTATCCACAGAGACAAATACTCTAAATGACAGCGACAGTCTCCCTGGAGCAACTTCAGGAAACCCAGTGATGGTGGTGATGGATGTGGGATCCTGTAAGCTTGGACTCCGTTCATGTCCCTAATTGGCCGGATTTTAACTTCAGCTTCCATTTTCCTTCTTTTCTTCTCTTGAGGCTCATTTGTGAGGCTCCTCAAGGTGCTGTTCTGCATCTTGATCACCGGAGGCGCTCTTGCTCCAGCCAGAAGAATCTTACGCAGCAATCAGTCTGCAGTTAAACACACATAAAGCAGAGCTCTGAGCTCAGGACGGAGTCCGAGAGAGGACGCACGGAGAAAACCATGGAGGGAATCTGTTGGGACTGAAGGTTGCGAGGCTTATCTGCCTGACCTTTAAAAGTGGACAAGGTGCTGCGAGGAGATCGAAGCAGACAACCCCATGAATTGGGTCTAACACCCGCGGGACGTTTATGGACGTCTAACATCTGCCTCGGTCTGTCTGACAGCAACAAAGATCAGATTCTTCTCCATAGTTGCTTTGGCTTGGTCTAACCTCAACATCTCACACGTGTCTGAGAGCCCGAGCGGCTCGGTTTGACCCTCTGAGCTCATTATTGAGGCCGTTCTTGGGGATTCGTCCTAATAGCGGTGATTCCTAGAGAGGGGACAGGGTCCGTTTTGTGTTATTATACTGACTCGACCCGAGGCATCATGCAAGAAGTGCTTACTCGTTTTTCTTTTTCTGATTAGTGTCACTCACAGGCCGAAAGACCGGGAAACCCTGGACGGGTCGCCAGTCCATCACGGGACGACCACGTATTCACACTCCCACCAAGGGGACAATCTCCAGTCCACCAGACGTGCAGGTCTTTTAGTTCCTCTGAGGCTGAGGATAACGAGCCCCGTTCTCAACGTCCCTCGTTCATGGAGCCGTCTGGAGTCGTGATCAGCAGATTGTTCAGAACTTATCTTGGCAAATGTTTGTTTTTACTTATTCCAAAAAAACATCACACATCATCAGAATCCCGGCCACACTTTTTAGGACAAGCGTCTCAGAGAGGGGACGGGTGTGTGTTTCGACAGGAGCAGCTCTTGTCCAAAAAGGTGCTGAAAAGAGCACCACTTTGCACCACTTTTTATTTCAGCGCTAATGGACAGGAGACCACTTCAGCGTGCACAATGACGGAGCTTCCACAACCAGCCAGAGAGAGGCTGTGATGGAAGGGAGGACTCGCAGGCCAGCAGCAGGGGGCAGAATAATCCTTCAGAGGACGGACTCTGAGCCTCAGCTCTCGAGGCCTTCAGCAGCATATCAGTAACCAGTCCTGTTCCCAGCATGTCCTCACCGTTTCTTTCCCTCACGTCAGGAGGCGTCTGTACACAACATGTACATCAGAAGCACATTAAAACTTGATTCATCTTCACCCTGCGCTCTCCTTCCGTCCTCGGAGGAGGACAAGGCTGTTGAAGCGAGAGTCTCTGCCCTGAAGTGAAGGCATGTGGCACTAACGTGTGGGGTCACCGAGGTTGTGCTTTATTGACTCGGAGATGATAGCGCCACACCACCGGGGCCCGCTGGGACGCTCCCATCCAGACCAGCGTTTTCATATTTAACACGTTGCGGTGAAGGAGGGAGGGGTCTGTGACATCACACCAGCAGCTTCTCAGCGATTGGCCCGCTGGACACTTTGGACACTAAAACCTAAAACTAAAACGCAGGACAGCACACAGCGAAACACCAGGAAGTTCAACCTCTGCGTGTCACCCACACACACCGTGCAGCAGGGGGCAGCTACTTAAAGCGCCCGGGGAGCAGTGATGGGGATGGTACCTTGCTCAAGGGTGCCTCAGGGCACCAAACTGGTCGGGGCTTCGAACCCACGACCTTCTGATCCTGGGGCCTCGTCCACCGGAACACCCTGTGCTTCCACTTTCTGGCCACTTTATTAGAAACACCCACCGTGTGCCTCCACTTTTTGGCCACTTTATTAGGAACACACCCTCAGATATTGGTTCCTCTTTACCTCCTTCTTTTGGGTGTCCAGGTGTTGTTTGTGTGGCGGACTGTTCTCAGCTCAGCAGTGACACTCACAGGTGTGTGTGTGTGTGTTAGATGGAGATTGGCCTAGCCCTTCACCAATCTCCAGCTCTGTGGGCAGAAACTGAACATATGGGCTCCTAGCACGAACTGTGCACCCGCCAGGGGTTTCTGATAAAGTGGCCCTCTCGGCGCGGAGGAAATGAGAACGTGCTTGACCGAGGCAGGCTGCCTCAATCCGGCGGTTTAGAGGGTAATGCTTGTTCTCTTTCCTTTCGCTTCGCTTTGCTGTGCTTTACAGAAGCGTGACAGGAGAAGGTGCAGAGAGACTGCACTGCTTGTGGAGCAGACAGACACCTCAGCGAGACGTTTTTCCCCGCTGACTCCAAATGAGCCTGCGGAGGACCGGCTGGGGGAAATATGACCCGGATGCAAAGCGACGGAAGTGATTTGATTAAGGTTGCGCAGAAATTTTAGTGCCACTGGCTGCTGGAATTCTCCAGATCGTCACAGGAAATCAAAAGCTACTGGCTTGAATTTACTTCAGAAAGCGCTGGAGGTCTGGACGCCTTGTGGACAAAGAGAGAAGTGAGACTGCGTTGGTTTGGACGTGTCCAGAGGGGAGACGAGGAGTAGAACAGGAGGATGTTGAGGATGGGGCTGCCAGGAAAGAGGAGAAGAGGAAGAACAAAGTAATAAAATGAACTGTTGAAACATCGTAATAATTCGAAAACATACGGGCGAAAGACGTCGCCCCGAGATCCCAACGTTCTCTAAATATTCTTGTTGAAGATGTTTCTGAGGAGCAGGAGATGGGCCTTAAGTTCAGTGTTTAGTCATGTTTCCATGTCCACACGCTGTCACTAACGACATGCAGGGAGGATGGGCGTGGCTGAACAGCTGGAGCTCAATGCCTATTGGCCAGACGGGCGATCGTGCAAATGTCTGAAAAGTTTTCAGATTCCAGCGACGCCTGATAAACGGCGTAAAGCAAAAGTGAAGCAGGATTCAGTCGTCGAGGAGACGGTGGTAGGCAGGCGGGGGTGTGTGTGTGTGTGTGTGTGTGTGTGTGTAATGCCAATACTCAGCAAGGCGCGAATGGAGGCTAATGGGCTGGTAAGTGACTTAGTGCTCTGTGTGTGTGAGAGAGAGAGAGTGTGTGTGTGTGAGAGAGAGAGAGTGTGTGTGTGTGAGAGAGTGAGTGTGTGTGTGTTTTTGTGTGTTAATTGTGTGTGAACTGATGGCCTCCAGAGTGCCACAGTGCTGAGTTTATCCATCACCCCTGTAAAGACACACTGTATATATACACACACACACTTTTGTGCACTCCTGACACTCCTGTCACACTCAACCTTTTAGATGTGCAGTGTCTAGAAAATATCCCTAATAATCATTTTTCCATATTTCTCCCTCCGTTATTGTTATCCTCCATCACCTCCTCCAGACCAGTTCAGACTAAACGGACACAAACACACAGAAATGACGTCCCTCTGTGTGTCCATCGGCGCAGGACAGAGTGCTTAACATTCCTGTACTTTTACTTTACTCTCTGAGTACATTCCTGTACTTTATTTTGAACCTTTAACAAAAAGATACATAAAGCATATTGATCAAAGCATATAAAGCAAACAGAAATAGTTTTTTTCCCCATGTTTCACCCCCTACGGATTATTGATGGTCATCTTTAGGATGCTTTACATCCACCGTATATACATTTATTAACATTATACATCCGTAGCATTTTCTAATCTTCATTCGGGATGTCCTGCCGCTCTCTAATGCTCAATAAACACATCGATATTTAAAGTAGGCACTTTGTATATTTTTACATGTTAGTGCCTATATAGTAATAATGAGAAGGTCATATGTACAACCACACACACACACACACACACACACACACACTCGTTTATGTATGTATATATGTACAGTTAGGTCCATATATATTGGGACACTGACACAAGTTGTGTTTTGTACCTGTTTACTGAAACATGTTCCAGTTATAGTTCTATACTGGACGTGGACATCATGTGAAGACCTTCAGCTTTCACTTGAAGGTCTCCACAGACTGGATGAAGCGTTTAGGAGCTCCGGCTCCTTAACATGTGCCACCCTCTTTAAAAACGGGCCAAAAGTAATTGGACAACTGACTTAAGGCTATTTCATGGGCAGGTGTGGGCAGTTCCTCCGTTATGTCGTTATCAATGAAGCAGATAAAAGGCCTGGAGTTGATCTGAGGTGTGGTGCTTGCATGCGGCTGAAGGAAGTCACCTCTCCATGCAGGTGAAACAATCCATCCTTAAGCTGTGAAAACAGAAAATACCCTCAGATATTGCTACAATATTAGCAGTGACAAAATCTACAGTTTGGTCCACCCTGAGAAAGAAAGAAAGAAGAAAGAAAGAAAGCACTGGTGAACTCAGCAACGCAAAAAGACCTGGACGTCCACGGAAGACAACAGTGGTGGGCGATCGCAGTATCGTTTCCATGGTTGGACATTGTGAAGGGGTTTCTCTTCACCAAGTGACGAGTCCACCACTCTCCAGGAGGTCGGCGTATCGGTATCCAGGTCTACCGTTAAGAGAAGACTGAGGGAGCACTGCAAGGTGCAACACTCCTAAGCCTCAAGAACAGAAAGAAGGTGGAAGCATCACATCATCTGTAAAACATGGCGGAGGCAGTGTGATGGCTGCCAGTGGCTCTGGGACACTAGTGTCCATCGATGATGAGACGCAGGACAGAAGCTGCCGAATGAACTCTGAGGTGTTCAGAGACACACGGTCTCCTCAGATCCAGCTCAATGTGGCCAAACTGATCATAATCCAGATGGACGACGACCCACAACATCCAGCCTGAGCAACCAGGAGTTTATTAAAGCACAGAAGAGGAAGATTCTTGAACGGCCGAGTCAGTCACCTGATCTGAACCCAGTGGAGCAGCCTTTCACTTGAAGACTGAACTTCGGACAGAACGTCCCACAAACACACAGTGAAGGCCTGGAAGAGCGTTAAAAAGGAGGAACCAGCATCTGGTGACGTCCATGAGCTCAGGACTTCAGGCTGTCAGTCCCAGCAAAGGGTTTTACACCAAGTGTTAGAGATGAACATCTCAGTTATTTCATGTGTCCAATTACTTTTGAGCCCTGAAAGGAAGGGATTGTGTTAAAGTGCTTTAGTTCCTCACATTTTATGTGATCTTTTTGTTCGACCCACTGAATTAGAGCTCAAAGTCTGAACTTCAGCTGCAGTTGTTTCATTTCAAATTCATCGTGGTAATGTACAGAACAGTAGAAAAACATTGTCCAAATATTTATGGACCTAATTGTGTATTTATTTATATATATAGGCTGTATATGCAGTATCGGCGGATTTTTATGCTTTTTGGTGAAAAAAGGTGCTTTTCCACTTCTGGGCTGTTTTTGTCGATGCGGTGATCTTCCTCCATGTCGGGCCAGGCCTTTTACACTGAACTTACTTGACAAACAAGAACACGAAACCACACACACACACACACACACACACACACACACACACTCTCACAGGGGGGGTTAACCTTAATGTGAGCCTCTGGCAGGCAGAATGCTGAGTCTGGCCGTGTGGTCAGGATCAGGGTCAGGTGCACTTAAAAGGCGGCTCCATAAAAACCCACCCTCAGCCGTTGACCCGGTCCAGCTTCCTGCTTCACTCGCTCGTCCTCCGTCGAGCATGAAGACGCGCAAGCTGTCCAGAGTGGAGCGCCTGTGGATCGTAAGCCCATCTCTACTTTCTCCACCGCCGAGCTTTTGTCTGCTTTTAGACTGGGAACATTGGCCGAGTTGCTCTCCGTGGGCTGCGGCTGGTTTCCGCGGACGGGTCAGTTTTAATCAGGGTTGCTAAGGTGCCTAATTTAAGGGTTTCAGCGTCGGTGGTTTAACTGGATGTGCTCGGCGGATGCGTTTCCAGGAGAGGGTGAAACAGCAACTGTTTTCTGCTGAAAAATGTTCATGTCGAAGCTTCTGTGGTTCTGGTTGAGAACCTTCCTGTTGGTTTGTGTTTGTGTGTCTCTGTTTCTCCGCTGTAGCCCGGCGTCCATTAGCTCTCAGGAATATTCAATAATGGGCCGCATCAGCACACTTACCCACCGCGGAGGGAAAATGCCTCCTTAATGCACGGAGTATTTAAGAGAAAACTGGACGTGCACCGTCAGCCGTTTACCTCTGAAACTTGCTGCTCCTGGTAAATGCGCCGAGGTCAATATACCATAATAGAGGGGATGCATCAACGCATCAGTCCGTCCAGCTTTCTGATCAGTTTTACTGACTGGCTGGCCGACTGGGCCGGGACTGGGCCGGGACCGACTGGGAGTAATTCGATAAATGAATGATTATTATTATTATTCTTCGTTTTTTACTTTACACACAACAGCATCACAGATTTACAGGCTACACTTCAGTCTTCAGTTTTTCGTTTTCCTCTCGTCTCATCATTATTGACCTGATTCAAACACTTTACACTTCCAATGAGCTGAAATATATAACTGAGCTCTGCTTTGATTCGTCAGAAAGCAGCCTTGGGCTGAACTGCTGTTGGCCGAACCACTGAATATATTTTTGAGCATCTTTTGACATCAAAGCGCAGCCTTACTCCACATTTCTTCATATTTTGCTTCCAAAGATCCAGACTTGTATGTTTTATGTGTTGTTGAGGAACATTTGGGATCATCTCCACAGAGAACGGACAAAACAAGGCAGACGACGTCCAAAGAAGAGCTTTGGGACGTCCTTCAAGAAGCCTGGGGAAGAGTTCCTGAAGACGACCTCATGAAATCATGAGGCTTCTGGCTTTTGGCTTCTTTGACCAGGGAGATTAGTAGGTATTCTCATGACGTCAGAAAGTTTTCCTTTCCTGCCGCTCACTATTTAAGACTTATTTTGAAACAATCTCCGACTCATGACGTTAAGTGACGAGCACTTCGCTCTGAATCCTCCGCAGCTACGAAAGGTACGAAGTCCGTTTGTGCGGCCGAGCTCAGTTTCACGCTCACCAGGAGTTTCTCAAACCCAAGGGCCTCTTCAGTTTCCAGCAGATTTTCGTTCCTCCATTCAGTGGGATTCAGTTCAGCTTGGAAGAGTCCCCGAAAGGAAATCAAACTTAATCAGACACTTCCTGCATTTCATCCTCACTGACTGTTTGAAAGGGAGGCTGTGTTGCTGTTCCAGTCGGCGCCCCGTGTCTACCGGGGTTTCCTTCTGGAGCTCAGGCCCAAGGACATCCACTTCAGGTGGACTGGAGATACTAAACTGCCTCCTGTGTGTGTGTGTGTGTGTGTGTGTGTGTGTGTGTGTGTGTGGGGATAGACTCCACAACTTGGAATAAGCAGCTCACAGATTGGATGAAAGTGAAAGTGACAACCCTTGTCATTGCGAGGTCACGGCACAGCACACATGAACCACAACGAAATTGGACCTCTGCATTTAACCCATACACACTCAAACCCGTGCAGCAGTGGGCAGCTATTGAAAGCGCCCGGGGAGCAGTGATGGGGACGGTACCTTGCTCAAGGGTACCTCAGGGCAACCTATTGGGAAGGGGTTTGAACCCCCAATCCTCCGATCATGCGGCTAACGCCCTAACCGCTAGGCCACCACTGCCCCGCTGGATGGATGTTCTTTATAAAATCAGCGCTGTTTTTGTTGTCTCTCTTATTTAGTCCTTTAACTTGATGTTCGTATAACAAGACAAAGACAAGGATGGAGGGATGGATGGATGGATGAATGAATGGATGGCCCCGGGCCTCGACCGATCCGGAATGGAAGTCTGTTTGGTTGTCCGCGTATAGATGTGGCACAAGTTTTACCCTGGATGCCCTTCCTGACGTAACCTTGCTCCCCATTTATCCAGTACTGGGACCGGCACAAAAAATTGGTCAAGGGTTTGAATCCTAGACCGGTAGGTTGTCCTGAGTTACCTTTGATCAAGCTCCCGTCCCCATCACTGCTCCCCGGTTGCTGGATATGTCTGCCCCCTGCTGGACGGTGTGTGTGCGTATGTGTGTTAAATACAGAGGGTGTATTTGGTTGTGGTTCACTGTGTGTTCACGCTGACAGTCACTTTCACTTTGTAGCTGTGCTCCCAAGTTAAAACCACAGTGTCAGAGTCAACCGTGGGCCTGTCCCACGAAGAAGGATTTCTCGGATAGTTCTGATGTAAAATCAGGGGCGTCCACGACAGGCTGTGTTTTGTTAAACGGGGCCGGTCTTTTTGTCTAATCCTGTTTTCTCCACTGCTCGACGTTCTCTTTTAATTGCACCCCTTCCTTTCCTGACGTCTCTAAACAATAGCTCAGCTCCTCTCCCTCGTTGGCCTTCTCCTCCTTCTTCTCCCTGACAGTGTTTTTTGTTTATTAATGGGATTTGGACTTTGTGTGTAGACCGGCTTTGTGGTTGGAGCCTCCCGCTGTCAATAATTCCTCTCTTTTATTGTTTTTGGCCGTGCTCTGTGGTTGATAACCATGGTAACGGCAGGAACTATTAATAACTTTTATTTCAAAGCCTTGCTCCTCACGGTTTTTATTGCCATCGAGGAGAAAATGGATCGGGAGGAGTAAAGTCACCAAGGCCCATAAATTGCTGAAATTGCCGCTTTGGTTCTAACGATCCTTTAATGAGTGACGAATCATCGGCGGGGCAGGGGGTGAAGCTTGCGTTAAAATGTTCCTCCCAGCTTCCTGTTGGAGCCTCCTCTCTGGACGAACATAGACAAATCAGAGGAACTTTTTCGGTGTGTGAGACCGCTTGGAGCGACTGCGGTGAATGAAAGGTAGAAATAAACGAGAAAAAAGGTTCAGACATGGTTTGATACCTTTCGGAGCAGCAGGTGTTCCAGCGCTTGGAAGATCTTCCATTTTAGGAGTCTTCGCGGGGCGATGTGAAGGTCGAGGATGGTGCCAGCCAGCTGGAGAGAAGCGGCGGACGAAAGGACAGCTGTCCAGTGCTCGCTGGTGGAGAACCGAACTAATGAGAGTCCCAGCAGGGGTTCAGGCAGAGCCGACACGTTCACACTTTCACTTTTGAGCCTTTTTAGTTCTGAACACTTGTAGAGTCGAGTCCCTCGTCTTTGCCGTGTGATTTTACGCAATCACACCATTCAGTGCGTAATTACTTACACGTGGAATCACGTTTCCATCAGTAATAACAGTGGAAGAGCGATGAAGAAATGAATCCGACACCTTTCCTCCAGCACAAGTGCAGATAATGGTTTGTGGGTCTGGATGTTGGGAAGGTGATGGAAAATAAAAATAATGGAGAACTGAGACTAAAGTACGAAAGTTAAGCAGCGGCGGTCTAGTGGGAGTTGGCCACGGGTTCAGAAGGTCATGGGTTCGAAAGCTCGAGCAGTAGGTTGCCCCGAGGTACCCTTGGGCAAGGCACCGTCCCCATGACTGCTCCTCGGGCACTTTAAATAGCTGCACGGTGTGTGTGGGCTACTCACCGTGTGCTCTGCCGTGTTTTACAATGACAAAATAGTCACTTTCACTTCCACTAAAGAGTCTGAGTAAATAGATAGATAAATAAGTAAATTAATTAACAGGTATGTGTAAATAGAAATGCGTGACATTTTAATATTTCCATCTTCAAGCCAACATTAAAACACAACTGTTTCAACGTCTTTAAAACACGTTCTGGCCTGTTCAATGGCGGGGGAAGCACTGCAGGAACAGTACCAGCACAAGCTCCAGTTTCCCATGTTTGTCCATTTGTCTCCCAGTTCCACATCGACCACATGGACGTTAAGGTATAACGGAGACGTCTGGTTCCGTTCACCAGCGCTGTGAATCGGAACAGTTTCACACCAAACCCACTCTGGAAGACTTTTCAACCGCTTTATAAATCTCTGTTCATTTCCCCAATAAGCCGCCCTGAATCCGTGTCTCTTAATGAGACGGCCGGTCTCTCTGCGGTCCGATTCAGACCACAAGAGGACGTCTGTTGTCCAGCGGAGAAGAACGCTCGTTGTTGTTTTTCGCTCATCTTCAGCCACGATCATCTTTCCTTTGCACCTTCCTTATTTAAATCTTTTCACTTCAGCCATTGATATTAAAAACCACAGTCTCCTCGTAATCAATAGCCATTCTTGGAGGCCTCGGAATCCATTTAGCCAGCAGGCTGAGTAATTGTGTTTTAAATCACGCCGGCCCGATATTCCTCCAAGGACAAGTGGCCCCATCGCCCGGTTTGCATGTAGAGTCAGAGAGGTCTAATGAGTAATCTTATTATTGACTCTCCAGGCCCGATCCCCCCGAGGAGTCTCCATTTTCATAGTTTAATAGAGTTGGAGCGATAAACACCTCCCATTAAAGGTGCTCCGATGCGAATCGGTGGCTGCAAAAAGGAAATCGCTCCACTCTGGCCATCTTCTGCTTTAGTCTGCCAATGAAGTGCCTGATTCACCCAATCGTGGCCTTGGATGAAGCAGTTCGGCCTCTGTTGAGTCGGGAATCCAGCGTTTGGAAATGACGTTGGCCGGAGAAACGGGCAGCTGATCCGGCGAGGGTCCGTAGCTCCTTAAAGGGCACAGATTGTGAGACAGTAGTTCAGTGATTTGTGTACAAACACATGTAACTCCAGTCTAAACACAAAGAGAGTTTCATTCTAACCAGCTTTAAAGTCAATCCTCACCACCACCACCGTTATTCTTCAGCACAGCCTCAACTCTCTTAGACCAGCTCCTTTCTCTAAGTTCAGGAACACTTCTCCAGGCTTCTTGAAGGACGTCCCAAAGCTCATCTTTGAAAAGTGAAAAAAAAGTGAAAGTGACAACCCAGCAAGCCTGAACAACAACGAAATTGGACCTCTGCTTTTAACCCATGCACACAAACACCGTGCAGCAGTGGGCAGCTATTCAGAGCACCCGGGGAGCAGTGACAGGGACGGTATCTTGCTCAGGGGTACCTCAGGGCAACCTACTTGTGAGGGAAACGAACCCACAATCCTCTGGTGCGGGGCAACTCCCTAACGACTAGGCCACCGCTGCCACCTTTGCTGCCTTTTGTTCTCCGTTCTCTGTGGAGATGATCCCACACTGCTTCTGAAACTGCTCAGGTACCGAGACTGGGCTGAAAATGAGAGACAACAACTTGTCAAAAAAACCCGGAGAACCGTCCCTCAGGACTCGAGCGCAGCGCTGTTTAATAAATTGATCTAAAATGTAACCATGTGCAACATTTCCACTTCTCGGTCCATACCAGCTGCTCTACTGTGGCTTTTGACAGCCCTTTTTGGCACCTTTTATTAATGAGAGCACATTTTTAGGAGTGTAAAGGAGTGTAAAAGAGTGTAACCCTGACACCAGATGTCCGGTTCGAGCACTGAATCAGTCGCATCTCCGCTCTGAAGAGGTCCTGAACTTTCGCCACCTTGAGAAACTGTAAATAAAATCAAAGTTCTTCAATTTTTGGTCCTTTTCTCAAAGTAAAAGAAAAGAGGAAGGCTAGATATAGTCAAGTGTTTCGGGGAAGAAAAGGATGAGGAGCCTCTCTTTTTTTTGAGGATTATCCCTGTCTGAAGCCTCAGTCTGGAGGATGAAGGAGGAGGTGGGACTGGAGTTGGAGATTTCCGTGCATCGTCTCATTTTCTCGCTGGCTCGACATCTTTTTCCCACTTTTGGTAACATAACAAGCGTTTCGCTTGGTTTCTCGCCGTGAACCATCTGCTAATGCACCACTGTTGCTTTTATGAAGATCGTTTACGTCGAACAGATTGGATCTGAGCGCTGCTCGTTCCTGGAGCTGTCCGCTGCGTTAGTTCTGAAATCAGCACCGGAGCTGTTCACCCGTACTGCTGCTCGCGTTAGGAGGTTTATTAAAGGGCCCAAATCCATTTTCCTTTTCATGCTACCTTTTTAAAACCCTGAGCTCCGTTTTTAGCATTTGGGTGATTTGGATGAATCATAACTCATTTCTACATGATCACCTTCCATCCTCTCCTTGCCCTCAAGATTAAACAGATTGAACCATGTCTGTATTGAGATATGCAAATGAGCTGTGTTCGGATTGGCTGCCACTTGTAGTCTTCCTGAAGCACTTCATTTAATGTGGACGGAACAGAATCGATCAAAAAAGGGAATCCTCTTGTTAGTCCAAAATACTGTTTTATTACTATAATACTGTTCTAGTGCTCCAGGCTGCAAATTGACTAAAGATAGAAGGTTCTAGATAAAGGGGTTTCCACCACTCAGTGTTCAGCATCAGCGGTAAATGAAACGGCTCATCATCTGGAATCATCTGCTCCTGATTCTTCTCTGCTTCCTGTCTTAAGTTAGACGCTTTGTTCTGCTTGAAGGTTCAGACGTAGATCACTGTGTGGATTAACCAACACAGAACTATCAAACTGCTCAGGTACAGAGACTGGACTGAACATGAGAGACAACAACACTGTCCTTCAGGAAGATCTGGAGAACTGCTCAGGAACAGAGACTGGACTGAACATGAGAGACAACAACACTGTCCTTCAGGAAGATCTGGAGAACTGCTCAGGTACAGAGACTGGACTGAACATGAGAGACAACAACACTGTCCTTCAGGAAGATCTGGAGAACTGCTCAGGTACAGAGACTGGACTGAAAATGAGAGACAACAACACTGTCCTTCAGGAAGATCCTCAACATTAAAAATACAAGAAAGTCTAGACGTCCAAAAAAAAAGGTTTCTGCAGAACTGTGAATGCCATGAATGGCATGTTTTGAAGAGTATCTTTACAATCATCATAGATTCACATTTTAAAAATGAGCTGATTTTGATTTTCTTTTAAATCTGCTGATGATTCTTTAGTCTGTTTAAAGCTTTCCCGGTGTAATCACAGCGTTAGTGTTTTGTCCAGCTCTTGTCGTTGTCGCAGCAGCTCCACGTTGCTGAAATGACAGAAGCAAGTTTTTCTTGCTTTGATCTGCCTGGGATTTTTTAGTCTTTTCGCCGACATGGCCGTGCCCCTGTTGCTCTGCCACCAGCAGCACTGAAGTCTGCTCATTAGAGCCTCGCTTTTTGAGGGTTCACGCCGTTGCGGAAGGTCTGAAGAGAAGAGGAGGAGAGGTGGAAATGATTGTTTGTTACCTTCATGCAGCACCGTCAGCCAAGGCACCAAAAAAAAAAACAGGCATCTGCACCGTGGTTGCCATGGCAACTGTCCTCACGAAGCCAGGGCCGGGGGAGAACAGAAAATGAACTACGTTTCTATTAAAGGAAATTAAGGCTCAATTAGCATGCCAGAACGAGAGGAGCTTACACTCCGGGTAAAAAAAACAAAAAGTGTGATTCAATTAGCATGTTTGAATGCGTTATGCGATTTCCAGTTTGTTCCTCTTGTTCGCCGTGGCTACGACATCCAGCTTGACAAATGATTAAAATTGGATTGCTTGCTCAATTCCACAGGCCCTGTTTGAGCACCGGGCCCTGCCTTTTGCGCTTTCCGAAGAAAAGGGGTTCTTTGGAGCGATGGCTGTGGAGAACCACGGTTGGTGCAATTAAAACTTGGACTTTTGTTGTATATTCCAGTTATACTGTTAAGAACTTTTAGGAATCTTCCTTTTCAAGTTGACTCTAAAAAGAATTCCTCGGTTGCTGTGGAACCTTAGCTTCATGTACTGTAACTGCAAAAAGTTTTTTCTACACGCATGTCAGTTGCAAATAGATTATAATGTTAATTACATTGTGTGCAATATTTGTAAATATGGAGTGTACACCGTTAATACATCAGGGGTACATAACACTGTTTTAAATGGTGTTACTTTAATAAAGTAAATGAAATTTATAAACATGGAGGATGCAACATTTATAAAGTAGCATTAGTTAAGGGCCTAACAGCTCATATACGTGTATGTGACAGTGGTGAGGTCTGTAGTAGGAGTGATGGAGTCCGTGCTGAGCCCTTTATTGTTTGCAGTGGTAATGGACAGGTTGATGGACGAGGTTAGACAGGGGTCTCCTTGGACGACGATGTTTGCTGAGGAGCAGCTTGAGGAGAACCTGGAAGGATGGAGATCTGCTCTAGAGAGGAGGGGAATGAAAGTCAATAGGAGAGAATAAATGAGTGTGAATGAAAGTGAGGACAGTGGAGTGGTGAGAATGGAGGGAGTAAAGGTGGAGGAGTTTAAATACTCGGGGTGGACACTTCAGAGTAACAGCGAGTGTGGAAGAAAAGCTGAGATTTGCATTGAGAAGGACAAAGACAGGACAGGATTAGGAACAAGTATATTAGAGGGACAGCTCAGGTTGGACAGTTTGGAGACAAAGTGAGAGAAGTGAGACTTTGTTAGTACGGAGGAGTCCAGAGGAGAGACGAGGAGTATATCAGCAGAAGGATGAGAAGTCCTATAATAAATGAGTGTCTGAGCGTAGCGTACCTGCAGGACGAGACATTATTTGGTCCTCCTGATCTCAATTTAATAGACCTTCAGTTTGTTAGTAGAGCTGAACACTGTGAGAATATATAGCATGTTCTAAGCCCACGGTTCTAGAGCTGGATGGTTCGGTTTCATTACTGACTACATTAAAGGGGATAGGGATATAAATCTGAGGGCACTTTCATTCCTGAAGACTGATCAGATGCTAAGAGCCGAGAGCCGTGCTGAAGATGATGGGCTGATCGGAGGATTAATAATGTCCATTGTCGTGCCTGATTCCGTTTTAATGAGCTTTAAGGGCTCAGCGTAAGAATGATCAGCATGCCGACGACTCGTTCCTGATGAGGGACGTCGGACGTCTCCAGCAGATCTTGAGGTTTTCTGTGGCTTATTGATGACTCGGGGGCTTATCTTCTTCTCGGGGGATTGTTTACCAAACCAGCGGGTCACGTAATGGTCCCTTAATGTCTCTCTCACTTCTTAGACACTTGATTTGGAGATTTTTAAATGTTGATGGACGGAAGTAACCAGCAACTAGCAGATGCTCTGATCCACACCTAGTCTTCGTTCCTTTAAACCTAGACTGTGGAACGTTGATTAAGGGATGGTGAGTCCTCCATGTGTTCTCTGAAGAGGTGGTCCTGGAAGTCAGGAGGGACTCAGCAGTTCTGTCCACAAGGGGACGTTCATTCCAGCGCTGAGGAGCCCGGATGTGCAGGTCTTTCTCTTCTTTTGAGGAGTGTAGGTTCAAGGCAAGTTGTGCAGAGGAGATGTGCGGGGCAGCGGTGGTCTAGTTTTTAGGGACGAGGCTGTTTAGTGTTTAGGGATCAGAATCAGGGATCAGTAGGTTGCCCTGAGGCACCCTTGAGCAAGGCACCATCCCCATCACTGCTCCCCGGGCGCTTTCAATAGCTGCCTCCTGCTGCACGGTGTGTGTGGGTAAAATGCAGAGGTGTCACTGTGTTTCACTGTGTGCTGTGGTTTACAGTAGTCACTTTCACTTTCGTGTGTGAACCGAGAGGTGAACACGAACCTGAGGACGAAGGAAGTGAAGACAGATGCTGAAATCAGAGCCGTGTGTGTGTTGAGCTGAAGTTCAGGAGCAGTGATGGGGACAGTACCTTGCTCAAGGGTACCACAGGGAATCGAACATCTTCCGATCCCGGGCAACTCCCTCACCGCTAGGCCACCGCTGCCCCGTACTAAATCTTGTTTACATCAAGAGTATACCTACGGTTTAAAACAGTAACAGCCTCTGAATGTTTAACATTAATATATAACCTCACTCATCTGGGGCGTGCAGTTTAAAAAAACCTGGAGTTTCGGAGTAGTTATTTTGCATCTGCGAATCTGAATAAATCTCAGAAGAATATGATCTGAAAGAGGTGGAGGAGTTACTGGACTGTGCAGAAACGGAGAGATGAATGAATGAAGAGGGAATAAAATAAAGGTAAAAGTAAACCCCTTTTATGCGTGGAACGCACACAGGTGTCGTTATTTTTCTCACATCTCCCGCCCCTCCCGCGCCACTATTGGCTGCTTGGCCCACATTCGCTAGTCCTGCTCCAATCAGCGCGCGGTGGGCGTGGTCAGTGCTCTCCGTTGGCGGCTGCTGGCGGTTCGGTCTCTCAGTCGCTCCTGCTCGGCTTTCCTGCGATGACCGCCGCTCCAGAGCCCCAACACCACGAGCAGGTACCACAGAAACACCTCACACACCTCACACACACCACGCGCACAGCCGCTCCGCTCCGGCCGTTTCTCCGCGCGCTCTCCGGTAACGGCTCGTTTTTATTACAACACCGCACTTTCAGCCACCGGCGCCCCGTCCAATCAGAGTCTGTTTATTACAGGTTCTTCATCACTACTCTACTTATTACAGGTTCTTCATCACTACTCTACTTATTACAGGTTCTTCATCACTACTTACTTATTAAGGTTCTTCATCACTACTCTATTTCTATTACAGGTTCTTCTAATACTACTCTACTTATTACAGGTTCTTCATCATCATCATTAGTGTTTAATTTATCAGTGTTTATTTATTACAATTGTTTATTTACTGCAGTTTATTTTCATGTTAATTACTGTGTTTATTTATCAGTGCTTTCTAATTATCATAGTTTATTTTATTACAGTTTAATTTTATTTATTACAGTTTAATACACTTTAGTTCAAGTGTTTAATTATCAGTAGTTTATTTATTACAGTTTAATTTTATTTATTACAGTTTAATTATCAGTGTTTAATTATCAGTAGTTTATTTATTACAGTTTAATTTTATTTATTACAGTTTAATTATCAGTGTTTAATTATCAGTAGTTTATTACAGTTTAATTATCAGTGTTTATTTATTAGTGTTAATTATCAGTAGTTTATTACAGGTTAATTGTCAGTGTTTATCAGTGTTGGGTTTTTTAGTGTTTATTATTTATGATGTCTGTAGTGAGAGTAGGGAGCAACTTGAGGAGAGCCTGGAGAGATCTGGAGATCTGGAGATCTGGAGATCTGCCCTATAAAGGAGAGGAATGAAAGATAGTCGAACAGAATACATGAGAGTGAACGTATGAGAAGCAGACGATAGTGAGACCAGCTATGTTATACGGGTCGGAGACGGTAGAGAGACCAGCTATATTATACCAGTTGGAGACCGTAGTGAGACCAGCTATGTTATATGGGTTGGAGACGGTAGTGAGACCAGCTATGTTATATGGGTTGGAGACAGTCACGAGACCAGCTATGTTATGTGTGTTGGAGACAGTAGCGAGACCAGCTATGTTACACATATATCCGTGAATCAGTGAAACTCTGGGTTAATGCTCCCGGCTGCGGATGATTTTAGAGTGATGCCTCCATGTTGATCTTCTGTTTTCAGCAGATGTCCAGCACAGCTCTCATATCGACACTAAACACTACATTTCAGGAAGTTAAGAAATTAATTTGTTGGACTCTTACAGCGTCAGATGATTGTAAAGTTTGATTTTAAGCTCAGGTGGGATTATATGAACACGGTATTGAACGTTTTGGTATTTTGTGTAGAATAAGGAAGCTAAGCTCCTCTTAGTAGTGAGCTAAGGTGGCTGTATTTCCATAAACGGAAAGAACATTTGAACGTGGGGGTTTGAAACGTTCAGGCCGGACCGGCGTGTCTGTGTGGAGGAGAACAGCATGTTGTACGTGTTTAATGTGTCCTGCCTCTATTTCCTGTTGTTAAATTCCCTCCTGCTGCGTTGATTCCAGTCTTGCGCTGGTGAATTAGTTCTCATGGTGCTCAATTAACACCTACAGTGTTGTTCTTGCATCCATTCCAAGGCACGATTTTATCTCCTCCGATTCAAATATGTGCTCCAGTGATCATGATCACGACAGCTGTATCAAGTTATGCTTCTTCTCATTTCTATTTAGAGCTAAAAAGTGAGTTAATGCTCTGCTGGAAGATGTTCGCCACTTGGTGTGGATGTCTGCATGTTCTCTCCTGTTTTCACCAAATGTTTAGCGCTGAAAGAGGAAAGTTCATGAGACCGGATTAAGACCAGTGTCCAAACCAAAACTACACTGGTTCAGCTTCAGCAAAAGGTCAAGTTCCAGCTGGAGATAAAGAAGGGTTAGTTCCATCGTTACTGGGTGTGTCCTTCCATCATGCAGCCCTTCTTCTTTTATTAGAGTCAGACTTGCAGATGTTGTGTGGGATCTACTTCATCCTTCATTTTGAGAAAATCTTCCCAGACCTCACTTCCTTTTGAGCATTAAGTCTCATGGACCCCAAGTGATGGACAGCTGTTGTCACTGGGGATGGAACAACTTGTAGACATGAGGTCTCCAGACCTTCTCCAGGGTCCTGGAACCGGTTGCTAACTCGCTTATGTTCAACGTTGTGTATAGTGTGTTTTCTGAAACAACAATCAGACAACATTTCTGACAACAGTGGACAACAAGCTGAGCAGAAAGTGCCTCAAAAGATGGACTGGGACTGGCGTTAGTGAGGGTTTAATGGTTCCTGAAGCAGGAGCTCATTCTGAAACTTTGCCTGCATTGTGAGCTGTATGTCCTCAGGAGGGTCTCGGTGGGTCAGTCTGAGCAGATGTGTAGCTGAGTTTCCAGACTTCTCCTCTGCTTCACAATCCAAAGCAGGTCCATTCAGCTTCTTCATGAGAACGTGGTGCTGAAGTTGAGTCTGACTTTTACATTTTCCATGAAAGTTAGGCAAAACCAGGTTCCTGTCACAACCTGCTGGTGGTTTCGCCCTTCTGGAGACGTGCTGCCCTCATTAGAGAAATGTAAGAGAAGTACTGGTCAGATTTTTGAAGTCAAATAACTTTTTCAGAACGTTGATCCACAGCAAAGCATTGCCAACAGCCAAGACTTTAGACTTGAAAGAGCCTATTTGCACGATATTTCAGACCGTAGACGTGAACGCCCACACGCCAAGCAAGACAGATGGCAAACATAACAGTGCCGCTTTATTTCACTTCTTTATTCCACGCGCCGGTCACCGTGCTGAAGCAAGGCAACCTGTGCCTTCCGTCGCTAAAATCAATGAACCCGAACGGCTGCGTCTGGTGCTCACCGTTTCATTTCGGGCCTCTCATTAATCACATCCCGCCACGACCTTGCTTTGGTCGAAGCCGAGCTCAGGTGTTGCGGTTGTGTGCAAACTGCTCTTGGCTTCTGACTTTGTTTACATCTTAACCTTAATTGTGGGAGATCCTCCGTCATGCCGCCTGTCCTCTAAAAGTGGAAGGAAAGAAACGTGGAGCGGGATTAATGGAGTTGAGCGAAGAAACCTCTCAGGGTTTAAAGGAGGGGGTGCTTATCGCAGACTCTCAAGCTGCACGAGCCCCAAAGTAGGTCTCTCTGATGACAATGATTAGGGCTTAGGCACAGACGGAATTGCTGTCTGAGAATAGCTTTGAGATTGGGTTCAGGGAAGGGGGCTATATTTGGAGTGGCGCCGCTGATAAAGTGGGTCTAATAGACGGGATTAATTGGGAGCCGAGCTTGACGACACAGCCCAGATAAAGTAGAACAGCGCCGTGAAGAACAATTATGAGCAATCGGTTCCGGCTGGAAGGACCACGCCGTTGGCGTGTGGCTGGCCATACCTGAAAAGCACCGTCTGCTTTTGTACCCCTTAAAGGTGCCGCCATCTCATCTTACTATTTCTTCACAGATAAAGTATGGAGAGTCAAGTCAGTTTTATTTCTTTAGCACTTTTTTTCTCACATAGCAGCTTTGCAGAATCCAGACCTAGCCCCTAGCGAGGGGCAAACTCCCTAAAACTGGTGGAAGAACCTTGGGAGGAACCAAGGGCAACGCGTCCTCCATGGGTCGACGCCGAAAAAGCAGTGACATTTACATGTGGGTTATTAGGAAAGACGTCCTTTCAGTAAGTGGAGCTTTTCCTGGACTTCGGTTGCAGCAGCGGAAGATGCAGGTGATCCGATGTAACGTAGCTGATCTGGAGATCAGGCGACTTGAAGGGACTGACGATCTCGAAGACATGTGTGGCTCAGATGGTGGATTATCTGTTCCTGAGCTCAGGAGTTCATGATAATTGGTGGAAATGCATAAGCTGGCCACCTTTTTCCATTTTTCCATCCAAAGAAATCAAATGTCATTACACCTGTCAGGAATGGCGTGAAGTTTTGGTGGAACTCCAGTTTAAGAGCACCATTGGCTTGTGAGCTGGATACGAATCCAGTGACATGGAGAAGAAGAAGAAAGAAGTACCACCGGTTAAGAGTCGGCCGTGTGTTTCTTGTTAAACTGACTTGATTTATTCATCCTTTCAGACGTCAGTCAGCACATTCGTCATCATTTCGTAAGACTTTCTGAAAGTCTGGTTCCTTTCACCACTGCTGTGAAAAGCTCTGACTCAGAGAGTTCCTCTTGAAGAAAGCGTTTCACAAGCAAACGTGAAGAGTAACGGGACCCTTCAACTTCATTGCTTCTACATGTCCTCTCTCTCCACGTCCATAAACCTCCTCTTTGTCCTTCCTCTTCTCCTCTTCTCCTCTTTCCTGGCAGCTCCATCTTCAACATCCTCCTCCTGATCTACTCCTCGTCTCTGCTCTGGACACGTCCAAACCAGCACGGTCTGGTTCAAGAGGTTTTGGTCCATATCAGAAAAAGACTTTGTCCACTTTTTAAGACTTTGCACTTTGGATTTGCTCTCTTAGACGGAACAAGGACAAATGAAGGTTTGAAGATTCACCAGCAAGGTTCTGGTTAAAAAAGGCAAAAATCTAGAGATTTGTGGACACGTCGTAATGAACATAAGGGTCAAAATGGGCCAAAATCTATCGACGGGTGTAAAATGAATAATTGAACGTTTGCTGAACCTTACAGAAGAACCGCAGGAGAATATTAATAAGTGGTGTTTATAAGTCGTGAATATTCATGTTCGTTTTTTAAGCGAGATTTTAAAGATTCATTAATAGGATAGGCAGTTCATCACTTTGGATTATGTAACTTACGGTTTCACTCGTGAACGATACTTAATAATTCATGTTCACAAAATAATAGACCTCAAGAACAGAAGCTGAACGATAAGGCTGGTATTTAAGGGCTCCGGTGACGACGCGTCTCCGTTACTTTATGTAAAAACGCAGTGAACGCCCCCTCGTGTCCCTGCAGGCCTCGTCCTGATCCTCACCACAGCAGGTCATGGTTGGCAGTACCAGGGCAGAGCTTCGGCCAAGAAAGGGGACTAAAAATATGAACCGGCGAGAGCGTCAGCTTGGGTTGAGTGCTGCGTGGGAGGATTTTAGACAAACGCTGTCATGTTATGACTTCAGCCGTGATCATCCCTCTGAGCTTTTCTCACTTCTGCTTCAAGCTCCAGCAGATCATTCTGACCACCTTCTGACATCCCGCCTTTCCTATTTCCATCCACCGCTTCAGCAGCACAGACTGCGTTAGAGGTGCTGGAACTTCCGCTACAGAAACAACAACATGCTACCCGTTAGCGGTGCGATATCGGTTTTCCCCGCTTCCTTCATCAGAACGTCAAATCTAACGAAATAGATCAGGTTCTCCTCACGATTTCAATCTCAGTTAGGTTCAGCTTTCTTCAGAATAACAGTCCTAATCCCAGTTCTGATGAATTCTCTTCAGAATAACAGTAGTAATCCCCTGTTCTGCAAAATTCTGTTCGGAATGACAATCCTGATCCCAGTCGATAAATTCCCTTCAGATTAACAATCCTAATCCCTTGATCTGATCCATTCTCTTCATAATACCAATCCTAATCTGAAGTCTTATGAACTCTCATCAGAATACCAAGTCGTTATCTCAGTACTGATTAATTCTCTGTAGAAACCCAACCCTAATCCGATTTCTGATCAGTTCTCTTCAGAATAACAGTAGTAATCCCAGTTTTGATAAATCCTTATCAGAATAACAATCCCTGATTCTGATCAATTATATTCATAATGACAATCCTACTCCCAGTTCTGATCAATTCTCTTCATAACATCAGTCCTAATCTAAAGTCTTATGAACTATGAGCAGAATACCCAGTCCTAATCTCAGTTCTGAAAACATCTCTGTAGGAAACCAATCCTAATCCCAGTCCTGATAAATCCTTGCAACAATACCAATCCTAATCTGAATTTTTCTGATTGCTCTTCATAATACCATTCCTAATCCCATTTCTGATCAACTCTCAGAAACACCCAAATCGAATCCTTCTGATGACAAATTCTCACCAGAGATGCTGATTCTAATCCCACTTTATTTACAAATGTTCAGTTCTTTGCCAATCCTAATCCCAATCCCTATAAAGTTCATTATCAGCAATTCCAGAAAACCAGTTTCAGGTGTTTCAAAAATGTCCAAACTGAAACGGCCGGCTTCTGGTTTTTCTTTTCTTTTCTACTGGAAACCTTAATTAGGCGATTAATAATTTGGCTGAATTATAACCTGACACGTCACACGTGGCGAAATTTCTTCTTCGAATCGTTCAGAAAAAGACACAACAGGTGAATCGGCTCTCTCGCTCTCTCTGAGCCGGTCCAGGTTGACTTTCTCTCTGGGTCTGTTAATTGGAATGAATTTCTATTTTTCCTCCCTAAACTAAACCCTAAACTGCTTGCTTGAAGAAACAGACTGAACATCTAATTGGTTCGTTGTTAACACTTTTCAGGGACACTTTTATAATTGTTTAATGAATTAATTGATTATTATTTTTTTATATAACAGAAGATCACTGCAGATTTCTCCACAAACACCGAGCGGGAGTCTTCTGATCAGGAGTTAAAGGCCATGCTGGGACACGCTAAGCATTTCCTCTGCGTCATTTCCTGTTTTGTGTTTCTTTCATCCCAAAAACGAATGAGTGAAGGAATGAAAGTGTTTTCATTATCGCCTTCCTCAGTCCCATTAGAGCAGAACGCCGAGGAGATGATGGGATACCGGCCTTAAAACCTGCATCTTATTCACCTGGCTGCGTCCCTAGCAAAAACTAACATCTCCGTGATCCTAGTCCAGACCCTGATCTGGACGCTGCCGCAGGAGCAGCTGGTTTCGGAGGCGGTGCCTCTTTCTGTGACCTGTGGTGAAGGTTTGTTTCTCGCGGCGCTTAATTAACCTCGTCGTGTTCCTCATTAAAACCTTCCATTTCCGCCCATCGACTCGTTCGGCCTTAAACGCTGCGGTCGGAGCTCAGTGTTCAGGAGATTGGTTTGTTCGAATGTTGACGATTTTTTGATAAATGTTCTTATTAATTAATTTCCTGATCTCCGGATCAGTGTGTGCATGGGAAATGTCAGACATTGGAATTGATAGAAGCTACCCAGAACACCCAGTTTTGAAAGTAGGTGTCCAGTGTTGTTCCTCTCTTCTTCTTCCATTTCTTCCTGTCCTCTGCATCTTCCTCTTTCAAACCGACCACCTGCAAGTCCTCTCTCACCACGTCCATCAACCTCCTCTTTGTCCTTCCTCTTCTCCTCTTTCCTGGCAGCTCCATCTTCAACATCCTCCTCCTGATATTCTTCCCTTTCCTTCCCTTTTCCTCTGATGTGTTTAAAACCTGAATGGGATGTTGTTTTCTGTAACCGTGGTGTTTGTTTTCCGATTTTTAAAGCATTTATTCATTTCAAGTGTGCGAGGATTGGATTTCTGTGCGAACGCTGCTTCTTCTCTTCCACAGCTTTTCCTGGAGTTTCTGTGGGTTCGCTGTTTTTGTCCCCCTCCCACTCCTTCACCTCAGAGGCAAATGACGTCGCATCCTGACAGTTCTCTCGCCAAAAGAAGCGGGATCATTTTTAGTCATTGAACACCATCGCAGACGACCCTTACATGTCAGTCTGCGCCAGGAGCAGCTCATTTCTAAGGCAGTGTTGGTTTCCTTAACCCGGTGTGAAGGTTTTTATTCTCCCGCCGCTTCATTAGCCTCACCGCGTTCCTCATTAAAACCTTCAGTTTCTGCACGTCCACTCGTTCGACGCCTCCCAGCGTCGGAGCCCAGCCTCGTTCACATCACACGATACATTTGTTTGGAGGAGAGTGATGGAAACATGGCGCTTGTTCTACAGTAAGCTGCATTAGACCTTCAGAGACTCCTTATTGGGCTCCAGACTCCCTTTCGGTCATTCTTCTCAGCTGGAAGGACACTAATTGGTCTCTTAAGGTCTACTTTACCGTTCCCTTCAGTTACCGAGCTCCTGCATGTGCTCATCAATCAGCCGGTCCAATTCGGTGCTAAAGTGCCCCTCGCCGCGCAGTTGGCACTAAGTGCTTTGTTGGAGAAGCGTTTTGCAGGAGCGTCGCTGTCAGTTTCACTTGCACTGTGGCTGAGAAATAAAGCGAAGGCCTTAATGCAGGCGCGGTTCAGCAGAAGGTGCTGCCAGAGACGAGGGTATTGATTCCCTTCTGAGTCGCAGCTCAACTTAACTGCCGCAAGTTACGCTCAGAAAAGGCTTTTTATCCCCCCGCACATCACGCCGACAGCCTCTTGGACCAACTCCACCAGCGTCCCGACCGCCGTGTTTTGGGCCTTAAGCTCCCGCTCCCGTTCCCGAGTGCTGATGATGTCAACCGTAAAAAAAGCCGCTGCTGGAATTTTTAACGGAAGATTAAAGCTTCAGAGTTTATTAAGAATTTGTTGATGGACTGGCGTCCTGTCCAGGGTGCGTCCCTGCCTTTCACTCTGTGAGAGCTGGGATAGGAACCACGACCCTCATCAGGACAAGCGGCTCAGAAAATGAGTCTCCTGATTTTGGATCGAATCAGCAGCAGAGGCCGTAGTTACATGATCATCAGTCAGAGACTCTTGATTATTATTAATAATATCATTAATAATGATTCCCACTGCTCCACCTACAAACCCGCCAATCAGACTCCTTTTGCGTCACCATTTCGGGGGGATTTCAGATCTTCGACGCTGATTAAGGGAAACTTCATGTAGAAATGGAGAGTAAATCAACGTCGGCGTCACTGACGAATGGAGCACTTGTTTCTGTTGCGTTACAAATGCAGTAGAAATAATAAAAACTGCGCTAGAATTAGTTTTGTTCGCTGTACAAATAGTTTTTACCCAAAAATGCTCATTTTAACCAGCATCTTTTTGCTGTTTAATGTGTTGTGAGCTTTGGATCGTTTGAAGCCACTTACGACAGTCAGAAGCAGCCAATCAGATGTGAGGACAGTGGTATTGATGCTTAGCGTTTAGCATTTGGGGTGAGGATGAAGCGGCTGTACGAAGCTTCCTTACATGTCCACATGAAAAACGTAGTTGTTGCCAAAAGCTGTCTCATGTCTCGCGGCGTTTGTCGTTCTGCTCAGACGGTGTCTCTGCTCTGAAACGTGTGGAGCTTTAACTTCTCCATCTTTCAGAAAGAGGTTCAACTGGCCATGGGCTAAAATTAGCGAGCGCACGTTTTCCCGTGTTCAGGCTTACCTCTCATCATACAGTTCAAGGTTATCACACACAGGCTTGTTACAGAGCTGCCGTCTCTCATGCAGAACACCGTGCAGATTCCCGAGCGACTCGAGGCTGTTATTACCTCGGAAAAGCATCTGGAGCCTCCGGGTGAATGTGTGCCGCGGTTTCGGCTTTAATTGCAGTGGATTTAAAGCTTTCAGCCGAGCTGGCTGCGTGACTCTGCCGTATAGAGGATTTGGAAGAGGTATATTTCGCGTCCAGTCAAGCCTTTGAAAGAAATAGCCGGGACTGGACTTAAACTGGGCCTTGGGAACCAGCCCATAATAATCAGTATAGTGTTGCTGTCAGAATGAAGCCTTTGGTAGCTTTACAGGAGCAGGACGACTTCTTCTTTCTGCTGCTCCCGTCACTCGCCATGTCTTCCTGTCCTCTGCGTCTTTGGGGCAGCGGTGGTCTCGTGGTTAGGGAGTTCCCCACCAGTAGGTTGCCCTGAGGTACCCTTGAGCAAGGTACCATCCCCGTCACTGCTGCACGGTGTTTGAGTGCATGGGTTACATGCAGAGGCCCAATTTCGTTGTGGTTCACTGTGTGCTGTGCTGTGACCTCGCAATGACAAGGGTTGTCACTTTCACTTCCTCTTTCACACCATCTACCTGTATGTCCTCTCCTCTTCTTTCCTGGCAGCTCCATCCTCAACATTCTTCTCCTGATCTAATCCTCGTCTCTCGTCTGGACACGTCCAGCTCATTCTCACTTCTCTGACTTTGTCTCTAAAAAGGTCCCGTCTGAGCTGTCCCTCTGATGTACTCTTTCCTAATCCTGTCCGTCCTCGTCCCTCCAGACACAAATCACAGCATCTTTCAGCATCATCAATCACGCCTGTCTTTTCATCAGTATCTCCAACTCGTATAACACAGCTGGTCTCACTACCGTCTCCAACCCGTATAACACAGCTGTTCTCACTACCTTCCCTTTCACTCTTGCTGGTCCACAGATCACTCCCGTCACTCTTCTCCACCCATTCCAACCTGCCTGCACTCTTCTTCTCCTCTCTCCCACAATCGCTGTTACTCTGAACTGAACTGAGTATTTCAACTCCTCCTCCTTCACCTCCTCTACTCCCTCCATCCTCACCACTCCACTGTCCTCACCTTCCATCACACTCGTGGACATAGAATAGAAACTCAGTCAGTCAGTCATTTTCATTTGTCCCAAATGGGGTCGCGGCGGAGTGCTGGAGTCCATACGAAGGACACACCCTGGACAGGTCACCAGCCCATCGCAGGGAGGAGCGAGACAGGGACGGCACCTTGCTCAAGGGTACCTCAGGGTAACCTAATGGGAAGGGGTTCGAACCCCCGATCCTCCGATCACGTGGCCAACGCCCGAACCACTAGGCCACCGCTGCACCACATAGAACAGAAACTCAGTGTTTAGCAAAGATAATGACAAAATGTGGCTTTGAATTTACTGAGTCACACGTGTCCAAAGTCCAGGTCTGAGAACGGGGGATGAGGTCGGGCGAGGAGATATCAGAGAAGAACAGAGCAGCTTTTACTTGATACGGGCTCTTTAATAGAAAGCGCTGAATCTGTATTGGACGAGGCTTAAAGTTTCAGTCCGTCACATGAATAAATTATGTTCCAGCAGCACAGTCGCTGTTGGTTTTCTTCTTACGGGCAGAACTGCGTTGATATTTTATTCAAGTGCAGTCGATGAGACATTTGAATGCAATTGAAAGCTCCAGTTTTTCCAGCAGATCCTCAGAATATTATAAACACGATATGACCTTCATACACGCCATCTATACTAGCAGTTCAAACAAGACCTTCTGAACAGCAATCTTCTGAAACTCCTCACAAAGCTGCCAAGGCCTGCTGAAGAGGCTGGCTAGGCAGCAAGCTAGGTTCTGTCAGTAAATAAGCAATGAAAACAAAGAAATACGTCAGGTAATTCAGTCCATCAAACGAAGCAAAGGTCGACTACCAAAAAAATCAATAATCCTTCATGTGCCGCGTGTTGGGGCGCTGTCCCTGACCCGACTGCATTTCGATTCGCGCTTTTCCTCTGCACAGAAAAACCAAGTTAGAAATGTGTCGCTCATTGTGACCAGCCCACTTCGCGTCCCTGCCCCGCGGAGAGCCTAGACATCTAGAGTGTCACGCTCCTTGGTCACGAAGCAGAGGACGTCCTGTTTCTGAAGGGGATCGCTTTCCTCGTAACCTAAACCTGAGGGCCTCCTGCAGCTGCACCAACTCTGACTCCCGCAAAATGCAAGGTCGAACATTCATTTTCGGTCCAGAGAAGGTGCCTGTAACCCCAAAGCGCCGGCAAGCCCTGGCAGTGTTCTCCATTAGCAACACGCTAACCTTATCAGCCTAATCCAGCTGCGTTTATCCGCCTTTAAACCAGCCTCTGGTCGCGCGGTTAACGATGCTTCGCCGCCCGAACCTCCTTCGCCGCGGATTCTTTGCTGTAGCAGGAAGGAAGGACCCCATAAAAGCAGGGCGCTGTTCAACGATTCGGATTAAAGAGAAACAACAGGGGCTGAAAAACTGTGAATCAATAAATGGCTCTGTTTATTGAGAGTTAGACGACAGTTCAAAGCGATATCTGTCAGATAGAAACGAAACAGCAGAAGGTGTATTGGACTTCCGCGTGCAGACTGATTTTTTTTTTCCCCGTGTGGGATTAGTTTTCCAGTGAAGAGAGGCGGCTAACGCAGTTTACCAGACAAAAATCCAGCTGCTCACCAGTGGAAAATGTCCAGCTGCTGGTTTGTAGTTCGTCCACCCAGCTGTCTTGAGCGAAAGCAGTGTTTTATTGCTCCATGATTTCATTTGAAGTTTTTGGTCGTATAACTTCTTGCTGGGTTTAGGGCAACTAAATGTATCAAGTCTATCTTCTGTCAGAATCGTTCCCAGTGTGTGTGAATGGAACCAGACGTCTGAACGTCCCTCACCGACACGAGCTGCCGGTGAAGACGCTGCCCGATGTCGGAGACGTTGTTTTACCAGAGTTTGGAGAAGATTTTGGACTAAAACTGAACCCAGCCATGGTGGAAGGATGTATGCAGGGTGTTGTGAGGCTCTGATTTAGTTCAGATTAACTGACCGTCAACCATGTGACCACCCAGAGACGGGTTGGGAAGAAACATCTACGTTGGGGCAGCGGTGGTCTAGCGTTTAGGGACTAGGCTCCAGGATCAGAAGGTTGTGGGTTCGAATCCCAGACCACTTGGTTGCCCTGAGTTACCCTTGAGTAAGGTACCATCCCCATCACTGCTCCCCGAGCTCTTTCAGTAGCTGCTCCCTGAGGTGTCATTTCGTTGTGGTTCACAATGACGAGAATAGTCACTTTCACTTCACTTATAGATGTGACACCTGGTTCGAAGAACACACACAATGGATGAGCGAGTTACTCAGAACATAAAAAGAACGGATGGAGTCTCGCTTTAGGAAGATAGCAGATGATGGCGGTCTGCATTTTCATGGCTCATGGATTCAGGCGAGACTGAAGCCACATCGCAGGTTTTGTCTGAGGTAGTAATTAAAACAAGGAACCGACCAGATGCTCTTTGACGTGGACAAGGTCATTCTAGCCCAGCTTGGATGGACAGAACTGTTGTGGTGAATCATATTCATCAGAAAAAGAAGACATGAGAGCTCTCTGGGTCCTCCTCCTCCCATCCGTGTGGGTTCTGCTTTCAGGGACGTTTAAAGCGAAATCGTTGGAGCCGACCTTTCATTGTGTCGCCGTGGTTACATGGTTCGAAGAACATTTGGACCTCGTGGTCCTTGTAACAGTGAGCTAATTGCCTCCATTGAGGTGTTTAGTGCCTTTGTCCCGCGGCCCAGTTTCCAAGAAGACGCCGGGGTTTAAAAAGTGCCAGGTAAAAACGGAGCCCTTCCTGAACCCGATACTCTGGCAGCCGTTCTTAATTCAACAACTTGAATTATTTATAAACATGGAAACGGTATTCTCAACCAAATCAAACCGAAGATTTGTCCGTGCACTTATAAAAAGACTGTTTAAAAAAATCAGTCCAATCTGGGTCATTTCCGTGACCACGGAGTGCTAGATAACAGAACACACTCTGGGTTAAACTGAAAGTTGCCCTGAAAATAAAAATAGGCTCTTTTAGATTGATTCACTTTTTAATGATGAAAATGACTCATTTACATACATTCATCTATTCAGCAGTTTAGCTCCACCCACTCCCAGTTTAGTGGGAGGTTTTCTGCACTAGGCTGCTTTTTGAACGAGGCCAGGACAGCCAATCAGAGCCGAGCTCATTTAAGTGGAAAAGGTGAATGTGAAAGTGACTTCTTGTCCTTTCGTTGTGGTTCACTGTGTGTTTCACAATGACACCTCTGCATTTTAGCCACAGACACACACACCGTGTAGCAGGGGGCAGCTATTGAAAGCACCCGGGGAGCAGTGACAGGAATAGTAACTTGCTCAAGGGTACCTCAGGGCAACCTACTGGTCTGGGATTCAAACCCACGATCTTCTGATCCGGGTTACATATGAGTCTGAAAGTTTCGGTTACAAAAACAGCTCTTTTAGTTCTGCGCGATACAGAGAGGATGGGAAGTGGTCGGGTAGATGTCTCCTAGCAGACACCATAGCAACCAGCTAAGCACACAATTCCACCTGCAATATCATAGCAACACCCTAGCAACTCTCTGGAACAACAACTGTCAGGCAACCATCCTAGCAACTCTAGTAACTGGCTAGCTTTACCTTAGCAACAGGCTACATTGTTAACACCTATAAGAAAAAAAATAAGACACATAAGATCACTGCCTAGTAACACCCTAGCAACCACTTGAGACACTATGGCCGAACATTAGCAACCACTTGTTATCATCTAACAATGTATTGTCAAGCATCTGGAACACCTGAACAACTGTCTAGCAACACAACCGCTACAGATACAGCAACCTGGTTGACGCATTTTGGTAAACAACGGCAATAACATAGTCATCGCCTAGCAACATCCTCACACTCATTGAACACCTTGGCAACCGCCAGAGCATCTGTGCAATAGAACTTCTTGTGGAGATGCGTAAAGTCGATATTAGCCACTGTCCTGAAACAAGTTTGTTTGTGCTGCTCTCTGTCTCGTCAATTTACACGCAGTCAGACACACACGGCCGTTTCGGCCACCGGGTTCTCTGACCACCAGGTGACGTCCAGGGGCGAGTCATCTTGTGTGTCAGGTCTCCCGACTCGACGAACTAGTAATAAAACCCTGCCAACACCTCCAAAACCTACACTCTCCTTGTGCATTACCGATTGTCAAGACCTCCTCTTGGTTCCCTTGGAAACAGAAAAGCATCAAAGCTCATCTCTTCACAGGAGATGCTTCACCTGTCCCGCAGAAGCAAACCGGTCATGCCGGAGTCTTGATCTGCAGCTCCTGATCCGAGCTCAGTCGTCTTCGGCTGTCGGTATCGCAGAGCGCCGGGTCCCTGAGTTTAGCATGTTTGTGATGATTCATAAGCTGTTGGAGAGTTTTCAGACCTTCACGGTGAAAAAAAAAACCCAACTAAGCTCCCATTTGTCATGATCCATCTGAAGCTTGAGAGCTTCCCGTTAAACCGGGCAGGAGGGGGCCGCGCTGTGTGTTTCTCACCTTGAGCAATGGAGGACTGAGATCCAGTCTTCAAGAACTTTCGTTGCTCCTGCGGCGGTCCTACCTGTGATCAACGAGATGGCAAAGACAGGGTCTTCACTTATTAACGCAGCTTTCGTTATCGGGCAGCATGTGGTGGAGCTCACTCGTGGCTTTTTTGGGAAAGTGTGGCTCCTCTTCTTGGTCCTGTTGAGATGAAACTTCCACTTTGGAGAAAAAGAGACAAACCGCATGGTCTCATCTTCAGAGCTTCATGCTACTGCAAACAGAATGACTCAGAGACAGAAGTAAATGTTTTAAGAAGCTTTTCTTGAGATATTGAGGGTAATGTGAAGTGTGTGTGTGTGTGTGTGGGTGGAGAGTATTTGAACGTGGGATTAATATTGAAGCAAGTCAGGATCTTTCTGCCAAGATCAAGGAAACTACTGCACGTCTAAGCACATGTATGTGCTGAAAAAACAGAGATGCCTTGAGCGACTTTTCTCTGAAACGAAGGGTATAATTAACCACGCTTCACAGTGGCCCCCTGTCAGGAAGTCTAATGGCTGTTCACACTCTACAGATTTACAGTGATTATTACATATAATCCTGACTTTCACGGCAACCCAGTTTAACTGCATCAGGTGGGGCCGTCTATAATAAAAATAATTCTGGTGTAAATAAAGACCAGAGAACCCTGTGAAAAGGGCAGCTTTCATACAGTCGAACACTGGAAGTCGTCAGTACATGAGTTTGGAATCTACAAGGCAAAGTTTCAGTCCAGAGAACGTCAGCGAGAAACTGAAAGGGGTGGAGGTGGTCCAGTGGTGGATACTTGTCTATGGACCAACGGCTAAAGAGGTCCCAGGTTCCAATCCCACCTCCAGCACTACTGGGTCCCTGAGCAAGACCCTGAACCCTGAGTGTCTCCAGGGGGGACTGTCCCTGTAATCAGGACATGGAAGTCTCTCTGGAGAAGAGCGTCTGATAAAGGGTACCGCTATGCCCACCTGACGGGAGGGTGAGGCTTTGGCGGGCCTCAAAGTCCAGTGAAATCACTTTTTTAGCTGCTGAAAGTGCTTTATCTTCAGAGGTGATAAGGGGACGTGAGGTTTTGTTTCAGCAGCTCTGTTTGAATCTTGGGTAAACGAATGCGCTACGAGTGACCTTCGCAATGAGCTGGCGCTACGTTTCATTGAACTCGATATATTTGGTTACGTTTTGGCCCCTGTTCAACACCAACCTGCAGCCCAGATTGTAGTTTTGAGGAACCCACAGCATCTCCTGAGGGTTCTGGTGGTGGAACTGGATGTAAATGATGGTGTCTGGGGCCAAATGAAGGAAGGATCAACTGAGAAGAAAAGTGGACCGACCGAAGATGACTCGTTTTTATGCAAATACCGGGTTCTTGTGCTTTTTTAAGCTTTTTTTTTTTTAGAACATCTAGGAATCATGGGACACATCCAGTCCTCCAGAGGGTTATATTAACAGCATGGAAACACTGTAGAGACGTTTTCTTTGCGGGATTTTGGCAGAAACTGACACCAAGGAAAAGCTGTGGGCCACTCGCAAACGCAAGACAAAAGCTGCGGCACATTTTCAGTTTATCAAGGCAGAATGTAACTTCAGCTCCAGGAGAACAGCGGCTGAGAGGAGGAGAACTCGCAGGAAGGTTTTAAAATAGAAACTCACAAACGAGAGTGTGAAGTCAGAGCGAACGGAGTCAGTGCTGCTTTAAAAATATAACCACAGCAGAACATAATACAACGCTGGCGAACTGCAGAAACTGAAGACGTGTCCTCGAGGACACCACCACGGTGCCTTTCGTGCCTTTTTCTCTGACATTCCTTCAGAGCTTTGTGGAGATTCTCTTACATGCAATAGTCTGATTTTTTGAAACGAAGGGACGCATAAGTCGACGGACAGAAACGTCAAATAATCGGGAGGCAATTCTGAGACCTTTGTATCATCCAAACATCCAGATTAGTTACTCAGTATAGGCCAAGCGTCTGAGACCCTTACGATAACACCTGGAGATGGGTTTGAGATGGGTTTAACTCTTAGCGCTTTTCCACGTCCTTTAATGGCACCAATTCTGAAAGACCGAGGGATCATTTCTCCGGGGATCGTCTCCGGCACATGTGGAGAAGCATTTAAACAATGAAAGTGAAAGTGGCTATTCTTGTCATTGTCAAACAGCACAACGCTCAGGACAACCTACTGGTCTGAGATTCGAACCCATGGCCCTCTGATCCTGGGGCCAACTCCCTAACCACTAGAGCATCTTCTGAAGGAGATCTTTCAGGCCATCGTGTAAATGAGCATTGAATAAAATCCTATCTTTTGTTCCCCTCAGCACATTTATCTTCATCTTCTGGAAGATGGAAGTTTTTATCCCGGAGATTAAGAAAAGAGTGTTCGACAGGGAGACAGTAAACTGGAGTTCACCGGCAGTCGCTTCACACGCTGAGCGACTAAAAAGCGGCCAGCTCTCAAAAGTCGGATACAACAGAGACGCGTTTATTCATGATGATGGAGCAGATAATGAACCCACGTCATCGCTCAGCAGCTTTAGTCTCACAGCCGAAGAGTGGAACCCTCTTCTCACAGCTCTGCATGGTTCATTTACATACAGCGAACCTAGACGTGAGAACCGGAGCAGTTCTGCACCTTTCGGGTCTCTACATCTCCATGCAGATTCATTCAAGATCAGATGTCTCTCCAGGCATGGCTGTTCTTCTGGTATGTGTTAATTCAGCTTCCCTGACACTTTCACTCTAACAGAATAACCAACACGAGAAACCCCTCATCCACTCCTTTTCATAGCTGCTTGTCCTAATTAGGGCGGTGGGTGCTGGATCCTATCCCAGCCCTCATAGGCGGGGGAAACACCCTAAACAGGTCCCCAGTTCGTTGGGAGGAAACCGGAGCTCCCAGAGGAAACGCACACAGACACGGAGAACAAACTCTACACAGAAAGGACCCGGACCGTCCCACCTGGGAATCGAACCCTGGACCCTCCCACTGTGCCACCTCAAGAGAAACCAAGGATTCAAAAAAGGATAACGGTGGCTAGAGAACTGATCATGTTGTCTTCTTGTTCTTCTACCTCCAATAGAGGACGCCACAGCGGAAACGTCCCCTTTGTCTTCCTGTCCTCTGCATTTTCCTTTTTCACACAATAGAAATTTTGAGTGAATGTATCCTTTTATTTTCTTTGATGTGCACAGGAAGTGCACTGCTGGCAACACATTTGGTCTTTATAAACACAAATGATGAGTTGATTTATTTACTTGAATGGAAGAGATCTGGTCACTGCGGAGACGCACTGGCAGGCGTGGACAGGGACGAAGTCTTTGCTGAAGAGCGTGGGCTGGCGTGGGGAAAGTGAAATGGTCTTTGAGTTGTGATTCATTGCTCCTTCATCCAGAGCTCCAGCCTGCTCATCTCCTCATGGAGAACCTGGAGAGCGAGGAGCACAGGTGTGGTGTGTGTGGACGGTGAGGATGATCTTTGAAGGCTGGGATGAAGGATTGGCTCGGGTTAAATAAATATAACGTCAACTTTATGGCCGTCGCAAAGCAAACTCAGATATAAATTCTTAAAAAGTTAAACACGGAAAGTGTGCACTCGTTCAGAGAAGTGATGAAATCGGTCATCAAATCAAGAATGAGGCTCAGAACCTCCGTTTATTTGGATATTCAATCCAAATCAATATTTGGAAAGTCCATGTTTTCAAACTGTGTATTTTTTTGGTGGCGCCCACACTTGAGTTGTTTCTCCACCTGCTTGTTTTGTGTCTTCTCACTCATGGTGGCTATTTCAGGAGCCTCTGTGAACACGGCTCACTCTCCTGCCTCGCCTCTTTTCTTCTCTCTCGGTCTGACAGTCTGAGAGCCTCCCTGCGATGGATGATGTACGACCGACCACGTTTCTTCTCTGAAGCAGAGCAGCACATTCTTTACCATCGTTACCGTCGTGATCATCTTCATCATCCTCAGCAGCAGCCATGGAAAGAATTCTTGCATAAATAATAGCAGTTCTCTCGATGAGCCGTCGGTCAGTTCCGGTAAATCAAATGGATGTTTCGACACAACAGTAGAGTTGCCATAACAACTGCAAACAATTAGAATAACAATGACTCCACGACATTAGAAGCTCCATCCCGAAGGCTGATGCTATTTGTAGCAATGATGATAAGAAAACAGCAGAAGCTCTTAAATAAGGTTAATATTGTAGAACCGAAACGGTGCAGGTTCTGTGTTTTTCTTGGACATTCACTCCAAGACGGATGAGAACGTTTGTGAAAATACTTTCCCGAGCCTCAGTTTAACCTCAGTCATGACCTTGTGGCCCAAGCATTTTCAGCTTCTTCTTCTTTCGGCTACTTCCTGTCCAGTGCTTCTTCCTCTTTCACGCCGGCTGCCTGCAGGTCCTCTCTCACCACATCCAGCCTCGTCAACCTGAACTGACCCTCTAAAGTCCTGGCCGTCCTCCTCGTCCCTCCCAACCCGGATAACATAGCTAGTCTCTGTACTGTCCGGTCACTCTTGCTGGTAATCGTCTGTCTTTCGGTCCCCTAAAGCTGATTCTTGTATTATGATCTTCTAAAACTGATAGTAGGACAAGTTTAAGTTCTTGGGTGTAGGAACGTTAAATGTGATCATCCCATGTTCAGTGAGGTAGCTTTGGACCAGTATCTCCTCTTTAAATGTATTAAGGCTTCCATTGAGCTTGCTTATGGACTCATATCTTCTTTTCTGTGTAAAGGATTGTAAATCAGATATGCTCCTAAGCTGGATATTTAAACAGACTATTAAATCCAGCTTTAACGCGGTTATCAAGAACCTTCTCATTATTCCCAGTAATTGGAGGCTCGAACCTCTGATATCACTGAAGCCTCGAGAGGACGATCTGCTTATAAAAGATATCAGGCCAGGGCCTATTGTAGCAGTATCCTTTTTTTCCAGGGCCTCTGCGCTCTCGTGTGAAATGCTCCCAAAGTGCACTTACATAAGGGCAGGACAAGCTGTTCTACTCATCATTTTTATACACATCAGCCCAGGAGAGTGAGTACTTTGAGCATATCATCATATTTATGCATATATTCCATCTTCAGGCTGCATAAACCTGAATGCCGACTGGATTTACATTACAAGGGTGCTCACTGTCACTTTCACTTTCATTTAAGCAGATCAGGTGATGTGTATTTGTGTAATGAGGGGGGTGTGGTCTCAGGTGATGAGCACCTGACATAAAGGTGTGCATTTAGGAGTTATTAGGAGCTTCTTTTCCTCCTCGGGGCAACATGAACCATAAAAGAACTGAAAATTCAAAAACTGTACAAGGTCTTTCTGAGGGATGCAGAGTTCTCGGGTTGTGATCACAGAACCATCAAGCAGTTTGTTGCATATAGTCAACAGGGTCGCAAGAAACGTGTTGAGAGAAAAAGATGCAAGTGAACTGCCAAAGATTTGAGAAGAATCAAACGTGGAGCTACCAGGAACCCCTGATCCTGCAGTGCTGTTCCCTAACTGAACCTACCTGGAGTGTCCAGAAGAGCAAGGTGTTCAGTGCTCAGAGACGTGGACAAGGACAGGAAGACTGAAACCCCACCACCGCTGAACAAGACACATCAGCTGAAGCGTTAAAACTTGGGTCTGGATCTCCAGACAGATTTAAAGGTGTGATGGGCTGAAGAGATGAGTGACTCTTGATGGACCAGATGGATGGTCCTTGTGCTGGATCAGTAAAGGATCAGATCTCCACTTGCACTCAGACACCAGCAAAGTGGAGGTGGAGTTACTGGTTTGGGCTGGTGTTACTATAGATAAGATAGCTGGACCTTTTCAGGTTGAAGGTCAACCAACCAGCCAACAAATCAGTCAGACATTCAACCAACCAATAAATCGAAAAAACTAGAATTGACGTGTTTTTCTTGTTTCTAAGTGTGATGTAATGTTCTCCTCATGCTGGTGGATGTACAGACGTTACAGAACTGATTCCAGCTGAAGAAGGACTGAGCACTGACCGTAGGAATGCTTCAGTGTTTGTTTGGAAAGTGTGTGTTCAGGAGTGTTAATGTTGTTTCGTCGGTGTGTTTGACAGGAGCTGGTGGGAAGCGCCCCTCCTCAAAGAAACTGGAAGGGAATCGCCATCGCTCTGCTGGTCATTCTGGTCATCTGCTCCCTGATCATCACCGCAGTTATTCTCCTGACGCCACGTAAGTTCCAGCTCCGATCAGAGTGGCTCTGTGACGAGTTGTAGGCCGACTGGATGGACGGATGCACTTTCAGTCCATTTTTTTTTTTTCTTATTGAATAGTAACCTTATATAAACATCATAGAACGTAAAAATCATTTACAAATTCCAGTTTTCAAGAGCAGTTTGATAGTTCTGTGTTGGTTAATCCACACAGTGACCTACGTCTGAACCTTCAAGCAGAACAAAGAACTTGAGACATGAAGCAGAGAAGAAACAGGTGCAGACGATTCCAGATGATCAGGGGATTCGTATACTGCTGATGCTGAACGCTGAGTGGGTGGAACATCATCTTTATCTAGAACCTTGTAACTTCAGACACTTTGCAGGCAGGAGCACTAAAACATTCGTTCCCGTTTCTCTCATTTAATCCTCGATCTGACACACATCAGACGTTCTGACTGACTTCCTGTCAGGATAACCCTTAGCAAAATGAAATGAGGGGTTCAAGACTTTTGCACAACATTGCTGATGTTATTTATACACTAATATCTCATTTTTGAGGTTTATGGACCGTCCTTTTGGTGCAGCGGTGGTCTAGTGTTTAGGGACTCCCTGGATCAGAAGGTCACGGGTTTGAATCCCAGACCAGGTGGTTGCCCTGAGATACCCATGAGTAAGGTACCGGCCCCATCGCTGCTGGATTCGTCTTCTGAGTTAAATGCAGAGGATGTTTATGGACAGACATGGGCTTCTAGTGTATCTCATTATCGGAGTTTGTGCTGAATCTGAGATTGGAGCTTTCCTTAATGTCGCAGTAACCAAAAGCACAGATGCCGAGCTGAACAGAGAGACAAACGAAATCAAAGTGAGCTTGTGGTGCACGGAGCAGGGCTCAGCAGGAGGAGGTGTGTGGACTGTTTGGGAAGAGCGCGTCCCTGCGCCCCGTAATGTCTCTTTAATGTGGACTACGATAGCGGTCTGGTCCCAGTGAACATGGAATATTACAGCCTAACAGCCTGAGTCATTCATGAAATTGGCAGCACATCAGAGCTGCCATTTGCATCTTGTTGCCTTTCATTTTTTCAGTCGGGTGTTTTATGGTTGGCGGACGGCTTTTTTAATTATCACTTCCCATCCTGGATCAAAGTGGCCGGACGTTTTTTTTTTGTTTTTTTTTCTTCCCCCTCCATCCTCCCGTTTTCATCTGCCGGGGCTGTAATTAGTCAGCTGGAGTCAGCACATCATTTGTTTTAAATTCCTTAATGCAATAACTCTCCGCTGATAAAACAGCCCTCGTTTAAAACCCCGCATGTCAGAGTTGAGACATTATCGGCCGATGAATGGCGGAGATGAAAAAGCCCGATTTAAAAATAGAGCCCGAGAGCCTGATGAGCGTTAAAAAGCTCAAAAAAAAAAAAGGAAAGCTGACATGATGAACGTTAATGTCTGATTTACTTCTCCGGAGAGGTGAGACAGGAACGTTAGTGAGATGAATGAGAGCTATGGAGAGCTCTTCTCTTGTCCTGTGCCTTGCTTGTCTCCAGTTCTTTCTGCATCTTATACAATGAGCAGAGCTGGAGGTGTCGGAGTTAAAGATGCTGAGATGTTCGTTGGGTGTGACGAGGATGGACAGGATTAGAAATGAGTATATTAGAGGGACAGAGCAGGTTAGATGTTTTGGAGACAAAGTTAGAGAAGCAAGGTTGCGTTGGTTTGGACATGTGCAGAGGAGAGACGAGGAGTATATTGGGAGGAGGATGTTGAAGACCCAGCTGCCAGGAAGATGAGGTGAGAGAGGACATGCAGGTGGTCGGTTTGAAGGAGGAAGATGCAGAGGACCGGAAGAAATGGAGATGGATGATCTGCTGTGGAAGGAAAGAAAGAAGAAGAAGAAGATACTGTTTTTATTATTAAAAACTGTCCTGGTTACACTGTGAAAAGAGCGATTTCAGGGGATGCTCCACACCAGTCAGTGCTCTAATGAAAAGTGAAAGTGACTATTAGAGTGACTATAAGCGCCCGGGGAGCAGTGATTGGGATGGTACCTTGCTCAAGGGAACCTTAGAGCAACCTACTGGTGTTGGAGCTCCAAAAGCACACACTTTCATGTGGACCTCCAGGACCCGGAGCGAAGGACGGGGGCACCGAATGGGTCGGCTAATTAAAAAAACCAAAGGCGTGTGATTTGGATCGAAGAGCGGATCGATAGCGCGCCGGGCAGCCCAGCCGGGTCCTGCTCGGCGTGTCATCTTCCCTAATTGGCACCAGACACGGTGCTGGGATCGGAGCGGCTTGCGAAGCGTCTCGAGACAGACTTAAAAATCCGAGGCGAAGGCCAGACCCTGCGAGTGTCCATCGGTTGCTGGCGTTGTTTTGCCCAATTTGTGAAGGTCTCCAGGGCGACGAGGAGACACGGAGAGAGCGAGGCAGCCCTCCAGCAGCATGGCGAGACCATTTCGATATTTTAAAAGTGTCCCATTAGGACAGAAAAACAACCACTGTGTCCCTGTGAAGAGAAGAGAACGAAAACAAGGAGGCACCTCGAACCTCTTTAATTTGGAGAGCCAGAAAGTCCTGAACCTGCGTTTTGGTTCATTTTCACAGACCTTCATCTCGCAGGAGCAAAACACAAAAATTCCTGAAAACAGAGATCAACCTCACGGCTGATCAAACAGAGGAAAACGTCTTGCCCCAAAGGAGGGACGCTCTAAAACTTTTTAAAAATCTTTAATAAAATTTGTGTATCTGCTGAAACAGCAGCCCAATCAGAGTAGATCTGCTCTCCTCAGCCAATCCCAGTTTAATCAGTGGTTCCTGATCAACACCTGGTTTAACTGATGCTTCATGGAGTTCAATCAGGAGCCGCTGATTGAAGCGAACAGAAAATCTGGAACTAAAACTGATTGTAAAACCAGAGCAGAAGCTGCTTAAAACCAAGGAATTCTTATGACGTTTTACGGAATGTGTCCTTTAATGAATATTTCATCCTTAAAAAGCAGATTTAACAAACTCAAATGGAGAGAGTTTGCTCTTCGCTCTTCATCTTCGCTCAAGGGAAAGAGAAAAGGACAAGTCCTGCAGGAACCAGGTGTGTTGGTGCGTCTACGTCCCTTCATGGCACCACTGTCATCCGTCTTCTTAGCAGATGTGATCTCGCTTTTCTCGTCTCCGTCCTTTCATATTGATTCCGAAGCGAAACCGAAATCCGTGTTTCAGAAATCTGTGGGTCAGTCTAAGAGGGCAACGCCTGGCTCCCAAATTTACACTGAAGCACACGAGTCTTGGAATTCAGACTGGAATAAATGTGATGGTGTCTTGGAATTCCAAATGCAGCTAAATTAGATGGAGCTTTGGAATTCCCAATCACTGTTAAATTTGATACAGCTATAGAATTCCGAATGCTGTTAAATTTGATGAAGACTTGGAATATCGGTCACTGCTAAATATGATTGGGCCAGGAGTTTCTGACTGCTGTTAAATATGATGAGGCCTTGGAATTCTGACTGCTATGAAGTTTGATTATGGATTTCCGGATGCAGTTAAAGATGTTGGAGCCTGCTGGAGCCATGGAATTCTGATCAACGTTAAATATGATGGAGCCGTGGGAATCCGATCATCGTGAAGACACCGTTTCCAGATGCTGTTAATGTAGGAGTCTTGGACAGCTGATTTGGAACATGTCTAGATGTGATGAAGCCCTTTCTGATTGCTGTGAAATGTGATGAACCTCTGGGATGCAGGTAAATATGATGGAGTCACTGGATGCATAAGAGATGAATGTGTCTGAGATTGAGGTACCGGATCACGATCCAGGTTACATACGCTCAAGCAATGGGATTCTGAACAAGATCACGTCCTCAAGCTGCGGAATTCCCATCAAGGTGGCATCTGCTCAATACACGGGTGGAAACGTGAAGAAAACTGGGGCTAAAATTTCCTGGAAAGCTGTTTCGGGACTAACTTATAAAAGCAATACTTTACAAACAAGCAGAACTTAACCGAAGTCGGTCACCCTGGCTTTTCAGAGTTCCAATGATTTCGGAGCAAGCGGGAACGAGGCTGGATCCCAAGTGCTCCAGACGTACCTCATTTTTGTGTTTGTAGAAAGAAACGAAGATTTGATTTTAGCGCTCGTGCTACTGTTCGTGATAAGGGTTGATGAAAACCTGAATCATTCCCTCGTTCAGATACGACTCCAGACTGGCAGGAAAGGAAAGGTGTAGGCGTTTGCTATTTAATCAACAGCAGACGGAGCGCCGATGTCGGCGAGCTCCCCGGATCACACTCTTCAAACACAGAACCTCTAATGATGCTTAGCCTTCTGTGTACTCCGTCGCTCTCGCCACCGCTCGCTCTGCGTCCTCCCACGACATCGTCTTACACACGGCACATCAGACAGGAGCAATTAGGATGTGGTTCGGCTGCAGCTGGGAGTCCACAGGTTCTACAGGTTCTAGTTTGGGTCCAACTTTATTTTACGTCAACACTGAGACAGGAAGTTCATGGGTTTGAGTCCTGCAGGTACCCTTTACCCTTCAGCAGGGTCCCGACCAAATTCAGAAAGAAGGCATTGAATAATGTCCAGTAAATCGATAATGTTGAATGGGAGACCTTTATGGATTACGCCTTTATGCAAATTACTTGATATTTTCTCCTCTTTTCTCGGTTCATCGACACTCGTTAGCTACGAGTCGCCTGATCAGATGATACAACCGACGCTGAGATGTTGGAGACTCACGCTGAGGCGTTTAAGCTAAGCTAAAGCTAAAGACCTGGTCTCCGTTGGCGTTACAGTGGACTGAAAGCGTAAAGTAGGCCTATTACGATGTTTAAGAGTATGAGTTTTATTCTTGATGTCTTCTAAAATGCAACCAAGAAGACCTTGGTTTTCTTTTACTGTACATCGTTTTCTGTCCGGTTTTTATCCTCAATCTGAAACTGCCTCCAGGCTTCCAGCCTCTTTACACACAGCAAATCACAGCAAAGCATAATAGGTGCCACGGTAAGAACTTCAGGAAGAGTTGAAACCTCATTTCATTTCACAAAATATTTATGATGAGAAACCAGAAAAGCTGGCGGGTCCTGACACTAAAGTGTTTGAACTGGTGTAGAGCATTCAGTGTGGTTGAAAAGTGCTGGTGTTTTTGTGTGTTTTGATGTGTTTTTTGGCTGAGAAATCCATTACTGAGCTGGTTCTTTATTGCAGACACACCTTGAAACTTGAAACTGGAGGGATCAGAAATGCTAAGTGGTGTGTTTACGCTCTGATTGTGGAGAGACATTAGTAATTACTGAAAAATGTCTCCCAGCCATTAATAATTCAGAAAGAATTAAGTCCACTTTATGTCTCCAGTCAATAATAAAGCTCTTATTCTTTTAGCTCGTCCCGCCCGGTTCTCCGTTGTGTCTCTTCTTGAACACGAGATCCTGTCTGTTCTGTTCCCTGCAGGTGAGAATGACAGCCTGGCCTCGAAGAAGAAAGTCGCTGTGGAGGACCTGTTCAGCAGGAAGCTACGGGTTCATGACCCTGAGGCCAAGTGGCTCAGCGGTAAGTAGGACTGGGGACTGGGCTGTGTGTGTGTGTGTGTGTGTGTGTGTGTGTGTGTGTGTGTGTGTGTGTGTGTGTGTGTGTGTGTGTGTGTGTGTGTGAATTGGAGCTTGAAATATTTGTTTTTGGTCTTTCTGGACCCAACTATGACCATAAACCTTTCCCGTGGCTCACCAGGTTAACCAGTGTTGTTGGTCCTCAAGCCCACGAGACCTCCAGGTGGAACATAAACAGAATTTCGGAGAGCTGGCAGTTATTTCTGTCTTAAATGTTCTAAATCTTGAGAGCTGCGGTCTGTCTTATTTAAGAGGCGATATTATTAGAGGTATTATGAGACCTCATCAGGTTCAGATCAGACCTTTTTGGCCCACAGAAGAACTTGTTTGGGTCTACAGTCTGAGAAGGCAGCGGCGTCCTAGTGTTTAGGGACGAGGCCCCAGGATCGGAAGGTTGTGCTTCAGAGTCCCATGCCAGTGCGTTGTCCTGAGGTTCCCTTGATTTAGGAACTGTCCCCGTCAATGCTCCCCAGTCGCTGGATCTGTCTGCCCCCTGCTGGACGGTGTGATAAACACAGAGGATGTGTTTGTGTCTCACTTTCACTGATGCAGAAAGGCTTATTTAACTGAGTTTAGAAAGATTTTTTGTCCTACAGTCAGATTCAGAAAGAATATTTCCATTTTTTCAGTCTTTGAGACTATTTTGATCGACATTTTTGGTTCTGCAGTCGGATTGAGGCTGAACCTTTTTTGTCTGTAGGCAGGTGCGTATTGGTTTTTTGGACCTGTAGTTGGTTTAGACGGATCTTTAATGTGCCTACAGTCAGGTTGAGAGAGATTGATTTGCCTAAATTCTGATTAAGCGTTGAGGATTGAAATCTTTCGGTCTGCAGTCGGATTCAGATTGAACGTTTCTGGGGCCAGCAGTCAGGTTTAGAAAGATTTGTGCACGTTAAGTGGAGTTCGTCTGCGTTTAGACCAGGCTCTTCTCTGCCTTCAGTCACATTCAGGCAGAATTTTAGTCAGATCCGTCGGAAGGTTCTCAGGGTGTAAACGTATGCTGTCTCTTTGGTTCTGCTCATTTATTCACTGGGCCCAGAACTGTGCCGCAAAGCCTGATTGCGTCTGAAAGTGTGGTCAGATAGTGTCCTCGAGCTACGTCAAGCGAAAAAGTCCAATTTCACCCCGGATCTGTGAGGAGCTCGTTCACGATGGCAGATCACTCGTTTCCTCCTCCTGGATTTCAGAGAGAAGACGTCTTTAAATGACTCTCTTTCTGTGACCCGCTAAAATCCCACCGTGGCTAATTGTAGTGCCGGGTTTGCCTCTTTCCCGCGGATTTTTTGTGCTCGTTAGTGCAGGTGGGAGTGATCCAGATCACGTTATTCAGTTCTTTTTTTTTTTACCTGACACCCACAGGTTCCCTTCAGAGGAGCCAAGCCGACTCTAATGTCCTAGAACAGCAACAGGCACCAACGCTGGCCAGAAATAAATTAGGCATATGGGTGGACAGCTGCTTGTTTTGACCCCGGACTTCATCTCGCTGCTGAAAACTCAGATGTCCTTCTGCATTCAGGCTGTTTAATTCTCATCCTTCTCTCAAAGCAATGGAACCTTCTCGCAAATGTCCTCCTGTAACCTGCTTTCGAGTCTCACCGACAAGCTGAAGGCGAACGAGCGAGGAGCGCGTCTCCTTCTTGGTCTTCGCCAACAATTTGAGGAATTACTGAAGAAGCAACTGTGTCTCAAAGACGACTCGTCCCCATCACGACCCGGCAGATGTTGAAGGCTCAGCAGGAGAGAACAACAGTTCCTCCCCTACCAGATGGGTCAAGATAATTAACCGTTAGAGCTGAAGTTCACGCCGGCGCTCGGGCCAATGATCCCCCCTCACGGAGCACGGCTGCTCCACAGACCCTTATTAGCATTTCCTCCTTTTAATGCCACATTAGCATTTCCTCTCCGCTCTGGCACATCGGCTCACCAGCGAGCGCCCGCCGTCCTCCAGGAGATCTGCAGCACTGCTGTCCGGGGTCTGTTGGGGTCGACTCGGTCGCCATTACCATCCGTATCCTAAATGCATTCGTTACGTCTCAGATCCCAGAATTAATCCAGGATCGAGTCGCTGAAACAGAGGAAGGAAGGAAGGAAGCTCCGCCTCAGGCGATGGGCTTCACCTGGGCTGCCCTCACGCTTAGCTTCTCAGAATGCTCTGCATGTTTCGTGTCCATTTGGACCGATTTCAGGGAGGCTTATGAAGAGGAAAACACGCTGTGTGTAAATATTAAAGATTATTTACCTTCAGCCGCATCCTTTACTCGCCTCGTTTCACCCTTTCAGCCCTTGAAAGCATCTTATCTGCAGTGATTTTAACAAAGGGGTTAGACTTTTCTTTATGGGGGGGCGGTTGTGTTCAGAATTCTTTAGAACTGGCCGACAGTCGGACTCGGACCGAACGTTTTTGGGCCTGCAGTCGGATCCAGAAAGGTTTTTCTGGACCTACAATCAAACTGTGAAAACTGTGCCGTGTCTGTACTGTGTGTCATTTTAAGCTGTTTAGAGTCCCACTGTCTTCCCTTTTTCACACCTCTGTGTGCTTAACAATCGTTTCATAAAGAAAATGGTTCATCGTGGCCTGATCTTGTGAACGTGAGGCTGAGGGTTGAGGTTAAAAGGTTTCTCGTACCGAGTCCCGAAATGTTAAAGAGGGTGGAAAAATTTAGTCGAAATTTAGTTTAGTCGAAATTTCTAAACAAATGATTGTTCATATTAAATAGATTCATTGTATTAAATCAAATCAATACTTTATATTAACACCTTCATGAAATGAAATCATAGTTTATTGAACTAAATTTAAAATCTAAAGGGATCAGCTCTTAAGCTCAGCCGTCATGGAGGCTGAAATAAAGTCACTTCCTCTTTATAAGTGACAAATACTGTTTCCATGGCTGAATGCAGAGAATCGAGCACAAATAAACGATATTTTTCTTAAAATGATGCTCATGCGGACACACTAGAGCCAGGTTTGATGTAACATGTATGGATAGACATGTTTCTTGCAAAAACAAATGCAAGAAAAACACTTTGATTTTGATTTGAGCCTTCAGTCCAAAGATGACGGATAATTGAAGAAGCTGCAAGAAGTCTGCAAAAGAGCTTTCAGTCAAAACGCTCTAGGAGCGGAGTTCACTGTTGGAGTCGAGCTTTCGAGCGGACTTGATGTTTTTTTAATTGTTATTATTATTAATATTGTGCCCGGCGGTCTTCGCTGTGGTGCTTGGATGAGGGTGAGTGAGGGATCGGCAGCTGATGAAGGGCAGGGAAAAGGCTCTGGTATTCAGGCTGCCGCGCTCGGCAGCTTCTCTTTGTTATGCTTTTTTTAAAAAGCGATTGCTCGTCTGTATTATTTATCAATGTGGAAAAAGTGTCAGCGTTCAGAGCCCCGGGCTCTCTGTGTGTGAGCAGCAAAACACACAAACAACTAAACAAAGCCCTCAAACCGCCCCCCGCCTTACAGGCATGAAACTGGGACACGAGATTAGAGAGAATGAAGAGAAATGATGGAAATGAAAAGATGAAAGAAATGAAAGAAAAGGCCTTTTGATTGTGCACTCAAAAGAACAGTTTGGTGGAGAATCACGTTCACAGTTCTTACTAAAGTGATAGTCCAGCGTCCTTCTGTCTTCGTCCATCATCGGCTTCTCCTTCCCATCAGAACTCCAGACATCATGGATCACCTGCATGGATCACCTGCACAAACCAAAACTAAGACAATCAGCTTCAAACGCTTTAATGAACTACAGACTCTACTATCAGCTTAAACCTTTTAATGATCAACTACAGACTCTACTATCAGCTTCAAACCTTTTAATGATCAACTACAGACTCTACTATCAGCTTCAAACCTTTTAATGAACTACAGACTCTACTATCAGCTTAAACCTTTTAATGATCAACTACAGACTCTACTATCAGCTTCAAACCTAAACCTTTTAATGATCAACTACAGACTCTACTATCAGCTTCAAACCTTTAATGAACAACTACAGACTCCTACTACGCTTCAAACCTTTAACATCAACTACAGACTCTCTACTATCAGCTTCAAACCTTTTAATGATCAACTACAGACTCTACTATCATTTCAAACATTTTAATGATCAACCAAGGACTCTACTATCAGCTTAGAACCTCAATGAACTCCAACTACAGACTCTACTATTCGTTTCAAACCTTTAATGATCAACTACAGACTCTACTATCAGCTTCAAACCTTTAATGGCTCAAATCACAGACTCTCTACTATCAGCTTCAAACCTTTGTAATGAACAACTACAGACTCTACTATCAGCTTCAAACCTTTTAATGATCAACTACAGACTCTACTATCAGCTTCCAAACCTTTTTAATGATCAACTACAGACTCTACTATCAGCTTCAAACCTTGAATGATCAACTACAGACTTCACCATCAGTCAAACGCTTTAATGAACTACAGACTCCCATGTTATCAGCTTAAACTCTTTTAATGATCAACTACAGACTCTACTATCAGCTTAACCTTTAATGATCAACTACAGACTCTACTATCAGCTTCAAACCTTTTAATGAACAACTACAGACTCTGGTACTATCAGCTTCAAACCTTTAATGATCAACTACAGACTCTCTACTATCAGCTTCAAACCTTTTAATGATCAACTACAGACTCTACTATCAGCTTCAAACCTTTAATGAACAACTACAGACCTCTACTATCAGCTTCAAACCTTTAATGATCAACCAGACTCTACTATCAGCTTCAAACCTTTTAATGATCAACTACAGACTCTACTATCAGCTTCAAACCTTTTAATGATCAACTACAGACTCTACTATCAGCTTCAAACCTTTTAATGATCAACTACAGACTCTACTATCAGCTTAGAACCTTTTAATGAACTCCAACTACAGATCACCATCTGCTTCAAACCTTTAATGATCAAATTACAGACTTACTATCAGCTTCAAACCTTTTAATGAACAACTACAGACTCTACTATCAGTCAAACCTTTTAATGAACAAACCACACTCTACTATCAGCTTCAAACCTTTAATGATCAACTACAGACTCTTACTATCAGCTTCTTCCAAACCTTTTAATGATCAACTACAGAATTCTACTATCAGCTTCAACCTTTTAATGATCAACTACAGACTCTACTATCAGCTTCAAACCTTTTAATGATCAACCAGACTCCACTCATCAGCTTCAAACCTTTAATGATCAATTACAGACTCCACTCATCAGCTTCAAAACCTTTAATAATTTTAACTACAGACTCTACTATCAGCTTCAAACCTTTTAATGACCAAACTGCGCACCTACTATCAGCTTCAAACCTTTTAATGATCAACTACAGACTCTACTATCAGCTTAAACCCTTTTAATGAACAACTACAGACTCTACTATCAGCTTCAAACCCTTTAATAAACAACTACAGACTCTACTATCAGCTTCAAACCTTTTAATGAACTCCAACTACAGACTCTACTATCAGCTTCAAAACCTTTAATGATCAACTACAGACTCTACTATCAGCCTAAACCTTAATGATCAACTACAGACTTACTATCAGCTTAAACCCTTTAATGAACAACTACAGACTCTACTTAATCAGCTTCAAACCTTTAATGATCAACTACAGACTCTACTATCAGCTCAAACCTTTAATGATCAACTACAGACTCTAATTTATCAGCTTCCAAACCTTTTAATGATCAAATTACAGACTTACTATCAGCTTAGAACCTTTATAATGAACAACTACAGACTCTACTATCAGCTTAAACCCTTTAATGAACAACTACAGACTCTACTATCCGCTTCAAACCTTTTAATGATCAACTACAGACTCTACTATCAGCTTAAACCCTTAATGATCAACTACAGACTCTACTATCTGCTTCCAAACTCCTTTAATGATCAACTACAGACTCTCGTACTACCTGCTTCAAACCTTTTTAAATGATCAACTACAGACTCTACTATCAGCTAAAACCTTTAATGAACAATCATAGACTCTACTATCAGCTTAAACCCTTTAATGAACAACTACAGACTCTACTATCAGCTTAAACCCTTTTTAATGAACAACTACAGACTCTTACTATCAGCTTCAAAACCTTTAATGATCAACTGTATGACTCTACTATCAGCTTAAAACCTTTTAATGAACAACTACAGACTCTACTTTATCAGCTTAAACCCTTTAATGAACAACTACAGACTCTACTATCAGCTTAAACCTTTTTAATGAACAACTACAGACTCTACTATCAGCTTCAAACCTTTAATGATCAACTACAGACTCTACTATCAGCTTAAACTCCTTTTAATGATCAACTACAGACTTACTATCTGCTTCCAAACCTTTTAATGAACAACTACAGATCACCATCAGCTTCAAAACTTTAATGATCAACTACAGACTCTACTATCAGCTTCAAACCTTTTAATGAACAACTACAGACTCTACTATCAGTTTAAACCCTTTTAATGAACAACTACAGACTCTACTATCAGCTTCAAACCTTTTAATGATCAACTACAGACTCTACTATCAGCTTAAACCCTTTAATGATCAACTACAGACTCTTACCATCTGCTTTTCCAAACCTTTAATGATCAACTACAGACTTACTATCAGCTTAAACCTCTTTAATGATCAACTACAGACTCTACTACATTCGCTTCAAACCTTTTAATGAACAACTACAGACCTACCATCATTTCAAACCTTTTAATGATCAACTACAGACTCTACTATCAGCTTCAAACCTTTTAATGATCAACTACAGACTCTACTATCAGCTTAAACCCTTTTAATGATCAACTACAGACTCTACTATCAGCTTAAACCCTTTTAATGATCAACTACAGACTCTACTATCTGCTTCAAACCTTTAACAATAACCATACATCTTCTACCATCAGCTTCAAACCTTTAATGATCAATCACAGACTCTAATTATCAGCTTCAACCTCAATGAACAACTACAGACTCTACTATCAGCTTCAAACCTTTTAATGATCAACTACAGACTCTACTATCAGTTTAAACCCTTTTAATGATCAACTACAGACTCTACTATCAGCTTCAAACCTTTTAATGATCAACTACAGACTCTACTATCAGCTTAAACCCTTTTAATGATCAACTACAGACTCTACTATCAGCTTCAAACCTTTTAATGAACAACTACAGACTCTACCATCAGCTTCAAACCTTTTAATGATCAACTACAGACTCTACTATCAGCTTCAAACCTTTTAATGAACAACTACAGACTCTACTATCAGCTAAAACTCCTTTTAATGAACACAGACTACTCTACTATCAGCTTCAAACCTTTTAATGATCAACTACAGACTCTATCTGCTTCAAACCTTTTAATGAACAACTACAGACTCTACTATCAGCTTAAACCCTTTTAATGAACAACTACAGACTACTATCTGCTTAAACCCTTTTAATGAACAACTGCACTCTACTATCAGCTTAAACCCTTTTAATGAACAACTACAGACTCTACTATCAGCTTAAACCCTTTTAATGAACAACTACAGACTCTACTATCAGCTTCAAACCTTTTAATGAACAACTACAGACTCTACTATCAGCTTCAAACCTTTTAATGATCAACTACAGACTCTACCATCAGCTTCTAACCTTTTAATGAACAACTACAGACTCTACTATCAGCTTCTAACCTTTTAATGAACAACTACAGACTCTACTATCTGCTTAAACCCTTTTAATGAACAACTACAGACTCTACTATCAGCTTCAAACCTTTTAATGAACAACTACAGACTCTAGTATCAGCTTCTAACCTTTTAATGAACAACTACAGACTCTACTATCAGCTTCAAACCTTTTAATGAACAACTACAGACTCTACTATCTGCTTACCAGTAGGTTTCCCTGAGGTACCCTTGAGCAAGGTACCGTCGCCGTCACTGCTCCCCGGGCGCTTTCAATAGCTGCCCACTGCTGCACAGTGTGTGCATGGGTTAAATGCAGAGCTCCAATTTCGTTGTGGTTCACGTGTGCTGTGCTGTGACCTCGCAATGTCAAGGGCTGTCACTTTCACTTTCAGAACCTTTTAATAAACTCCAAATAGAGATGGGTTCTGCTTCTGAGTGTTGACTTCTCCCAAGGTTCTTTAGAAACTGGTTTGACTTGATTAGTTAAAGCAATATTTAATTGAAAAAGTTTATATAAAAGTTTTTTTTTTTTTTTTTTTGCCAAGCCAGTCACTCGTGAGGACGAGCTGATTTAATTACGGGACGGAGGAAGGTTTTGAACTTCTGTTTGTGTCTGTAGAACCAAAACGTCCAGAAAAAGATCGGCTCTTGCTTTGAATCCTGGTGAAAATAGTCTTGCAGAAAAAGACGTGCGACCCAGATCTGAATAAAGACTCTGGACTTTGATTCCGTCAGATTGAGGTGTTTGAAGACGGTGGTTCAGTGAAACATCACAGAAGCTGTTAGAGAACATGATCACATGATCACAGCTTAAACCAGTAACAGACATGAATTTGACGAACGTCTATTGAAAACCGAGAGCTGCGCGCGATCTGGAACCTCACATGAACCTCAGAAGAAAGTCTGCATGTGGTGATTTTGCCCTTCGTACCTGCTGAACTTAATGTCCCTTAGGTTCTCTAATTATAGTTTCATTGCTCTGTTCTGAGCAGATGCTGAGCTGCTTTACCGTAACTGGGATGGAGATGTGGTCAGACTCAACTTGGAGACCAACACCACCATGGTTCTTGTGGACAGGAAGATGTTTGTGAGTAGTTCTGCTCATTTTGGTACATCTTGGGGTTCTCCTAAAGCCAGTGTAGATCCAATTTTTTTGTACAACTGTAAGAATAACGGCTTTACAGTGGAAACACTTTTGCGTGATGCTTTTTTTTTTTTTCTTTCAGGAAACTTACAAAGCCAGCAAGTACCAAATCTCCCCTGATTTGACTCACGTGCTGCTGGCCTACAATGTTGTTCCGGTGAGTCTGTTTCTGCAGCATTCCCCCTTTTCTCAGAGCATTAACTGAAAACAGATGAGCGGAAATGGACCAACACTCTCTCGTCTTAATTGTTTTTCCATTTCCCAGTTTAATTGTCCACATTTGTCTTTACAGCACTGCAGCGTTTTCTAGCTCTGTTTTTTTAAACGTCTCCATTTCACGGAAATCTTCCGTTCTAGTGCGAAGTAGAGTTTCGAGGTCATTCAAATGGAGTCTCGTGATCAGTTCAGTTCAGTCTGTCGGTCGTGTTTAGGTCAGCACAGGGTCAAACCCGCCACGAAACGTGTCGAACGAGAAGAACCAGCCAACTCGGCCTCGGAGCCGAGTCAGATATGAGTCAAATCTGAAATCTACCCCTAAAAAGAGAAAAGATCAGAATACAAGCGCTTGTAATAATACTGGAACAAACGTATGAGAGGGTTGTTGTTGTTTACAGAGTTCACGAACGTGGGATTGTTTAAATGTGCTAATGTGACCAGCGCGTCAGGAGATCATAACACTGCACCAAAATCCAATCAAATAATGGCTTAAGCTTTAAAGAGGGGCAGCGGTGCTCTAGTGTTGAAGGTCCCGGGATCAGAAGGCTTCAAATCCCAGACCAGTCGGTTGCCCCAAGGTTCCCCTTGAGCAAGGTACCGTCCCCGTCACTTCTCCCCGGGTGCTGGACATGTCTGCCCCCTGCTGGATGGTGTGTGTGGGTTAAAAGCAGTTGATGTGTTCAGTTGCGGTTCAGAGTTTCACGAAGACGGTCACTTTCACTTTCCCTTAGAGTGTGAGCGTGTAGAAGAGTATGAAACACGTGAAACGGAACAACGCGGCCATTCAGGAAATTGTATGGACTGTTTCATTTGTACTCCAGTGTCCAATGCACTTCGCGGATCTTCTTTTTAATGTAAAAGAGGTTTTTTTTGGGCCATAAATCTCCGGCTGAGAGTTTGTGGAGTTCTTCTGAACACAGCAGGGATGTTCTTACTGAACGACATGACCGTGCAAAACTCCTTTAACCTTCCTTTCTCTCTTACAGCTGTACCAGCATTCCTACACGGCCTCCTACATCATCTGCAGCCTGGACACACCGTAAGTCTCTTCTCTAATCTCAGACTGTGGTGAGATTAACAGTGCAGGGCTCTTAATTATGGCCGATAATCTCCGAGCAGGCGATCTTCACTGCGTCAGCGTTACAGAGCAGCTGAACATCAGCTGGTGACGCCACCTGCTGGACAATCTCTCAGAAACAAGGGCCTTCTCTCTCTCAAAGGTCATCATCAAGGGAGGAGAACCTGCTGTGTGAAGCCAAACCTTACAAATGTTCTATTGAGCACCAAAAAAGGGTTCCACTGTTCCACAGGAGAACTATATTGTAATCATCGTGGTTATTAGAACTCTGATGGCCGTGTGAATATGAAACCAGTTGAGCTGTTCTCAGTAACTGCTGTGTAGTTAAGACTAAAGAACCTTTCTTTAGTCTGAAACAGCACCAAGATGGGTTCTCCTATTGTTACAAGTCCAAGAACTCCCCCCCCGCAGAAGAGCTTTGGCTGCACCTGAATCGTTTTGGATTTTTCAATGAAAAACGCAAAAAAGCAACTTTCGTTTCACTCTAAAGATCCACCCATTACGGAGGAATACAGCAGGAAGCCGAGTTCCACTGAATAAACTCACCTTCTCCTCGTTCGTGTTCTGCATGCATGCCGTGATTCTTCTACACTGTGCAAAAGTCTTCATTTCTGATTTTTAGAGAATCACCATGTTGGTGCAGAAATACGATCTAATCCTCGACTGAGGATTAAATGAAAGAAACTGGGAGCAATATTTTAGTGCGACAGATACAAGGTTCTAGATTAAGAGGTTCCAAGTGTTCAGCGTCAGCAGTAAACGAGTCACCTGATCATCTGGAATCATCTGCAGCTGGACTCTTCTTGTTCTCAGATATTGTCTATGAGCAGTTTGCACATCCAGAGATGATTTAGAGCCCCGATCTGGTGGTTTTCTGTGATTTTAAGGCTAAAATCGTGTCTTGTGTGTGTGTGTGTGTGTGTGTGTGTGTGTGTGTGTGTGTGTACAGAAATGGGTTATGAGGTTTGGTCCAACATCAGGGGGCGCTAGAGAGGTTCACTATCTGTTGTGTGTGTTTTGTTTTGCAGAGACACAGTAGTTTTGGCTGCACCTGAGGTGGAGAGCTCAGCGCTGCAGTTTGCAGGATGGGGCCCTAAAGGCCAGCAGCTGGTGAGGAACACACACACACATACACACACACACACACACACACACACACACACACACACACACACACACACACACACACACACACGTAAATAGATCTAAAGCAGACATCAAAGAACAGAATACTGAACTGTGCTTGAAAGGGACACTGTTGCCAAACTAATCAGCACTGCATCTGTGTAAACATGTCTGTCTGTGATGCCACACCCCCTTAAAGCCCCGCCCACCTGGAGGCCAAAGCATGCCTTCTTCCTGCTGCCCTCCACTGATCTTCCAGTTATTGTTTAATTGGACGCACAACCGGATGATGCTGAACTTCCGTCTCTGTGCTGGGATTCTGTAGAAGTCCAGAGGAGGAGACGGTGGACACCAGCAGTTCATCACTGAGGCTTTGACCAGCAGAATTTCTGAAAAGTTGTTAAGGTGGTTCAAGAAGTGTGCCAGGGTAAAGCAGAGACACACACACATGCAGAGAAATGTGTGTGTGTGTGCTGCAAGGACAGAGACTGTAATGAGACAGCGTACACACACACACACACACACACACACTGTACCAGATGGCATCAGGGTGGCACAGCTTCAGTCCCGGGGACGAGACAGGACTCTCCTGCTGCTGACCTTCAGTGTGTCTGTGTAAGAGGCACATATGCAGTGCTGTGCAAAAGAAAGTAACCTTGGAATTAATTAGCTTATTAATTATACATTAAAATAAATGAGCTTCATTTAAGTAAATGAACTGGGTATGTGAACCGGGCTCTCCCGCAGAAAGGCCAGTGTTTGCAGTTACCAGCCACCGGGACGCCAGATGCCCGAGACTCCCTTTCAGTTTGATCCCATGTGGCAGGGGGCAGACCAAGACCTGCAGAGCGAGAGGTTGTGGGTTCCAGCCTGGCTCTGCTGATCTCCAGCAACACTGGAGCTCTTGAAGAAGACTCTTAACCCCTGGTAGCTGCAGGGAGACACGGCCCTTCATTAGGGAACATACGCTGCTCTGAGTAAATGCCATAAACGACCGATTTTAAATCTTCTCCACCATCACTCGGCATGACGCCGGCCAGCAGGGAGGTGTGCTGAGGGCCTTATTCAGGTAACGGATTAGCAGGTCTGCTGTGAGACTTCCATGTTATTTACGCTTCTTGGGTGAAAGTTACGATTTCGAGAGGGATCAGGTAGGTGGTTTTTTTTTGTGTGTGCAAAACAGACCAGCACCATCCAACCAGTTTCTGCAGATGCTTGTGTGCATGAGCATCAGGTGTGTAATCTGTGGCTTTTTTTTTTTGCATGAGGCTCAGCCTCAGCCTGTCTCCAAGGCCTCGGGCAATTAGTCTGCAGTGAGGAAGAGCTGAACCCTCAGCAGCCCGACCGAACCGAGGGTCGCCCTGAAGGGAAAATTGGCTTCCAGAGAAAAATTGACTACAGATAAGAAGGAAATAACCCAGAATATATATTTTACATTAACCTACATTCAACACAAGGTCGGTTTCTAAGGATGCAGCGTTTAGTTCATCCAAGTTATTCCTTGTTCCCTTAAAAGTAGTTTCTGGAACCAAAAATCATTTGTAGTTCAAACTACATGACCAAAAAGTATGGACACCTTTTCTAATTGTCCTTCAACGGCAGTGCAGCTTGTACTCTACTCACCCTAGCTATTCTGGGCCACACCCCTGCACCATGACCACACCCCCCCTCTTTCTGTTGTTAGACGGAGTAATTCCAACTTCGATGGAGATTCACGGTGACAAACCGAAAGATTATAGTTTGTGGATTTGTGAAGGAATCGAGCAGGGCTGCTGCGAGTGTTTTCCTGGAGCTGCTTGGGCCTCAGGCTAAGCTGTATGCTAACGATGCTAACTCGCAAGACGTTCTACTGGTTTTGCTGATCAGCTGCAGCACTGTTGTGGACGTTTTCTGGTGGAGGGCTTCGGCGCAACTGCATGACGTCCTATTTCACATCCTCCAATATTGTTCCCGAGGGGGAGGTGCCTTAAAGACAAAGGAGCTCTAAGAGAATGTTTCAGATTGAGAATAAAAACAGGACAGAAGGCCTTTTCTGGAAGCGTGTCGATGTATTTTAGGAGACGCTAATGATAACATTCTGAAAAGGAGCATGATGGACTCCATTTAAAGGGTTAAGGAGAGCTCTGGCGGGGGACCAGCACCGCTGACAGCCAATGCGGAGACGCTGTTGACAAAATGTCATTGTCAGTCACAAGCTGAGTCTCCCTGACGTCAGCACCCTGCTCTCTCTGATGCCTTTGAAAGCCCCCCTTTCATCTCGCCTTCTATTTGAAGCCGAGACTTTCCTCTCTGGACCACCTCCCTCCTCCGAGCTTCAGTCCTCTGCCCACCTTATCAATACACGAGCATAACTCTTTAGAAGCGCTAATCACCCCATTAGTAACCGCCTAGTGCATCAGCGCCCGCTTCCCCGCTAACGATCGTTCGCTGTCAGCATCTGATCTGTGTGGGAAATGAGCAATCTGGCACAAAACATCCCGCAGCCATGAGCAGATCCGAGGTAGACGGAGTGTCTACAGCAGCAGGCAAAACTCTGAATATGCATCTTCATGTCAAATACTTTCAACGTATTTTGAACCCAGTTAATCCGTGTAGAGATGGCAGGTCTCTCTTTAACTGCAGATTACAATAGTTGCTTAATTAAAATTGTTAAATCGTTAGGATCGGCTCAGTTGGTCCCACCTAAGGTGAAGACTAGAGGAGAAGCTGAGATTAGCAACGATGCTGCTTTTAAGGTCCAAAAACACTGCAGTTCCACCAGGCTTCGGGTCCAGCTGAATTATTCTAATGGCCTTTATTCTCATGTTTTATCCATTTCGATTCCTTTTTAAAGTCGTTTTAGTCGCGTTCTATTCACGTCTTCATTTCTGTTCTCGTTTATCTTTTACAGGTTTTGAATTGTCGTTTGTAGAACTCTGTGAAGGACTGCAGAGATGAAAGATGCTGCTGCAGTAATAACCTTGAATTAAAAGGCTGTTTAAAGTGTTGTTCACCCCGCCCCCCTTCTTCCTGCCAGTCCTGGGGATTGAACCCCGACTCCTCCGGTTATAAGCCCCCATAGCTCTTTGATCAGGTGTGTCCTGTTTCTGACCCACACTAGGGGACATGATGGGGACGGCTTGAGTTATTTTACTCTCTTCTCCAGAGAGACGTCCATGTCCTGATTACAGGGACAGTCCCCCCCTGGAGACACTCAGGGTTCAGGGTCTCAGGGACCCAGTGGTGGTAGTGCTGGAGGTGGGATTCAAATCTGGGACCTCTTGATCCAGAGCTCCATAGACAAGTACCACCACTAGACCTTAGTGGGTTACTAAGACTCGGGTGCCACGCATCAAGAAGGCCATCTTGGGATCTGGATCAGGATCGTGCCAGAGGCACAGCAGCTCTGCACTGAGGAGAGTCTGAGTTGTGCTTTTTATCTGTACTTTCTTTCATTTCATCAGGCCTGTGTCTTTTTCACTCATACGAGAGCAAATCCTCGCCTGTCAGACACCCTCTTAGCGCCACATCACTCTCATCTGTCAGGCGTCTTTTTGACAAACACTTGGTGATTAGTGCGCTGGCGCTGCCTCGTTTACACCTGCAGGCCCTAATCCAGCACACAGCACGGGATATCCTGTTCTGTGTTTTTATGATGGTCCATTATAATCCTCTTCACTACGCTTGTATGTTGATAAGAGAATGAACGCATGGTTTTGTTTCATGATTGTAGACGACAGCTTCGTTTTCCTCGAACACTTGTGTCACCTAGTGGCAGGTGGCAGCCACTGCAGGCACAAATACATGAGTTGGAGAGAAAGGATGTCTATTTTCAGTGTAAGCGGAACTCAAGTGGGTCAGTTTGAGTGTTTTGGACTTTTCTTCTGATCGTTTAGCTTTTTTAGCTCTCTCTACATATATGTAGGTTTCATCCACTCCAAAAGTATTGGGACAGCAAAGCCAGGTCGTTTGTGTTAAAACTGAAGACACGGAGGGTTTGAGGACAAGAGGTAAAGTTGAGATTTTCAGCTTTTATTTCCATGGTTTTTATATCCAGCCTGTGGAATTACACCTTGAGTATCTGACCAATCAGAGTGTTTCTATGCAAACTTAATGACACTAAAATCACAGTATTGATGAAGGATTGTTTTTCTGCACGTTCTCCGACAGATCTTCATTTTTGAGAACAACATCTATTACCAATCCACCGTGCGGGACAAACCCATCCGATTGGTCACGACCGGGAAAGAGGGCGTGGTATTTAACGGGGTCACGGACTGGCTTTACGAAGGTGAGAAACCAGAATTCATCCTGATGAAAGCTGTGTGTTGTCTTCTGTCGAGCGAGGCCCGGTTCTGTTCTTCATTCATTCGTTAATTTCAGGATTTGGATTCATCGTCTTTTATAAAATATCACACAAACAGCTGCTCTGCAGAAGTGAGCAGGTCGATCCTGTGCTGACACTCGGAGCGGTGTCGGGGACGGTACCTTGCTCTAGGGTACTTCAGGATAACCTACTGGTCTGGGAACCGAACCCATGACCTTCAGATCATGAGATCAAGAAGGGAAGCACGAGGCGAGGGCAGGATGAAGGTCTGTGCTCCAGCTGAAGGATTCAGGAGAGAAAGTCCGACGGGGTTTCTGGTTGATGGGACGCGAGATGATTGTTCTGTGTTCCGTGTTCTCACTGGAAGATTAAGAACAAGCGCAGAGCGGCCAAACAAACAAACAAAACCAAACAAACAAAGGCAAATATGTAAACACAAACACTGGGCTGGTGAGCCATACCTTACCCTGACGAAATGATGGAAAATCTCTAACGTTCTCCTTCATTCACTCTGTTCTCTAATGTTCTCCATTGTTCACTCTGGTCTCTTAACGTTCTCCATCATTCACGCTGTTCTATAACACTCTCCATCATTCACTCTGTTCTATAAATCTCTCCATCATTCAGGCTGTTCTCCAACGTTCTCCATCATTCAGGCTGTTCTATAATGTTTTCCTTCTAGAACACCCTCCACCTGTAACGCTATTCTAGAGCACCCTCCAGCCTGCAACGCTGTTCTAGAGCACCCTCCAGCCTGCAACGCTGTTCTAGAGCACCCTCCAGCCTGCGACGCTGTTCTAGAGCACCCTCCAGCCTGCGACGCTGTTCTAGAGCACCCTCCAGCCTGCGACGCTGTTCTAGAGCACCCTCCAGCCTGCGACGCTGTTCTAGAGCACCCTCCAGCCTGCGACGCTGTTCTAGAGCACCCTCCAGCCTGCGACGCTGTTCTAGAGCACCCTCCAGCCTGCGACGCTGTTCTAGAGCACCCTCCAGCCTGCGACGCTGTTCTAGAGCACCCTCCAGCCTGCGACGCTGTTCTAGAGCACCCTCCAGCCTGCGACGCTGTTCTAGAGCACCCTCCAGCCTGCGACGCTGTTCTAGAGCACCCTCCAGCCTGCGACGCTGTTCTAGAGCACCCTCCAGCCTGCGACGCTGTTCTAGAGCACCCTCCAGCCTGCGACGCTGTTCTAGAGCACCCTCCAGCCTGCGACGCTGTTCTAGAGCACCCTCCAGCCTGCGACGCTGTTCTAGAGCACCCTCCAGCCTGCGACGCTGTTCTAGAGCACCCTCCAGCCTGCGACGCTGTTCTAGAGCACCCTCCAGCCTGCGACGCTGTTCTAGAGCACCCTCCAGCCTGCGACGCTGTTCTAGAGCACCCTCCAGCCTGCGACGCTGTTCTAGAGCACCCTCCAGCCTGTAACGCTGTTCTAGAGCACCCTCCAGCCTGTAACGCTGTTCTAGAGCACCCTCCAGCCTGTAACACTGCACGGTACAGCACAGCGTAAACAAAAAGAAAGCCTGTGTCTAATCCCTGCTGCGATAAAGGGATCAGAGCAGAGATGTGGATCTGGTCTACAGGATTGAGAGTAACTGAGATGGACTAATCCAGCAGATTGGCTGTGTGTGCGATTACAATCTACTGTATCTGGAGTGTAGCGCGTGTGCAGGATTAGAAAGGGCCTCTATCTTTTCTCAGGTCCGTTATCTCAAAAGCACCAGGATTCAGCACTTCTCCGGGTTCTTTAAAATTCAGAACGTTTTTGTTTTCCATTTTGCTTCAGTTGCACTAAACAATGAATCAGAAATGATAAGGAAAATAAATAAATGAGCTTTTTGCTTTAACAAATGGCCATCACTTAGAAATTTTTATTGAAAATTTTAAAACTCTTTTTTTTTAGATCTTTGTTTACACCTAAATATATCAAATAGGGCTTTAAAATGAGCTCAATGACATTTCAGCCCATCCGTATTTACATCCAGCTCACGCACCGTTTCTTGTTGAGGGACAACCTTCACGAGAATGTTCTGAGATTTCCGAGAAGATCAGGAATATTTCAGTGCTGGAGGAAGGGCTGTGGGTTAATCAATGAGCAGCAAACTAACAAAAGCAGCGTGTGGAACCTGAAGCTCAGAACCCAAAGGAGCTGGAATGACTGACCATATAATATATATTCGCTTGAGAACCCTTACAGTAAAAGGTTTGTGTCTGTAGTAAAAAGAATCATTTTTAGTTTTTCCTCCTTATAATACCCAGCCTCGACTCCGCCTCCAAACCAAGGACTCGTCCGTCGGCCGCCGCGGCAGCAGGAGCGAGTGAAGAGCGGTTCGCGTGAGGAGGGTTTGATGTGGTGTGACGCTGAACGGGGACGAGGCTCGTCTCACCGCAGCCCAAACGCTGATCAGCAAGTCTGGAGCTGCACTCGTTTTTTTCCTCCTCTGAAATACAGCACTGTGCAAAAGTTTTAGGCGGGTGTGAAAAAACGCTGTAAACAGGACGCTTTCAGAAATATAAATAATGATTGTTTATTTTTATCAATTTACAAAATGCAAAGTGAGGAACAAAAGAAAAATCTAAATCAGATCAATATCTGGTGTTTCTACCTTTTACCTTCAGAGCAGCATCAGTTCTTCTGGCCCACAGAGCCCTGATCTCCACATCATCCAGTGTGTCTGGATCACATGAAGAGACAGAAGGATGTGAGGAAGCTACATCCACAGAAGATCTGTGCTCAGTTCTCCAAGACGTTCGGAACGACCTACCGGCAGAGTTCCTGCAAAAACTGTGTGCGAGTGTACCTAGAAGAACTGATGCTGTTCTGAAGGCAAAGGGTGGTCACACCAGATATTGATCTGATTTAGATTCTCTTTTGTTCATTCACTGCATTTTGTTGATGAAAATAAATGATCAACACTTCCATTTCTGAAAGCGTTCTGTTTACTGCAAGAAATCAGAACTGAGCTCTTTTTAAGCCTACTTTAAAAAAACCCAGAAAAACTACATAAGAAGAAAAAAACGACGAATTTTATTTATTTTGACAAAAGCGTCGTTAGTTCTGTAAAGCTTGTTTCTTTGTGTGCATATTGATTTGGAGAAAGGTTTACACTCTTCCTGATGTTTGAATTTGTGCTGAGACAGGAGGGACAGGATCAGGAACAAGTATATTAATTAGAGGGACAACTCGGGCTGGATGGTTTGGAGACAAAGGTAGAGAAGAGCGACTGTGTAGGTTCAGACGTGTCCAGAGGAGAGACGAAGAGTATATCAGGAGGAGGATGTTGAGGATGGAGAAGAGGAAGGACAAAGAGAAGGTTGACGGACGTGGTGAGAGAGGACATGCAGGGGGACGGTGTGAAAGAGGAAGATGCAGTAGACAGGAAGAAATGGAGACAAATGATCTGCTGTGGAAAGATCGAACAGCTGAAAGAAGAAGAAGAAGAACAGTTCTCTAAAACTTGTCCAGCCTAGAAACAGTTACTATGAAAGGATACATTTGTGGGTGGAGCCTGGCTCAGTAGAGGCTGAGGTTTACTTTTCATCTTGTAGTTGTTGTTTCATGTTTGCTACAGCTCTCAGCCCAGGTAGGACAGAGGGGGAGCTGCCTTCATGCCCCACACACACACACACACACACACACACCCCGAAATGAAACCTATCCACCCTGCTGCTCCAATCTGATGAGACACAGCTCATAAATCCTGACTCCACTGCTTGCAATTTTCCATTTCTCACTTTGATGGTTTGACATCGATATGGACCGGAGTCTTTCTCTCTCTCTCTCTCTCTCTCTCTCGGATGCGGACCGTTCTTCCACTCCTAGAAATGATGGAATTTTTGATTGTGTGGTGTTCGCTGTTCTGCTGTAGAGGATTGGAGAGATGGAGAGGGTGAGGGGAGGATTACAGATCTGCGCTCTTGGATCTTCTCTCAGTTTAGAGTAGAGCAGGGTTTTCCAGCCTTTTGCAACTTGCTGCCACGCGGCCAATCACAAAGGGCCTTTATCCAATCAAACAGAAGGAAGACGCAGCGGTAGATTCTTGTGACATTCAGTTTCCAAGTTAAGGTGTACCTTGTTCCGAGTTCACAGCTTCATATTCCCTCTTTTATTTCACTGCCTGGTCGTCCTCAATGATGATCTGATTTAAGGCGGTTGGACAGCGTAGTGGATAATGGACTAAAATGAGCTGGGTTTGCCAACAAGAACAATTGTTGGGTAGAATGATGAATGAAACTCACCGTTTTGTCTATAATGGTTGTATAATCTCGTAATCGGTCTGTATTTAACACATTCACTGGAACTAGGTTATCGTTTAATCCTGCAATGAGATTAAGTGAAATATTGTGGATTTTTTGTGTAATGCGGCGTGCAGTCGCTTCCTTTGTGGTATATTTTGCTTTAGTGTGGATACGACACTTTTGTGGATGCAAAACAACCCTTTCATTGTGTGATGAATATGCAAAGATGTACCCCTGTTTCTAATTGTGAACAATAACGGTTGGAAAAAGGAAGAAGAATGTTGCCTGACCTTTTCATGAGTGGAACGATCCGGTTCTGGACTTTACGAGGCCACAGGAACAAAAAGAAACAGGCTGGAGAACTCCTGTCTCCGAGGCTGAACACAGAGACACTAAGCAGAGCTTCGTGTTCTTTAATCCCACTGTTTACCATCACTCCCAAACACGGGCTCAACGCAGAGCAGGTCTCTACCGCCATCCTGTGGTCAGACCTTCTTCTAGATCAGACCTTCTGTAAATCAGGCTCTGACCCAGGTGACTGATCTGCTCGGGCCAGGAATCTTTTTACTGCCTTCAAAAATGATATCATATTCAAACAGTTCGGTTAAGATGCTCCAACTCTCTAGGTCTCAGTTCATTTCCTGCTCGTCTTCTCTAATGATCTAAGTCTCATCCGTTCGATGTGATTTAATGAAATCAACATCTAGATTGATAAGCAGATTGACGTTCTAATGCAATTAATATCCAGAATGAAGCTCTAATGAAACTAGAACCGGGCCCTAACAAATGAAATGATAATCAATTCACATTATTCTAATAATGAAATATTAAATGCATTACTGAAGCAGTAAATATAAGTGGAATCTTTTGTAAGGTAGTGAACACAACACCGTGGTATAAACGCCGACTATGCAGAATTTAACAGACTCTAGTTGTGGAGACTGAAGTGTATAAAACTGACCTAAAACTTTCATTTACAGAATTAAATATACAGAATACTAATTTACAGAACCGGCGATCAGTTTTGCGACAAAGTCAGTATCACCGTGCGACCGGAACCGAACATGGCGAACCGCCCATCGGCTCTCTGGTGACACCAGAGAGAAGGATCTCCTGACAGATACGTGGACACGGGGAATGGAGAAAAAGAGTATCCTTTAAACAAACACGGAGGACACGACACAGAACCCAAAACCGCAACCCGAGCGGAAAAAGCCCGTCCGTGATTTATTGAGGCCGTCTGCCGCAGCTCCCTCGCCTCAGGAGTCCCATTCATCACTCCATAAACCTGACAGCCTCGCAGCCGGAGCCGGACCAGTCCGGGCCAAAGTCCACAGCATGTAAAATATGACCGGCTACGTCCATGACAACATGATCCGCCGCAGCTTATCCGATGATTATGGACCAATTAAAGGCTGATGGTCTGGCAGGGAAGAAGTAGGAGAGACCATCAGCCAATCAAAGACTGGTCAATGCACAATTATGACCAGTCTGCACTAGTATTGACTGGTCGGTCTGCAGGCCAGTCACACGGCCCCTTCCTGTCAAATCATCCTTCGCATCAAGTGATGAGAATCCGCTGGATTCGTCCGATGAGGTTTAGGCTTTAAGTGAAGGTTAAGGTCACGTTTAGGTTCAGTTTAGAACGAGAGGTTGGATTATCTGAGAAACGTTCCAGACAATATGAGCATCTGCAGAGCATCTAGGCTGGACCAGCCCAGCAAAATTTTCCCAGAACGGATTGTAATGGATGTCATTCCAGACACTTTTATCAAATATCCCGGTTTCTGATCCACTTACACACTTATTATTGTCCTGCAGAGGAGATATTCCAGAGTTACTCCGCTCACTGGTGGTCTCCAGATGGCCTCAGACTGGCCTACGCCACCATCAACGACACACTGGTGCCTAAGATGGAGATGCCCATGTTCACTGGCAGTTTGTATCCGGGTGCTCAGGAGTACCGCTACCCAAAGGTGAGTAGAAAGGACACCCAAACCTGAGAGTTGAGTTTAGAGTTTGGTTTTAGTCTCTAGCTTTTCTGAAAATAGTGCAAAATGTCTTTTTTAAGCAAGGAAGCAAAACTGTGAAGAAGCAGAAATATGTAGGTCGGTCCTCATCTTCTGTGCTTTATCACTGACCTCTCAAGATCTTTGGCCTTAAGATTTTATGAAAACATAAAATGGTGAAAAAGCATTGCTAAAGTTATAACCAGTTCTAAAAGTGAGCTACTAATTTGTGCAGGCCGGTGAGGAGAACCCTGAGATCTACCTGTCAGTGGTGAGTCTGAATGGCCCTCTCCACACAGTCAGGATGAAGAAACCTGAAGACCCCAGGATCGGGTGAGTCCTGTACCTGATAAGAAGGTCGGTGAGTGAGTGTTTCCAAAAAAAGGTCTGAAGTAAAATCCCCTTCACTAGGAAAGAGTATTACATCACCATGGTGAAATGGGCCACCAGCACCAAACTGGCGGTGAACTGGCTGAACCGAGCACAGAATAACTCCATCCTCACCTTGTGTGAAGCCACCACAGGAATCTGCACAAAGGTGAACTTCACACACACTTGCTTTCAGTCTGGAGATACCAGTTTCAGTTTGGCGATATTCGTTTTTAGTGTGGTAATGTAAGTCTTCAGTCTGGAGATATTAGCATTTAAACTGGAGATATGAGTTTTCAGTTGGGAGATCGGAGTGTTCGTTATTAATATTTGAGTTTGTCTGGAGACGTTTTATTCTGGAGATGATGGAGGAGTCATTTTGAGACAACTGTGAAGTTCTTCTAAGACTCACAGCTTGTTCCTCTCGTGTTGAAGCTAAAAGCAGGTCAGCTTCCTCCTTCGTTAAAGCCTCTTCATGAGGTGAGAGAACCGTTTCCGTCGTAGTTCACCTGTGTCCACCTGTCCAGATCATAGAGACGTAGCGCGAACAGGCACACAGACCTGAAATGACCTGCTTACACTAAAGAGGAAAGGGTGAGGAACGAGTGTGAGCTGTTAACACGCCATACGCTGTGTTTTCAGAAACACGAGGACGAGAGCGACAGCTGGCTCCACCGACAGGTGAGTCACACCTGAGCACACACCTCGGATCATCTTATTACAGCTTTTGTCTTTTTAAACCAGGGTTCTGATGAGCTTGGGATGAAAGTGGAACTGAATTAGAATTCAAAACTTACTCCATGTGGGTTTATATTTTGGTACTGGTTTCTGTAAAATGGTTTAAAAACAGTCCCGGAGGATCAGTCGTCCGACCTCTTTTCTTGAGGAACGCTTTCACCCTGGTTGCCGGACTGACTTTTTAAGTGAATAGAACGAACAATATTCAGTATTAACAACTAACATGATCCTCCACACAGAACGAAGCCCCGCTCTTCTCCAGGGACGGTCTCAGGTTCTTCTTCACCCGAGCGGTGCCACAGGGAGGCAGAGGAAAGTTCTTCCACATCTCCATGTCCACCTCCCAGGTGAGCTTGTGAAAGTTTGAGTCACTAACGGCGTAACGGAGTCCGGTGTCAGAGCAGAATAAGAGCGTACGATCGTTTTTGTGTCTCGTGTGTTCCAGCCCAACAGCAGTTCAGACACGCTGCAGTCGTTGACCTCAGGCGACTGGGACGTCACTGAGATCTTGGCCTACAACGAGGAGACGCAGCTGGTGTAAGAGTCCACCTTTGGACGCTTTCCACGTGTAGCTCATTTCAAGGCTGCCTGAGACTGGAGTGACTGGCTGTTACCATGTTTTATTCACCTTCCTTCACAGGTATTTCCTGAGCACGGAAGACGATCCGAAAAGACGACACCTGTACAGGTACTCCAGACTCCATGACTCCAGATTTGCACTCGATTGTGTCCGAGAAAAGAAGGCGATAACGGCGTGTTGTGTTTCAGCGCCAACACCAAAGGCTCCTTCAACAGACGCTGCTTGTCCTGCGAGTTCAGCTGCGGCTTCGTCAGCGGCTCGTTCAGCCCGGACTCCAACTACTTCCTGCTCGACTGCAAAGGTCAGTCGCTCACTTTGAACTCTGAAGGGGAGACAGTAACCTGTCTCACATAAAACTGACGTTGAGGATGTCACGGATGTAGATACGGACCAATTTAAATCCTCTTTTAGTTTTTTCATCTTTATGAGGCGTCAGATTTAGAACAGATTTCGAACAGATTTCAAATCCGCCCCGTCTGCAGCTAAAACCAGGCGCTTCTGAAAGTTTTTTTTTAAGAAATTCTGAACTCATTTCATGACGTTTTTTTTTTTTTTACATCTTTTTATCACGGTGCTCTTCCAATCGCTTTCCAGATTTCCCGGTACTGAAAGAACGGCACGGCTTCCCGCTCTCTGTGCAGTTTCCTTTTGTGGGTGAATAAATGGATGAGTAAATATTTGATGAAGCCACGCCGTGCCGGAGTCGCCGAGAGATTTGGTTCTGTAGTCGATGGTTCATCTCACCCCACTTCCACTGCAGGGCTCCGAGTGAATCAGTCATCATTTCCTTCCCGCTGTTTTTGATCTGCGCGCTAAAGGCCTGGTTGCCATGGCCGCAGATCTGTTTAGCGGGCTCTGCGGTGCATGCGGTCGGTTCGGCGGTCGGGTTATTAATTGGATCAGCCTCGGGCCGAGCCCTGCCTGTAACGACCGTGCCGATCCAGACACCAGGGCTGAGGAGACGGGGACGAACTCTGGCTGTAATTTCTATCCTCTGGCAGTCACTCCAAATTTAAAGTGCACTCAGTGATTTTGTTAGAGTGAAGAATTTAAAAGTGAAATTTTAGTGCATGTAGCTCAGTGTCCTTTAAAGCACACAGAACCGCTTAGTTCCCTCCAGTACACTTACTCAGGTTCCTGACGCTGTGCTGCTCACTAACATGGACTAAAGTGGGAAACACCCCCCATCACTCAGTAGAACTGTCCTCCCTCTCCCCCATCACTCAGTAGAACTGTCCTCTCTCTCTCTGGGTGTGTAGGGTGGTCCTCCCTCTCCCCCATCACTCAGTAGAACTGTCCTCTCTCTCTCTGGGTGTGCAGGGTGGTCCTCCCTCTCCCCCCTCACTCACTAGAACTGTCCTCTCTCTCTCTCTGGGTGTGCAGGGTGGTCCTCCCTCTCCCCCCTCACTCACTAGAACTGTCCTCTCTCTCTCTCTGGGTGTGTAGGGCGGTCCTCCCTCTCCCCCCTCACTCACTAGAACTGTCCTCTCTCTCTCTCTGGGTGTGTAGGGCGGTCCTCCCTCTCCCCCCTCACTCAGAAAAACTGTCCTCTCTCTCTGGGTGTGTAGGGTGGTCCTCCCTCTCCCCCATCACTCAGTAGAACTGTCCTCTCTCTCTCTGGGTGTGCAGGGTGTGCAGGGTGGTCACTTCAGCCTTGAAGCCTCATTTCTAAAACTAAAGCAGAAAACCTTCCTTGATGGATCGACTGCGTTCGTGGTAAAGGAGGCAAACAACGACAACTCAAGTCTTCTGATGCTTCGTAACAATCGTTTCCTCTCCGTCCTCCAGGTCCTGGAGTGCCATACACAGCAGTCTACCGCACCCGAGACAGCCTGTATCAGAGTGAGTGCTCCTTTCACACACCGTCCCACCGTCCTCCACGGGATGGACACAGCCGTCCAGCTCAAGCTGTACAAAACCCACAGCCTAATTCGGCGCCAGCGCCAGTCCCGCATTTACACCAGACTACGGCTGTGCGATGATCAACATCTATTTAAGGCTAATTATGGCCCCGTGTCCTGTCGGAGTCACAGCTGACAGCAGGCTGACAAAGGCCATTATGTGTCATTTCCACCAGCCGTCTGTCTGGGGAACATACGAGCCCCGGGATACCGTCGTCAGGGAAACAAGATTACGGTCCCTCCCCCTCCCCGGAGAGAACAGGAGGCAGGACTGGAAGGCTGATTGCACGATACACCCATTTTGCCACAAACTCAGTCGCTCAGAAAGAGGAGAGCGGCTCAGTCTGGCAGCACAGCGTGCAGCACCACATCAACACACCTTGTTTTGGAAAGAACAGCACACCCCTCAAAACACTCCGCTCGTTCTTAAAACATGTCCACACTGGTTGATGTTCACTTCTTATTTCACGATCTGTTAAAATAGGTAGATGCATAAAGTTAAAGGGCCACGCCTCATGTGTGGCTCCCACGCTGTTGATCAGTGCCTGTCTGTATACTTCTGGACACCGTGTTTTTATATTGCTTTCTAATTTTTTTTTATAGAAAAGCATTTAATAGAAATGCTCCAAAATAACAGAATAACGGAGAATAAAGTCTTAGATTAACTGAGAGGTGATCTGTCCTTATATTAAGTCAAGAAACCATTTTTTGGCTCTAATCCCATTTTCTGCATCCAGAACTGCTGGACGTGGAGACGAACGACTTGCTGAACCAAACAATCAGCTCCATGCAGATGCCCAGAGTGGAGTACCGGACCATCGAGATCGATGATTACAGTGGGTACCAGTCCGATCATTAAAGAGTCTGATCAGGACTCACGTCTGCAACGTGATTTGTTCATTTATTCACCCGCAGCTCTGACCATCCAGATCCTGAAGCCTGCGGGGTTCGTGGACACGGCTCACTACCCCTTACTGCTGCTCGTGTAAGTTCCTCCGACACACACACGGAGCCCAGATCTTCATCCGAACCCACCCAGAGTAGCTCATCGCAGTTAACAGTTGCCATAGAAACCTAACGGCACTAATATCCACACAAACCCTAGAAACCTCAGGGGGGAAATCAGTCGCGGGACAACTTCAAATCTGGGCCTTTAATGTTTTGTTCATTCTTAGAGTTAGAATAATTGTCAGGTTCTTCGATGCTTTGACTTTTCATAAAAACTGAAAAGGGCTTTGTCGTCCCAGTCTGGCCCAAACGGAAATCGTTTTCGAATTAATTGATCGGTAATTGCCGAAAAAGTTGTCCAAGTGTTGACAAGAGGAAAAAAGTGAATCCAGGAAGAGACAGGATACGGGTCCTTTAAGTTTGCTCGTGCGGTAAACGCAGACGTGAAGGTGACGCGGTGCTTGGAATGAAGCCTGGTGGAGGTCTGGGCATCATGATGGTTCTGTCAGAGCAGCCAAGACACTCGTCACCCCCGACCTGAGGGCAGCAGCAGGAAAACACTCAGATCCTCTAATGAGGTTTGTTTGTTTGCTCTCCACAAAGCAGCGCTCAGCCTCGCCGCTGCGTTTCGGCTAATTAGGCCAAAGCCCAGCTGTTCTCCTCTCCTGAGCCGCTGCTGTTCTGGTGACGGTGGCTCTGAAGGACCCGCGGGCCGGTCCCAGAACAAAACTGCACCCAGCATCTGGCTGGACAAGCGTTTCTGAGATTGTTAGACTGAGGATCGGTCCGAGCAGTGAAGCTCCCGTTTCCTGTTCTGAGAGGAAATGGAGGGATTTATTTTTTTAACGAGGGGATTAAAACATGTTCCATAACACCAGAAACATCCAGACACTTCTTAAAGTGAAAAGTTAAAAACAGTTGCTGGAGAGTTCTTCAGGAAGCAAACCGTTTGACCGAGCTGGATAGATAAAGCGAGGATAACAGAAACTCCTCCGCTCTCTTCCCTTTCCTGACTTTAGGATCGAGCTATTGCGTTAAAATAGTAATAAGACAGAATTCACGTTCTTTTACGGCACTTTGAACGTGTCCTGCTTTGTGGAACCCGCCTCGTCCCATCTGTAAAACTGTGTGTGGCAGTGACGGGACCCCTGGTTCTCAGATCATGACGGAGCAGTTCCAGGTGGACTGGGCCACGGTGCTGATCAGCTCCTACAGCACTATAGTCATGCGCTTCGACGGCCGGGGCAGCGGCTTCCAGGGGACCAACCTGCTCCACCACGTCCGGAGGAAACTGGGACAAATCGAGGAGACGGACCAGCTGCAGGCTTTAAGGTGAGCTTCAAGAGGTTACTAATCACTAGCATCACTAACACCGCACAGTTACAAAAACAACTCGTAACTCCCAGCATCAGAAGGTCGTGGGTTTGAATCCCAGACCAGTAGGTTGCCCTGAGGTACCCTTGATCAAGGTACCGTCCCCATCGCTGCATAAGTCTGGCCCCTGCTGCACAGTGTGTGGGGGATGGAGGATGCATTTAGTTTCACAATAGCCTATAGTCACTTTCACTTTCACGACGGATTGTTCTACTTTCACGTTAAAGTGGTGGAGACTCTTTACCGGCTCAGCATTTTAACGCCTTTAAATCAGAATTCGGTTTTATTTTACAACTTCTGCTGAAATGGTCTGCTTTTCTCTGCAGCATCGTAGCGAAAGAGTCGTACGTTGACAAAACAAGAATCGGAGTGTATGGAAGGGTAAGTTCACTGTCTTTAACCGCACTCTCATCGTTTAATCTGGTCTCACACACACACACACACACTCAGTGTTTGCCCTCCCTAAGAGGCAGCAAGCTTCTCCAGGTCCCTGCAGAGCTGCGAAGTGAACCGTCAGCAGAAAAAGGCCCTGCCGGGTGGGAGACACAGGAGAGTTAAAGCTCGGTGCAAATTACAGACTCCCTCCGCTTCGGTCTTTATATTTGGCTTCTGCTGATTGGACGACTCTTCTCCCTCTCGTGCTCCGAGTCAGCACTTTCCCATCATTGCAGGTTCTTCTGATTTCAGAGCAGCATCAACAGGGCGGCCTCCTTTAAACCCGTTCACCGACAGGAAGCAGTTCTTTAGAGAGGAAATCAAAGTGGGACGAGCTGCGTTGTGAGCAAAATTTCCTTTCTCACAGAAATCCAGAAAATCAAACTCAGAATTAAAACCTGTGGATTTTATCACAACCCTGAACGATGCTGCGCTGACGTCTCCTCAGATGAACGGAGGAGATCACCACCTCCCACTGCCTGGACTTTGGAAGCTCAAGCACCTGAATCGTTAATCAGACACTGTTCCAGAATCAGACGTGTTCAGGTTTTCTCTGGACCTCCCTGAGAAAACAGTATTTTTTTAAGGGGGAGTCTGTAAGGGTGCAGGAGCAGAACCGAGACGGATCCGTCAGTCGTTCTTACCCAAGTCAGAGCCTCCGAGGCCTCGTACAGGAGCAGAGCTGGTTGATGAAGTGACTGCAGCTCATCTTCTCAGCACGTTCACCTTCGGCAGAAAGAAGCCGCGCTGTTGTGCGAAACGGGACGGAGCCGCAGGAGAGGAGGGACCGGAGAGGAAATTGTTCTGTTAAATTCTCGGCCCGTTCTGGTCCAGAAATGCCTCCAAATGAATTATTAAACCTGGACTCTGAGCTCTTAAAGATCACAGCATTTCATCCAAAGTAGGCCAGCGCACAGGCTGGGTTTAAAATAAACCTGCAGCGAAGGAGGCCGTTTGTTATTTGGGTTCGTGCCCCGACAGGTGCTCTGGAAACCGCCGCGTGCCTTTTGCTGCCTTCAGGGTCTTCGGTACCAGGCCACCCCATTAACGTTAGTATGATCTGTATTCTGGGCCAGAAGAACCAGCAGAAACCTGAACACCTACTGGAGCCGGTTCAGACACTCATGAAGGAGTCTGGCCACTTCCTCTTTGTCCTAGCTCAGCAAAAATAAAGAAAAACCATTTTGAGGGTGAGCGGGGACGGTTCATGAGGATCAGAATGTTGGTTTCTGGAAAAACTACTTCTTAAAAACAGTGAAATCTTTCATTCTTTAACTCAAGTGCTGATTGGTTACTGAGCTGAGCAGCTCTAGGGCTCAGCGTTGTGGGATTTGAAAGGAAGCTTCTTTTTCTGCTCCTGTTAAGGAGTCGCCACAGCAGATCATCCGTCTCCATTTCTTCCTGTCCTCTGCATCTTCCTCCTTCAAACCCACCACCTGCGTGTCCTCTCTCACCACGTCCATGAACCTCCTCTTTGTCCTTCCTCTTCTCCTCTGTCCTGGCAGCTCCATCTTCAACATCCTCCTCGTCTCTCCTCTGGACACGTCCACACCAGCGCAGTCTCGCTTCTCTAACTTTGTCTCCAGGACGTCTAACCTGATCTGTCCCTCTAATATACTCATTTCTAATCCTGTCCATCCTCGTCACACCCAACGAACATCTCAGCATCTGTAACTCTGAAAGGGATTTGAAAGGAAGTGCTGGAAAAAATTTATTCTGTAACCAAGACCGAGATCCATCAGTGTGGAAAGTGAAAGTTTTCTCTGGAAGTCAGTCAGATATGAAACATCTGAGAAGTTCAGAACGTTTTTACTCCTCGTTTCTCACATCCAGAGGTTTCTGATATGAAAGGAACAAAGTGTTTGATTATATAATCTCTGTGTGTGTGTGTGTGTGTGTGTGTGTGTGAACCTTCAGGTGTATGGAGGATACGTCGCCAGTCTTCTCCTGGGCTCTGAAGACTCTCTGTTGAAATACAACGTCAGGTTCAAATGTGGAGCCGTCGTCTCTCCCATCACAGATTTCAGTCTTTACGGTACCTACAACACACACACACTAATGAGAATCTTTTTCCAATCACTTTTGAACTTTTGAAGAACTTTTGTTCTTTTGAATCTTGTGTTTTGCAGCCTCAGCATTCTCCGAGCGCTATTTAGGATTCCCTCGGTCCAATCAGAGGGTGTATGAGGTAATCTCCCACCAGCAGAACGACGTTCTTCCGTCCTTTTAGGAAATAAACGCTGACGTGTTTCTCTTTTGACAGATGTTGAGTTTAGCCCAGCATTCAGGCCACCTAGAAGATAAGAAGTTCTTAATTATTCACCCCACAGCTGACGGTAATTTTATTTTTCCCCACTTTCTCTTTTACTTTTTTAAACCAGTGGGACCTTAACTGGAGCAGCGAATATATTTTTGAAGTAGTTCACACGCCGCTGAAGACGTCGTCCCGCCGTCTCATTTCAATAAAGCTTTTCAGATGTTTCCTCTGCAGTGTGAAACGTGCCCACAGCCGTTCATGATCGGGACTAACGCTCTTCTTTTTCTTCCCACAGAAAAAGTCCATTTCCAGCACTCTGCAAAATTAATAAACCATTTAATAAACGAGAAGGCCAATTACACGTTACAGGTAACGGCTCTAGAACTCCTCGCCTTCTCGGTTACTGAGATACGCTGATGCTTACTTGCCCTTTAGAACCCCAGCGGAGTGCTTTTATCTTCATGAATAATTTCGTGGTAAACTTTTGCTCTCCCTCTCTGGGTTTGAGAGTTCCTCTTAAAGAACCACGTCCTGTTCCTTAATCGTGACCTCAGGAGCACTAGTGGACACAAATCGTCCCCTACTCACTGCTCCCTACACTGGGGCACTAGAACCCTGTTGAAGAGAACAAAAACAGGTCATCATTGTTCCCTGCACTAGAACCTTATTACAGGTAACAGAAATCATTCCTCATCACTGCTCCCTACAATGGGGCACTAGAACCCTATTACAGGGAACAGAAATGGTTCTTTATCACTGCTCCCTACGCTGGAGCACTAGAACCCCATTACAGGGAACAGAAACGGATCCTCATCACTGCTCCCTACACTGGAGCACTAGAACCTTATTACAAGGAACGATTTCTGTTCCCTATCACTGCTCCCTGCAATGGGGCACTAGACCCTTGTTATAGAGAACAAAAACAGGTTGTCATTGTTCCCTACACTAGAACCTTATTACAGGGAACAAAAATCTTTCCTTATCACTGCTCCCTACGCTGGAGCACTAGAACCCTGTAATAGAACAGAAAGGGTTCATCCTGCGACAGACTGTGTAAAAAGGGACACGACTGCTGCTAAAGCGTGTTTGTCGGTGAGTTTATTGTGAAGTGGAGCTCTTTCTTCCCTCCCGTCCCCAGAACAGCAGCTCGGCTGATGAGCGCCCTCTTGTGGCCTGAGCTGATCCTCACCGCACACCAGCTTAGTTCAGCGTTTAGTTCAGGAGCTCCCACATCAGATCTTTAAACAGCACCTCACTCAACCCGTTATTGGACACTGTCTCAGTTTAACCCCGTCTCTCCCCCCAGATCTACCCAGACGAGGGTCACTTCCTCCACTCGGAGGGGTCCCGGCCGCACCTGAGTCAGTCGCTCGTCAACTTCTTCGAGGTTTGCTTCAGGCCGCCTGAGGTGGTGACAGAGGAAGAGCTGGAGCAGAACGAGGATGATGGTTAAACTCTCCCTTCATACACACACTCAGACGCACACACACACACCCAAACACACACACACTCCCTCAGAGCCAAGCGCAGGCCAGCTTACAGCCCAATATGCAAACCGCCTCCCCCAGAACCTCCTGCCTCATCATCTCCGCCTCAGATGGGTCATCCTGAACATCTGCATGAACCCGAGCCCTTCGCCTTCAAGGTTTACGGAGGAGAAGACGGCGGAGAGCGTCCTCATGCCAGTCTATTTCTTCTACTTCTGCCTTCCACCCACCCGTCCGCAGGGCGTCCCGTGGCGAACCGAGCTGGTGGCCACCTCTCAAGTCAAGGAAGCTTCTAAGAGGAGGATAAGAGCACAACCGATCCATTTAGGGCAGGAAAGAAATCAGACTCCCGTTCCCGTCCCACCTCAAAGACAGAACGAGCGTCCTTTAAGTTTGCAAGACGCGTCCATTTGTCCTCATCATCCGAGAGTATCCGTTTCAGTACGAGTAGCCTTACTTTGGTATTTAGGAGCAAGCGGCCCGTAAGCAGCTTTCCGGGCCCGACATAGAATTCTGTTCGTTGGTGAGCGGGGCTTAGAAATCAGTGTGGTTTTTAAACGTTGTTCTGATGCGTTCGTACAGCCGAGGACGTGGAGCCCGAGGTTATTATTTTAGTCACTGTGCCTTACTGGAGTCGTAAACAGACGGGCTGAAAGGTTAACGCGGATTTTTACAGCTGAGCATCACGAACCACGTCCGAACGCTGCCGGCGCATCTCATCCGATCACGTCGACTGTAGAGAAATAACGGATCTTCAACCTGTAGTCACAACTCTCGCTGCTCCGTTTCCCCTCGTTTCATTTTAACGGCTGTGACGTCCAAGAAAAGGTCCTGGAGGCACATTCTGTACAGGTTTCCTTTGGCATGCTAGCAAGGCTTTCTTTTCTTTTCTTGAGTTGTTCAAATATCTATTTAAGTGTTGTAACTTCTGACAGCTTGAATGTCCGTACGTGGTTCCACTTGTACTGTCGTGAGTGAAAACCTTGTCCTGTCTGCTGTAAAAATGTGTAAATTACAATCTGTTTTGGTCCCTTCTGTGTGTTACTTGTACATAAATCATTTTGGAAACGGCTTTCTTTTTTCTTTACTAGGGAGGTTTGAGTAAAGCTCCCGTGTAGGATCCCGGCGGGGCAGCGCCACCTACTGGCGCAAAACTGTCAGAACGGATTAATCATGGGAGGGTTTCCTGCACGGTTACGGCTTTTACAGTCGCAGGTTCCCTCAAAATAGACCAGAGGTGAACGATTCTCCGTCTAAAACCCAAATCATTCAAAGGCTAAATTACATTTTAACAGCGTTACATTTACAGCATTTAGCAGACTCTTATCCAGAGTGTCTTCCATGTCCTCATCAGAGGGACAGTCCCCCCTGGAGACACTCCGGGTTCAGGGTCTCAGGGACCCAGTGGTGGTAGTGCCGGAGGTGGGACCACTAGACCACCAGCACCTCTGTTCATATTTGGCCTTTACATCGGCGTTCACAAACGACACAATAAACCGATTTCAAACGATTCCGAATCAGCAGGGCAGCGTTTATCGTCGCTGAAAGTAAACACTCCGCACTCGGGGTCAGACATAAAGCATTTTATTTTCCAGTGTTTCACATGTCCCTCCTTCCTGGAGCGAACACAGCATGATACAAACGGTCAAGGAAGCATTTTCTCTCACACGCGGGGACACCCGTCCCCCAGAGATGATCAGAATGGTCCTGTTGGCTCACCCCCCAACCTGTGCGTCCCCTCGATCTACACGCCTGCATCGTACAAAACTTCGAGAGAAACTAAAGCAGAGCTTGGTGGGAGGAAGGAGCTGCTAATTGATGGAATAGATATGTACACTTAAGTTACTTATTTTACAGGAATATTTAAAATTCAAGTCAGGTTAAAATGCGAATCGCAAAAGAAAGAAAATGAAACCATAAAAAATAAAATGTATTAAGACCAAAGTGGAATGCCAAAGGAAAGGAAGCTTCTGGTGTCCTCTCGTTTCCTCCTTCGTTAGTGGGACGTGAGGGCGAGTTAGGAAATCTTTTTCACAGTACGGCTTAGTGTTCAGGAGAAAGTTACGGCACACTCACGAGACGTGGACCAGACCGTTCCACGAGGCACCTTCTTTGATCTAAAAGCGTGTGTTACTTTGTCTCCCTTCCTTCCTTTTATTTTTTGATGGTCAATATGACGATACGTAGGCTACGCTGCATCAGAGAGGCGTCCGGTCGCCGTCACAAAAACGGATTCGTTCTTGTCCGGGCTGCGTCGCGCCGCTTTCTAAAGAAAATAACACACGACACGGCACGTTAAACTGTCCGAAAACAGGCACCGGAAGAGAAAAGTGGGGGGGTGTTTCAAGTACAGAGAGACGTGGGAGTCTATATACACTCTAAAAATAAAGACACGCGCTAGTGTGCTTTTTGTTAAAGTCTTAAGATACATATAAGATACATTCTTCATTTTGGTTACGGAAGGACCGATCGTCGACAAACCCTTCTTGCACTCGCGACAAAAGTCGAGCAATACTTTAAGACGCCAAAACTTGTCTTTACAACATCCTGATCAACCCTACTTGCGAGAACCTTCTACGCCGTCATGACTCCCTCGCACCCCGATTCCCATGGAACTGTAGCCCAGGCGTTCTTGCAGCAACACTAGGGGTCAGCAGGTCCGAAGTGAGAGATCTTTCTCTTCGCTTTGTGACCTGCGGTAGATGAGGAACTGATTCAAGGGAGGAAAGATCACTAACGGACTTGGTGGGAAGGAGGGGGAAAAATAATAAAAACCTTGCTCATCTGAGGACCGTGCCGGTACCGTTTCACTGCAGTTTCCACACAAATAAACCACTCAGAGATACTGATCATACAGGCAACTTCTCGCTAGAGGTCCTTAAAAACACACGGGACATTTACCACCTTTTCATCCAGAAATGTGCAACGTTCACCCACGCCGACTCCTTCACAGGTACTGATAGAAACGGGAGCGCACCACTTGGGTGCCGGACAGTTTGTGGGGGTGGGCGTCCAGGCTTTTGCTCTGAGAGGCTGCCGCATCTCCGTTCAGCATCTGCATGGGGTTGGAGGAGGAGGAGCGCGAGGGGCCGGCAGAAAACGAAACCAGGTTTTGGGCGGCCCGCAGGTCCATGGTGTCCAGGCTCACCTCTGGGTTGCTGGCGCGATGGCGCTCTCGCACTATCCAGTCCGTGATGGAAAAGTCCTGGGAGCTGCATTTGGGCTTCAAGCGGTCCATGGCCGAGAGCTCGGCGACCTCGCTCCCCTGCCAGCCGCCGATGACCGAAAGCTCTGCGAAGTCTCTTTGGCCGCCCATGGTGTGCCGCCGCCGGATGTTGGTCTTCCTCTTGCTGCGCGTCTCGGGCGAGCGGGTGCGCTGGGATCCCACTCCGAACATGTCGTCCGCCGACGACCGAAGGCGGCACTTTAACCGATCCGTGATCTTCAGGCGCCAAATGAGCTCGGACTTCTCCCTTTCCGATTCGCTACGGGACAGATTCGGGCTGCCGGCTGACTTGCTCTTGACCGGTTCCAGCATCCTGGACATCCTGCCAGATTCTCTCTCGCTGCGACCGCCATCGGTTGAAGACTCGCTGTCCGTTTTCTGGCGACTCCCTCTCTTACGGGACAGGGTGTCGCATGCGATGATGCGGTGAGACTGTATGACGCTTGGAGCTTCTTGCATAGGTGTGGCTCTGCCCTCCGCTAGGCTGCTTTCCTCCACCGGGATGCAATCTCTGCCAGACGCGAACACAGACAGGTCGCTCTCGCTGTCCGTCTCCATGTGCCTTCCTTCGCTGATCAGTTCGCTCCGTTCGTCGTCCGCGTCATCCCCTCGGCTCTCGGCCACCGAGCGAACCTCCGGGCTCAAGGCGTTGGATTCCACTCCGGTGAGGAAGGTCATGGAGGAAGTGGTGGAGTAGTCAGAGGTGATCGAGCAAACCTCTGCTGCTCCTGGGTTCTCCACCCAGCTGCCTGGGCTCCTGCCTTGCCTTGCTCTGGGACCTGAGGCTTGAGAACTGGTGCTGTTCAGTGTTCCCAAGTCTGAGACACAGCCTTCATCGTAGTTGGATGGGGGATCAGAGAGGGAGTTCTGGCGAGCCACCTGATCTCGGTAGTTGAGACCTGGGGAGCCGCTGGGCTTTTTGATGGACTGTGGGGTCTCTAGGGGAGGAAGCACCGATGGAAGCTGCTGGTTGCTGCAAACGATTACAGTGCTTTGTCCTTTGCCCTGTTCCATGTCCTCAGACCCTTTGAGTCGATCACTGACCCCTGCCTCGCTCTCGACTTCCTCGGTTTGGTCGTCGGTGGGCCAGCTTGGGTCACTCTCCTCCTGAAGCTCCTTTTTAGAGAACACGGCGTCTAAGTCATCATCAGAACTGCTCAGCTGAGGCTTGTCCTTGGGTTTTTTGCGCTTGCGGCTGGCAAAGATGGAGGAGCGCAGCAGCTCTTTGCTATACTGGTCCTTACCAGACCCCCAGGAGCCCTGCTGGGAAACCAAAAACCACATTTAAGCAAACAAAAAAAATAAGTCTGGTGAAACCTGCCCCTGAAAAACGCTGTAGAGAAGCCTGACTATCTTTCCATGATGGAGAGCAGGCTTGATCAAACGCCACTTTATAAGGACAGAACTTAAATCATTTGTAGTTTTTTTTCCAAGTTGACTTAATCTATAAAAGTCTATTTCCACTCAATGGAGTAGATGAAGGATGACGTGTGTACTGATAAGTCCTCAGACACCGGTCCGAAAGGGAAACACTGCAGCACAACACTGACAAACACAGCATAGCAAGTATGACATGTCAAAATGATAAGCATTAATGTCAGATGATAATCCGTTTCTGCAAAAAAACAAGAACATCTAAGAGCAGTTACACTGTTAAAAACACGTCATGACATGTCCTCCCTACAAGAATGCTAAAAACTACAAGAAATCTTCAGCGATACTGCTTTTGGAAACTGGTGCTCACCTTTGATTTGGCAGAGTCACTGGTGGCAGAATCTGGTGATGGAAAAGGGGGAAAAAAAACAAAACATTAGAGAAGGAGTGAACAGCCCGGTACGAGAACAAAAGAATAGAGATACATCACAAACCTTTCACGACAAGAACAGCAGGACGGCACAAACAGATGAGATTAGAGAGATGTGGGCGATGCAGTAAAGCCATCACAGAGAGAGAGAGAGAGAAACAGAGAGATGGAAAGGAGCTCGGGGAACGAGAGACGACAGGAAGATGAACCCGGCAGCTGCACCAAGACAGGAAGCAGCTCATGCATACATTCTCACAGACGGCATGTCAAGGGTCATTCAGAGATCACACACACACACTTTCATTAAGGCATTCTTTCCCAACTGAGAGACACCAACAAGGAAAAGGATAAACATCTTTACAGCTACAGAGTAAGCGGGTGGGAGCTGCCACCAGGCTCGATCAGTAACGAGGTGTTTTAGGATCATGTGTCTTGCTGGAGTGTAAACGTCAATGAAAGAAGCGCTCATTATGTGCGTTTTGTGTCTAACTGGAAACGTGAGACCTCTGTCAGGGAATTAGAGCGGCTACACGTGAGCTGGAAGGTGCCGAGTACTTTGAGTGAACTTTATAAAATACGATTACACTGCGGAATAGAGCTGCAACCCTTAAAAGACTTGCAAAAGACGCGCATTTCTTGTTCTAAAGATCCAGACGTTCTCGCATTTTTAATGTTTTGGGTGTTCGATGCACTCCGCTCACTGCAAGCACGTGCTCAGATCTGTGTAATTTGAGCGAAGAGCTGATGAAGTAAACTGAGTGTTATTTGGTGACTGTAAATGCTGGCCTTTCTCCAGGAGAGCACAGGGAACGAGTCATCGTTTAATCATAAATATAATCAGCAAAAAAGTTTCTACCGTTGAAAAGTTTTCTGCGACGACCGGTAATATTTACATTATTCGCACATCTGTTCCAGCAAAAATGACTACAAATGTAGGCGGCGATATGGAATAACTCATTTGTTTTGTTCTTGTTGTCTGGCTGGTCGTTTGACGTTTAATTTTCAATAAAGGTTGGCAACCTTGATCTTGTGTCCTACACTTTGTGTGTTAATTTAATATAAACCCGAACGCCATTTCTCTCCCCTTAAAGGTACTTTAAATACTGGAGCAAACTCTATTTTTCCACATTTCATCCAAAAAATCCTATTTTTCCAGGTTTCTGAGTCTTATTTTGGTCCGTCTTTCAAAAGGTGCTCTAGAAGTAACGACGACCCGACGACGGATCTAAGCTGGAATTGCTTTAGTAACAGTCGCCAGGTTGCAGCCCTGCGGCGAGACGCCTGTATCGTCTGTCGACGGGGTCGAGTGCGACGATGCAAACGGACTGAAATGTTGGGAGACCACGGGGGTCACGACATGGGGCAGATGTGACAGGAGGGCTGAAAGGGGCTTATGAGGCAAATGCTGAAGGAAGAGCAACAGCAGGGGAGGAACGGTGTCCTTTAGACGGGTTTCTCCTGAACCCAGAAGCCCCTTCGTTCACTCTCCGCCCATCCTAATGTGATGCTGTGCTGGGTTGCGTTTTGGTTTTTGTTTTCGGTGCCGGCTCAGCCCCCCACCACACCCTTCATTTCAGACACCATGACAGTGATGCCACATGAGCGGAGAAAACCTGGAGACCATACCATGCTAGAACTCCTTGCGGTCAGCTTCAGAGACAACGAGAGACAGCAAAGAGGCTTTTCAGACACATGACACCATCGCCGCTCTGTATCCTCTCTGTTAATAATAGTCTTATAAGATATGAAACGTGCAACACCACGATGACAAATAAAAATATCGACTTCTCTGACATTCATTCGGGGTTTGCTTTTTTCATTTCTCTTTTTTGTTGTTGTTGTTTTTTTTTTTTGCTTGTTTGTTTTGTTTTTACTGTTGAGGACATGTCCCGGATTCGGGTTCAATTTACAAGAACCGGGGGTTTCTGCAGACTAGGCAGCTACACTGGGGACAACACTCCTCCTTCTTCCTACAGTCCCAGCTGTCCATCACAGACATTACAGAGTCCATCAGTGACATCACCGAGTGATAGACGCCGCCCACTTGGCCTGTGTCAAGATTGGGTAATGTGTGAGCAGGGCTGGACGTGGACAAGGGAGAAAGAAAACACTAGAGACAAGATGGGTCAGACGGGTTGAGCCACATTTGGTTTTCATTTCAATTGCTTTTCGTTCATTTTCTTTTTCTTTTGGGAAAGAACATGCCGGGTTAGTGCAAGAAAGGAGGGAGGGGGGAGAGGAGGAGGAGGGAGAAGAGAAAGAACTGAACGAAAAGGAGGAGTGGAGTCATAACGGAGGCTAAAGCATTAGGGAAGAATGTTAGGAGCGAAAGAAACACAAACCCAAACCAAAGCTGAACCAAAATAAACCGAGAAAGGAGGAAAGTTCTGGAGGAGTAACGTGGTTTCAACAAAAGACAAATGACTCCGCAAAACCATGAACAAAAGACAAATTAAGGGTTTGAAAAGAAAAGAAAAAAAAAAAAAAAAAGGAGAAACAATTCAGAAGCTTCACATATACACAGGAACTATTTTATCCAATTTTTCTCGTCGTGTTTTAAGTTAGTAAAATTGCTAAAATAGTTCACTTCAACATGTGCACCAAAAAAAACATTCTGATCAGCTTCGCTAAGCCTACTGGAGCCTAAACGTTCAGAAATTCAATGGAAAGCACGTGTAGCTGCCGATCTACTACATAAATCTTCACATTCAGATCACATTTCACTCGGGTTATCAGACAAAATGACCATTTCTAACAGCAATATTCCACATGACCGTCGGTTCCTGAGCTCCTGTCCTGCACCGCGAAGGCCCGAATGTAAGAGCGGGTTACCTGAGACGTCTCCCGGCGACTGAGGCGTGCGTCCGATGTTGGTCAGCAGGTGGTCGATGTTGGGGACAGGCTGGGACTGGACCGTGCTCTCCTGCTCCACAGCCGCCTGAGGACGGAGGGGGAACCGGAGACACAGCAGATCAACGGCGTTTTCACAGCGTTCAGACCGACGGAAAACGGCACGAAAAAAGGAATTTGGAATATAAAACTAATGAAACTGATTGGATCGATTGAATTTACTAATTGGGCAGAACTGCACGGTCAAAGCTCGTAGATCTCACGTTTTACTAAATGGCCAAACGAGAGAAAAACAGGAGTGATAAATGTGAACAATCACAGTGAGATGACAGATTTTCAAAGTGAAAACAAGCTATAAAATTGGGTTTTTTTTTTGTTTTTTAAAGTGTACACTTTTCAACCAATATGGTCTGAAATTTGAATGAAAATTTTTTTTTACTTTTAAATAAATGCGTCTGTTATACATTTCAAATATTGTAAATTCAGTAAGTAAACTGTTCTAATTTAGAAATATATTTTTTAGATAACTACTCAAGGTTGTAGAGGAAGGAGTGCCATGAAGGAGGATAGATCCATCATGTAAGATATAGATGTTATATATAAGATCACAGATCTTAAACTGCTCTTCTTTTTCTTATACTAATAACTCGGGCAGGGAGGTGAGGTGGCTCTGACTCCTGGAGCAGCGACAGTGAAAAGGTTCAAACACTTAATCCTCCTTTCACAAGATTACTCACGATAGGATCCTCATCTCCATCTTCTGAGAAGAACCAGTCGTACTGTAAGTAGAGGACAGCAGTGTTCAGGAGCGTTCTGAGGGCAGGTAAACGCAAATGTGGCCGCATGCGGTTAACAACAGAAAACCGTCTTACTTGTTGAATGAGCGTCTCCACTATCTTGTACTGATCGGGCATGTGTGTGACCATGTGGGTCATGTTGTCTTCTGAGGTTCTGACCAGCGTTGGTCCAAACACGATGGCCAGATTACGCGGCTCCATCTGCGGTAAAAAAACAGAGGCGTTCCGATTCGGCTTCTTAAATCTTTTCATCTTTTAATCTCACTCCACTGTGAAACACCTGTTAAAGCAACAGATCGGGGATCAGATGTTACACCCAGTTCTGCTCCGAAGCGACTTGTTTCTTGTTGTTTTGGGCTTTAATTTACGCACACGGTTCATAGAACTGTCGGCAACTATCAGGTGTGAAGAACATCTATCTGCGGCTCCAGGAATGAACAGAATGTTCCCAGAAACAAAGTCCAAACGTTTACTTAGTGGCCTAAAACCTTTGCACGGTCCAAGCTAAACCAAATCACAATCATAATTCAATGCTGAATTGCCAAACCAAAGCATAAGTCTCAAAGCATGACCATTTAAAGTGCCCGGGGAGCAGTGACGGGAATGGTACCTTGCTCAAGGGTACCTCAGGGCAACCTACCAGTGAGGGAACCCAACCCACGATCTGGGGTGACTCCCTCAACACTAGGCCACCGCTGCCCCGGTGCAAGAATGACCGAGCCAAAACTCTCCAAAAAATAAAATGAATTTACAACGACAGTCTTTACCAAGTTAAACATCAAGCTCCGCCCACTCCTGCTCGTACCTTATTCTTCTCACAGTTTTCAGAGACGGTTTTGAGATGTCCAGACAGGAACTTGAGGGTTTCATAGTGATGGTCAGGTAGCTCACAGATCTGCAGAGAAAAATAATACAGCTTTTAAACTGACCACCGTTTGTACGAGCTTTTGCATGATCTGCAGGAAACTCTGCTTCTCACCAGTCGTTTCAGTGCTTTTAGCCTCTCCACAGCATCTTCTGTTCGATTGGCATCAATAAAGTCTGAATACTTTTCTGTAAACAGAGCAGCAAAATGAGCTTTATGAGTCGCCTCAGACTCGAGGCTAAAAAACGAACACAGTTTGGATCTCCACTACCGACTGTGACCTGTAGGAGGAGTCCTTACTCTACACTACAGCCCAGTTAAAGGTCTAAGGAAGCTCATTAGGTTCAAAAACCGAAGGGCAAAAAAAAACCTCCCTGTTAATGTTGCATAAAAGCAAGTGAACGATACACTAAAGAGTTTAGTACCGTTAGTAAACAGAGGCTCTGGAAGTTTCCTGAAGAAAGATTTGAGCAGGCTGCTGATCACGTTAAGATCTCGCCATTTCTGTTGGAAGAAAGCAATAAACATGTTCAATCGTCCAGAAAACGCAACGTACAGTTAAATATGGCCAAAATGACGCGGTAAATATTTGCACATTGGAACAAACATTGCTTGTGTGCGTTTGATTAACAGACGGTGCATAATAAACATGTTTTATTAGGCAGAACAGAAACAAACGGAACGGACCAAAAGGGAGAGAGAGAGCGCGAGCAAGAAAAGAAAACAGAGCGAGAAACTCCAACAAGGAACGGTTCCGAAGACGAACCGACCCGAAGACAGCTGGGGCTTCACGACGGAAATAAACAAGAAGGACACACAGTTTTTTGATCTGAACACTCAGAATGCTTAAACCAGAACAAAGCCTGAGAGAGAGAGAGAGAGAGAGAGAGAGAGAGAGAGAGAGAGAGAGAGAGAGAGAGAGAGAGAGAGAGAGAGAGAGAGAGAGAGAGAGAGAGTCAAATATATGTACATGCCATTTACAAAGGTAGAAGGTAATGACTTCTGTAATCCTTCATCTTTTAATCTTTTCCTCCCTCTCAACTTTCTTATTAATCACTAATCTGATAAGCGTCACTCTTTTCTGAATAAAGTCCCACCTTCCTCATCTCCCAGGCACAACGAGTGTTTTTTTTTCGAGTAAATTGAGTCTGTGATCTTACACAAACAAAATATATCAAAATAATTCATGTATAGCGAGTTTTATAGTTAACATCTCGCAGGCGGAACCGAAAGGACGACAGAAAAGTCTGAAACTACAAAAAGGCCGCAGTGTCAACACGGAGAGCAACGGCTACAAATGTTTCAAGCTGAAAGTTGAGGAACATCACTGGACAGCCCACCACGCCTGGAAGAAAACTAACAGCAAACAGGCTTATACAGTTTAGTGGAAAAATAATATCATGTATCATCTTCTAGCAGGGAGCGCAGCATCGGATCGAGTGAAACGCTGACGCATGTGTGAGTTTGTGCTTCACACTGTCTGTCGCATGAGCGTTAGTTTTGTAAGCCTTTTTGTGCCACTTCATTTCATCCAAACCTTAACTTGCCGAAGAAACTGCAGAGACGGAGCAGGAAAAGAATGAACGACACCGATTTATACAGGATTCTTAAAACCTGAACCTTGAAACCGAAAAAGTTAAAACCGCTCAAGGATCTAGCGTCCACCTTCGGCCGTCCCGAAACGGTTCTTCCGTCACGGTTCACTCACGTCATCGTGTAAGTCCATGTCCGTCATGCCCTTGGTGTCGAGCTCCTCCTGCATGCTGGAGATGGCAGCGTTGTTCCCAGGAACTCTGTAGATGCCCGTGTACTCCAGACCTCTTTCTTCCACCAGCTTGCAACACACCTCCACTATCAAAGGCACAAACTGCACAAGGACACAGACGGTGAGACCCACCACCTACGGCCACTGAACCATCCGAGCGACAAAGGTTACAGACTCCTTACAAATCAGCTGTTGCTCATCGTTTACGTTAAACATCAAATCCTCGCTCAAAATTCTCAAAAAGAGGTTGCTTTGCTTCCAACCGTACATTTAGTGCAACTTATTTATTTTCCTTCGTTACAATCAGATTATAAAAACGTTCACACCATCGGAAGATGGACCACAAAACAAAGAGTCACACGGTTTCTCCACAGTGATGCTCCCACATCCTGCCTGACCCCAGGGATGAAGTGAGGAGTGTGGGGAACTCTTACTCTGTTACTCTGTGCTGGGGGACAGTGGTCCAGCCGCATCCCGAACGTGACCCCTGCAGTGGGCTTCTTCTCTGGGGGCTTCTTCTTCAGCCCTGGTATTCCCCTCTTCCATGCCGCCTTGTCCCGTGGTGGACTGGAATCATCTGGGACACAGTGCACCTCTTAGCGTCACACATCGATCACACACGATCATAGAAACACTATTACAGCCATTTCCTTTCAGCCACCCGGCGAGTTCTACAGAGATACTGCAGGCAAACGAGTTTGTTAATCACAATTTCTCGCTGCTGGGTGATACGTTTATATCGCAGTGAAAGGGTGAAATCACTTCAGTGACTCAGAGACGTCTCTGGTGAAAAAGACGGACATTGTGTTGAAATGGAAAACGAAGGCACTGTTGGGATAAATCAACGGTTGAGTGATGTTTGTAACAACAGCCGGGACTTTTATTGTGTATTTTAGACCCAAACAAGGAAAGACAACGTGGGCGTGTTTGTACCTTTGCTGCTCCGCTCCTCGTTCCTGGGGGAGTGTGGACTTTGGCTCTTGTTGCCCGTGACCCCCAGCAGTGTGTGTCTGATGCTGAGAGACTGTCGCAAGGCTTTCGGGGAAGGCTCCGTCTTACTGGGTGGAGCACTAGCACAGACGAAACAAACAAACAAACAAAAAAAACAAACCATTTAGGCATGACAGAGCATTTGCACACTGAATACAAGGTGATGAAACGGGGAGAAAACGCTTTACAAAAACTTGAGTTTAAAAAGTTTGTTTCTCCTGGAAAATGGACAAAGTGTTTAAAAGGTTTCAGGCACCGTATAAGTGAAAGGCTTAACGATGTCCACGACCCGACCGGACCTGCTCTTGGAGATGCTACCTCCACGTGCACTAAGCTGAAGATAATCCTTCTGTTTGAAGTTCTTGGGATCCGACCTGGCAGTTATTCAGTTTGCTGCTCCGCCTGCACCAGACAGTGACTGGTCAAGTGAGTTTATTTAAGAGAGGAGAAGGAGAGAGTTCAGACAGGACGGAGAAGAGTGAGAGGAGTGATCTGTGACAGACGGGGACCAGCGAGAGCGAAAGGGAAGGTTGACAGGACGGGAGTGTGATCAGCTATGTTATACGGGTTGGAGATGGCGACTATGATGAAAAGACAGGAGGTGTCGGAGCTAAAGATGCGGAGATTTTGATTGGGTGTGGCGAGGATGGACGGGATTAGAAACGAGTATATTACAGGGACAGCTTTAGGACATTGGAAAGGTTGGAGACAAAGTTAGAAAAGCAAGATCGAATGGGTTTGGACGTGTCCAGAGGAGAGACGAGGACTATATCAGGAGAAGGATCTTGAAGATGGAGTGGCTGGGGAAAGAGGAGAAGAGGAAGGACCAAGAGGAGGTTTTTGGATGTGGGGAGAGAGGAAGATGCAGAAACAGAAATGGATGATCAGCCTAAACGGGAGCAGCAGAAAGATGATGATGATCACCTTTAAGTCCAGAAAGCAAGGAGACGCTCGAAAACAACTCCTTTTTAACCCCAGGAGTAAAAATTAGAGACGGGATTGGTCCTTAAAGACACTGCGATGTAGAACAGCCCTTCTGAATGCTCACTAACGCAGATAAAGAACGGACTAGTGAGACACTTGGCGTCTAAAGCTGCTGAGGCAGCGGTCGGCGAAACCTTAAGCATTTAACATTCATCACCACCTCACCTCATGGAAATGTACTCTTTGATCTTCCTGTTAATCAAGTCGGTGCTCGTCACAACCGCATTCTGCAAAGACAGAAAAGACAAAAGTAAAAGTGGGGATCTCTTTTGTACTGCTGGTGCACAAATATCTGCCAAGGACCACAACAGTCCTGTCCTGCAGGCGCGCAGGGCAACAGAGTCGCAACAAAAGGCCTGAACTTAATCCTCACACCTTCGGCAAACAAGTTCCTTCTCAACCTTTACCCAGATTTCGATCACAAAAGCGCCGTGCTTGACGAAGCCAGTCTAAAGACCTCGCGGCTCGACCTTAGTGTCACAGAAAAGTGCGTTTCGAGATTTTGGCGGCAGAGTTTCTTTTTGATCCTTTCGATTCAGAAACCTTCACCACTAAAGAGAATAACAAACAAACCGCCAATCAAGCCTGCCCGCAGCAGCTCCGAGTTCTCCACAATCGCATCTGATTAAGCAGCGCTTTATCAAGCGCTCCTAGAGTTGGTGTGGTTTGATCTGGGTGTGTTTGATGGGCTGCACTGTATGGACAAACATCAGTATTGAGTTTTCACTGCTACATATTGTGACGGCGACGCTTTCTCCAATCTCCTTATTCAAGCTGAAGAGTTGTTCAGTCTTAAGGGCACAGCTACATAAAAAGCCTGTTCATTTCTGAGGGATAAACTGATTAAACATGCTCAGTAACTCATCTGAGGCTGTGATTGGTCCCTCTGTGACTGGTTGGAGACTCGGTTGCATACTGCAGACGTTTTTTGATATCAGTACTGATTAACAGCCCAGGTAATCACCACAATGCTGTTGGAAAGGAAGCTTTTAGACCAACTTTTGTCCCAAAATGTGAAGATTAAGACAGATTGAACTCTCCATAAAGTGAACCAAAAACTCTCTTCTTCTCTCACAGAGACGGCCCGGTGAACCCATTCAGGTCGGGACTGACAGCGGTTTAAAACGTGCGAATGGTCAGCGCACCTCCTCGTCCAGGTTGCTGTTCTCCTGAATGACCCTGATCCAGGACAGCATGTCGTCCCGACCCTCCGCCTGGAAGAGGTACTCGCAGTCCGACGTGGTCAGGCGCAGGACGTTTTTCCGTTTGGTGTCGCTGTACGAGATGTCGATCAAGCAGGCCTTGACGCTGACTGGCTGCGGCTCGTCTTCCAGCTGAGAGTTGGCGTGAGCGAGCGCCTCCTTCTTGTCCTTATATAGGTAGAGGGAGTGGCCTCGCAGCACGGCGTACATCTGTTTCCATGGACGCATTCCTCCGCCCACCCGCTAAAGAGACAGTGATGTATCAAACAGCGACACACAACTCGCATCAAAGAATTTAGTTTTTTTATGAGAACCTAAGAAATAGGAATTCTTCCTAAACTGTGCGTGGATGAAGATTATTTTAAAAAATGATCAACTATATAGCAGTTAAACTCAAAAAGGGAACGTGTTCTTCATACTTTGCTCTTCTCGGTGTTGAGCTGTCTGAAGTGCAACCAGCCTTCTTTGGAGGAATTGCTGAAAATGTCTGAAGAAGAATCTCTCCTGGAGCTGGAGTCATCAGATGATTTGTGACCATCCAAAGCCTTAAAAACAAAATCCTGAAAATGAAGAATTTTTCTTTATCTTAGAATCAAACACATGGTTGACATCGGGGAGTGTAACCCAGGACCTACTACCGTTAATATTATACGACATATTCGGTGTTAAAAACCTGGTTTGAAAATATCTCGCACAGATAAATACAATTTCTCAAACGGAGCTTACAGACCGAAATCCTTGAACAGAAACCTTTTAAATGGATTAATGTTAAAGTTCTAAGAGCTCTGAATCACTGAACCGCTGCGTAGCCTGAACTGATTTTAACCCTCCGATCAATGAATCGGGTCATTAGCGGCAGGTCGGGTCTAAACGTCAGAGCAGCGTCAGCATAATTCCACCACAAACGCACTCGCTCCACATTCAAGATGACTGACCTTCCTGAAGACTCTCAGGCTCGGCTTACTGGATCGCCTAAACGGAGGAAAACAAATGACATCAGCCTTAAATAAACTCCTGTCTAAACATCACGCCAACACGAGTCTCATTACGGACTCACCCTCGTCCCTCCTCCCTGTAGTTGTCTAAACCTTCATCGTAAGATTTGGACCGCTCCGTTTTTCCACCTTGTTCCAGGATCGCGTTCCTCAGAGACTCTATGTGCACAGAAATACAAGCAGAGGGTTACTGAGGCACAAACACCTACAGCTTTCAGAGCTTCTCACGACTTTGTGCTGCGCCGTCAGAACCCAGACGGGTCCTGGTGGACGAGCCCAAGTCGGTTCACCTGAATCTCTACTGTGCTCAAAAAAAAAAAATCAGCTTTTTACGAGGTGATTGGTAAGCAGAAATATGAGAACGGATTAAACACAAATGACTAAATACGATGAAGGCCTTATTCGCTAGACTGGAATTAAAGCACATATGGACCTTCATGGCTGACAGTCTGACCTTCAACTCTGATTTGCTCTGAAAATGCTGCTCCCAAAAGCTATTTTATTTATTTCTTCTGGTAGCTCTACACTAAAGCCAAGCACAAAGTAAAGAAAATTAGAGCAACAATGTTTTCAAGGCCAGCCTAGTGACACACAAACATGAGATTTACAAAGTGCTAAACAGGAAGACAGTGTTTGGCAGCATTTGTTTTGATGTTTAACACTGATTTATACGTTATGGCCTTTTGCTTTGTTTTGTTACTGGGGGTTAAGCTCACACGGACACACATAAAGCAGTTACTGGAAGTCCCTGGAAGACTGAAATTTGTCGCCGACCACCCCGACCGTCGGCTTCTCTACCTTGGTCATGGGAGAGTTGCCGGCGCATGTGTGGGCTGGGCGTTTTGGGACTCGGGGTGCCCTCCGTCGCAGCCGGAGCCGTGGAGATCACAGCCGAAGCAGGAATGTGGCCGCCGTCATGGTCGACGCTGGGACTAGCCGGCTCGTCTGCAACCACAGGAGAGTCGGCGGGTTAGTGGAGTTCGGGCTGCATCCAAAACCACTGAAATTGAGTTTCGCTCTGGAAAGTTGTTTTCATTTCTGGGCGATTGTAAAAGTGCTCTGCGAGAGTGCACGGACAATAGATTATGTCTAAACGCCCCCACGATTCTCAAGATTACTCACGCCGCGAAGGTATGAGGCTGACCAGTGTAAATCGCAAAAACACTCCCGTGAGACGGAATATTCCGGCGCGAAAGCAGCAGGAACCCAACTAGATTTACCACGGGACGCCGTTTCAGAAACATTCCCGGTTCGTACTCCATTGATATGCGAGGATCAGAAGTTTTGTTCAAACAGTCTGATCAGGAATGCTACAAACACACCGACGGATCTTATTTATGCTACGGTTGGAGTCGAGTTGCAAGGTGTAATTATATTCTACGAAGACTGGCCAGAAAAATAAAACTCCTACGAGTGGTGGACCACGCCGACTGCTTCAAATAATACTCGCACACAACTTTACTTCCAACATCAGTTGAAAAGCCTGTGTTGAATCCCTGCGGCCTCCAAGCCTGCTTTACTCTGATTGGATACTCCAAGATATTGAGAAATATCCAACGAGGGTAAATCATGAGAGATGCTCATAACGTTCAAGGGGGAGTACTGAATTTTACGATTTTCTAATAAACGTGTGTAGAAAGAAAGTGACATGTACGCAGGTCTAAAAAAGAAAAGCGACTGCATCCCGTCAGTATTGGCTGATCAAGCTCTTGGGGTGAGTCCAGGGGTGAAACTTTAAACAACATGAAACTTTTCCAGGAATGAGGGCAGTTTTTCGCTCCCCCAGCCTGTCCTGTTTTTGAGAGTGCTGAAAACTTTCGAGGTCCTCTGCAGCCTTCAGTCTAAAAAAGCCCAGAGTACAAAGCTGTTCTGTGCTGCCATGGGGCTTCGGCAGCTAAAATTAAAGCGAATGCCCTAGTTCCAGCCTCGGCCCGGCTCCTAAAGAGGGCCAAGGGGAAGGTGTGTGAGCAGCCCTGAGGGCCTATCGAAAGAAAACCGCAAAACCATACAGCGCCACCTACACGCTTCATTAACAGGGCACTCTCACATGTTTCCAGTAAGAGGAAACGGTTCATCTTTCGTCAAATATGCAAAAATAGAAGCATGTGGATTTGTGAATCCTGCTGGTGTGCGTTTCCTCCCTTTCAGGTACACAAAGAGTGCTAATAGCTGCTCCTTTGCTAATTTAACGGCGCCGCGCTCAGGTCAAACTCCCGAATCAGATCAGCTGAACCTCTCCGTACATCCAGCATCAGAACAGGAACTGAAGCGTTTGCTCTTTTATCAGAAATAATGTTTGAATAAAACACCCTGGCTCTTAAAAAGTTTTAAAGCACGGCGCCAAACTCGGGTTCAAAAACATCCACCAGGACCGACCAATCCGTTCCGTAGTGATCGCCGGATTCACCCAGTCCATCATTAACCAATGGCACTGTTTTGTAGAAAGTTCCGGATTCTTGCCAGATCCTGCAGAGCCGGGGTTCGGCTGGGAGACGCACAGATCCAGCAGGATTTGATAAATCAAGCAGTGAAAGGTCATGACTGCACCAGACTTCGTTGCCCACTGAAATGGTGGACTTTCCATCTTAACCAGGGCTCCATTTTGGGGCTGCTGGGTAAAGAGGGCAGGGCCACCAATGATGAGCGTTACTGAACCCTCCTTCCAATATGAGCAGAAAATTAGAATAAATTGTTTGTATACCTCACTCTACATGGCTGGAAGTTTAATTAACCTGGACAGCACATCCGAATGAAAATACTTTTGATTATTACCCGGTTTTATTATATTACCAAGGCTGCACTGTTTAAGACGGTAAACGTTTTCATTTTAAGATTGAAAAACTTAAGCGTTATAGATGTCTCACTTGTTCATGCAAATTTGATCTGGTTAACTAGACCATCATGTGTAGATACTGAGACGTGTGAAAAGTGACTGTGTCGCAAAAAAAACCTACATTTATTTAAAGCGGTTTTCACCGTGAAGCTCACAGGACACCTCACTGCTGAGCCTGCCAATGAGAAGATATTAAATCCAGCATTTCAGATGGCTTATAAATCGGTCCTTGGTTCGTCACTGAGGACGTGTAGTTTACAGGCATGCTGCTTTTCGGTTCTCCTTCATTACTGTTCACTATTCTCCCATAGCGTGTTACAAAATAGTCTTCTTGGCGTCCTTAGTATAAGAGGAAAACAAAACCTTGAGAAACGCAGTCGATTATTCTTAATATACCTCAGAGTCCAGATATAGCGCCTTACCCTCGGGGATTAAACCTCAGGACCTGAAAAATCTTGTTTCACAAAAAATCGGACATTTTATCACAAGCTTGAGAGTATTTCACCTTAATATTTCTCACCGTTTCTAAACATACGCAAACAATAAGAAGCATTTTTTTATTTGGAAGCAATGAAATGGATCTGTTATAAAAGGTTTAGGAAGAATTTAAACCACTCCAATAAAGAAGACAACTATTAAATTAAATCATAACAAGCAGGTTACATGCAGATGTACTGACTTTCAAAGGATACTATTCAGGGTCACGGTTTATTCATCTTTACTGGAGTTAATTCATGTTCTCTCCACATTTTCTTTTGGTCGGGCAGGGAAGCGTGAATCTGAAGTGCTACAGCTCTCGAGTAATTCTGCAACCCTGCCACTGAGTGTTTAAAACAACAATTCATGAAGACTAAAAACAAATCCCATGAAAGCCATTAGACGGCTAAGTGGCTATTGATTTAAAAAGACCAGAAAGTAGTGCGGTCGACATTGACCGCGCTTTGGCAGAGACATCTTCTCTGATAAAACCAACTAATTGTGACAGAAAAACATCAAGCCAGTATCTAAAAGCAGCCTACTGGTAAATGGACATGTAGACACAGGCTGAGCTTAAAATAATAAAAAAAAAAAATAATAAAAAAAAAAAGCATCACAGTGCATCCAACTTAACAAGAGGCATTTCAAGGATGTGAGAGCTCTCTAACGGACTCGAAATAACCCATGACACGCTGGCTCTCACTCGGTTACGCTTCAGCCAGAGGCACATCAAACACACACGCGTTTCTTATGGACTTCTCTCTCTATAAAGATGGGCTAGGATTTAATACACAGTTCAGACTCTGAGTCTGTACTGCTGTACAGCAACCGCCAGGCAGCTGGCAGTAATCGCTAACGAAGCGCATAAGCCAATCATCTTTTCTCCCCTAATTGACTTCCAGTCCCCAATTACTCTCCCACAAACCTGCGCAAATCGCTGCCACACAGAGCACCACCGCTGGCTAAAGCTTGTTGCCGGGCGGCGTTGCCATGGCGACGCAGGCTCCACTTACCAATGAAGGGGATAGAGTCGAGCGATTCGTCCAGGTTGCTGGAGCAGAAGGAGGAGTCCAGCTGCTCCCCGAGTCGCTTCATGTGCATTTCTCGGCGAGCGTCATTTGGCAGCCAGCACACGCCTCCCCCCGTGGACTCCGCCCCATCTTTGTCGTTCACGGCCAGGATGTAGGACGGGTGGCGGAGTGGCTGGGACGCGTTCTTCCCCGCAGGGGGTTTCTCACGCAGGACCACGCCTTCCGTCGGACTCCGTCCGTTCACCGGCAGACCCTTGAGGTCCTGTGGGTGCATCCTCTGCGCATGTGGCCTCTGAACGGGGGCGGCGGAGCAGGAGGCTGACCGTTGGCCCACCGAGGGCTCTCTGCCCATTTCTGGGCTCTGCATGGTCTCCGCTCGAACCCTAGACTGCTGGCCCAGGGACGCAGCGACAGAAACATGATTGGTCACCGCAGTGGCAGTTCTTTGGTCTTTGGACTGGGGGGGCTCTTTGGCCTGGTTTTTGCGGGACAGTCTCTCAGAGGGAGCAGTGGGGGGCGGGATGTCTGTCCTACAGCTGAGCTGATGGGGGGCACCCCTTCCTCTGACGCTGTTACCGTACCCTGCATGGTGCGAATAAAGCACTGACCTCTGGGGAAGAGACTGCCGGCTGGGACGACTGCCACCCTGCTCTGCTCTGCCATACCCCCTCCATTCCCCAGACCAAGGCATGCTGGGAATCACTTCACCGTGCTCCACGTAGTCTGCGGACAGAACGCGAGGTTTGCGGACAATCCCTTCTGAAGACACGCTGCGGGGAGGCCAGTCTCTCGCCCGGGACGCTCTTTCGGCCCCGCTCATCCGATCCTGTGAGGCACTGCGCGGTGGAAGCATGGAAGGCCCCTGGTAGGACCGTTCGTGGGACGTGCTCCGCCGCCGGACCTTGCTGCCCCATCCCGGTGGTGGCCCACAGTGGGAAGTGCTATGGGAGCTCTGGGAAGCCGCCCTAAGGCTGTCCAGCCGCTCTTGAATAGTCCGGCTGTAAACGTGGAGACCTTTGTTGTCAATGTATTCCCGGTAGGTCTGGTAAGTCCGCCAGTCGATGTTCTGGTGGGAGGCTGGCGAGATGCTGGAGGTGGAGGCGGCGGGAGAATAATGAGTAGGCGGAATGGCATAAGGATCTCCATGGTAACCCGGAGGGTACACGTCAGTTTTGCGAGCGTGTAGGTACGGCGGTCGGCCGCCAGACACCGTGCCGGGTCTGGTCCTCATTAACAACGGGTCTGGACCCACGTGGCTTATATAATCACCCCTAACGGAAGCACCCACATGTCCCATGTGGACGTCGGGCGACACAGCCACCGTCCGGACACTTTCGTTGCGCGTGCACATGCCGGTCTGTGTCTTGGCGATTCGTGGAGGAGGTGAGGGGGGCACGGGGATCTCCACACGATATCCCAGGTCAGAAGGAGGCCCGGCCGGAGCCAGCGTTGTTTCTGTGGCCTCATTCATCCTGAGGGGCTTACAGTCTACTCGTGGGTAACATATGGGAGGCGGCTCTGGGATGTGACGGGCGTTTCCACTGTAAGCGTCATGACCTATAAGGTAGGCATCCTGGGAGTAGGCCTGCGAGAGAGAGAGAGAGAGAGAGAGAGAGAGAGAGAGAGACGCGTGTCAGCAACACTTTACACAGACAGCAGCCGCCGTACTTGCAGAACACACTGAGCTACTTTGATGATAACCAAGACCAACAGTTCACTGCAAGCGCTCTGTGGTGCGTGGGAGATTCGTGCTACAGCTTGTGTGTGGGAGTCTGACAGGTCATAAGTGTGAGCAATACTTCTTTTGCACCAGCTGAGAAATTCTACGCTACTCAATATGAAACATTCAGCACAAGATTTTTGCAGGAGTGCTAAATGTTAATCAAGCAGTGGATGCATGGTTCCCAACGGCAGCACAAACCGGACAGCTAGAAGACCTTCTGCACGGTGGACAGCGCAGGAAAGCAAAGAAAAGCAGCCAGGCGTTTTTGAACGCTAGAACATATTCTAAAACGAATAAAACCTTGTAGTCTCATGTGGGCATTCCTACAGGCAGCCACTTCCCTTTAAATTTCATCACGGTTGTGGTACACACGGTCAGATGATCGGCCTCGGTTACACATGCTTAAAGCGGCAGCCGACGTGACCACAAGCGAGAGGCAGCATGCCAAGCTCCAAAATAATCCCAATTAATGAGAGTCGAGAGTTACGACGAGGACTGTTTTCTACCCACCGGTCGGGTCACCACCCGTGTCCGCAGGCAAACAGACGCCAGCGCCGAGCGGCTGCCCCCGTTGGCCACGGCACTAAATCGAACTTCAGTAATCATCATGTATGATCCACCACTCCTGCTAAAGTGCAAAAGAAGGAGAAGCACGGTCCATTTTCTTTCCTAGGGACGAGCGTCCAAAGCACGACGGCTTTTGTTGCGCTACCGGCGAGGCGAATGCCGTGGACTTTCACCTAACTTACCTGAGGGGTCAGGTTACACTTCCCGCCTACACCTGAATGAACAGAGGCGGACCGTACGGGTAGAGGACTTTGCCCCTCCCTTCCCGATTTGCCGTATGAAGTTCCACAGGTCAAAGTTCTTCATCGGCGAGCGTAGACGACTGAATAAAAAGGGCGAGGCACCGCAAACATTCCTGCTGGATTCAGCGGAGCTCTGCTCCCCGAGCCTAAATCAAACAGGTCTCACGGGCTGCACTCTGACGTGCTGCAGGCAACGCGTCGTCAGGCTAATCGTTACAACGAGCAGCTGATTTTACAACAGCCAGGGATGCCAAACCTCTGTAGGCAGCCAGACATGCATGACATCTGTGAACGAGACGATGACAACACGTAGTTCATCTGCTTACCACAGTAGCGATCTCCCGTGAAAACTGCAGCCATTACATCACAGAGCGGCATGAGGGGGAAACAGGAGACAGAAAGAGAGAGAGAGAGAGAGAGAGAGAGAGAGAGAGAGAGAGAGAGAGAGAGAGCAGGGAAAATAGACACACATTAAAAAGACAGCTAAGCCCAGAAGGAGTTCGTCCGACTCATGACGGCCCCTCTCACTGAATAATTCGGCACTAGTCGCTAAAAATACACCAGAGCAGCAGTGGCAGCAGCGTAGGTGAGGAGGGACCGTGGGAAGACCGTCACTGTCAGTGTCACTTCAGCGATGCCACCTGCTCGTGTTCGTCGTTTCTTCTCCAGAAAGGGCCAGAGGTGGCTGCAGGCAGCCACCGGCCGCGGTGACGGCTCCCTCCCCATAGCTCTCCATCGGCAGGCGGATTACCACCAGCGCGAACGCACGCACACACCCACCAACCCACGGCTGCCCGTCGCTTCTGCTCCCACTCACCGGAGCAGAGCTGCAACCATTCACATGACAGAGGCAGCTGCTTCATTATACATTCTGTTCAGATGGCCCAACCACCCCTCCCATCCTGCCTTCCCTCGCTCTCTCTCCCGCCTCGTCTCACACACATACAAACCTGCCCACAACACAAGCAGATCAGCTGATCTCCTCGATTCTTACGTGCACCTCCTACCCCTTGCAGCTGAAAGCCGTCACCCCCCCACTCAGCGTGTGTGTACGACTAGGTCTTTGACTCCATCCTACTAATGTCACCCTCGAGAGGCTCAACAGTTTAATCCTCCTGCCTAGCTGACAACTCTGTCTGGACAAGTCACATCATTGCCTCGTTACACGGCCGAATGCCGTCCTCCTCCACCACCACCCCACCCAGTGCCACCAGCTGATGGAGCACAGACGTGTTTTCAGGAGTTTTACAAAAATCAGTTTTTATTCTGCAGTCAAGATCCTTTTCTATTCCAAAACATTAAGTCTGAGGTTACGAATCGGTTTGACTCCCGATTCTGAAATCAAGATTCAATTTCCCATCCGGAGATTCATTTTTTCAGTCTGAGGTTAAAAGCTCTATTCGATATCTGAAATCCAAGTTTGATGAAAACTTCCGACATGATGATCTGTTTAGTTTTCTATTCAAGCTAAGAATCGATCCCCTTCAAGGTCAAGATTTAAATCATTTTCAGATTTTAAGTTTTGATTCTGAAATTAAGATCCCATTCAGGTTTCTATTCTGAGATCAAAAGGTTAAGACTTGATCCAAATTTCAGTTCCGAGGTAAAGGTCCGATTCCTTTTCTGAATGGGGTCAAGATGTTTTTGATTAAATCAACCTATTGGAAGACCTGAAAGCCTGAGCTTAAGACTTGGTCCCATTCTCATTCGATTATTATCAAATTTCTAACTGAGAATTCAACTTAACTCGCATTAGATTTCCAACTGAGGACCCTGATTTTTTGAGCTTTACAGAGATTAACACCGAAATCTTTTCTAAGGTCTTCTGCACCATCCTCTCAGTAAATGAACCCAAGAACTGCAACTTTTAAAATGTGGAAATGTCTTCAAAAGAAATTAAAGTCCACAGGTTAAATCCTTTGCATGCAATCTGGAGCGCTGGCTGGAGGCACTCCAGATCTAATCACTGATGTGCTCCTCCAAAGACGGCAAAAGACTTTCAATCTCGCTATGAGAGCCTTACAAACTGCAGAAGAAACCAACACAGCAACAGAGAACAGCCGCAGTGAACAAGAAAGGGTAAAAAGAGGGTGTGTGTTTACAGCCTGGTCTCCTGGGCAACACTGGTTCAGAATGTAAAAATGTTTGCTTTGCAAGTTCCTTTTAACCCAGCATCAGGATTTAAGATGAAAGGACCGAGACAGAAGTCTAGAAATGAACCAAATTCATCAGATACTGAGATTCATGAACGTCTGTTGATGGATCACAGAGCCCCTTCATATTATCATCTGTGTGTGATATTTAATAAACTGCCAAACTACTGAAATTAAGTTTGACATTATATTATACACTGACTGTCCAAAAGACTCACGCACTAATATTTGGTTGGACGTCTATCTTTGATGACGGGACGCATTCTACTCCAGCACATCCCAAAGACTCTCAATGGGCTGAAGGTCTGGAGTCTGTGGTGGCCAATCCACGTGTGAAGATGAGGTCTCTGCTCGCTGAAGCACTCTTTCACGTTTGAGCCGATGAATCCTGGCATTGTCATCTTGGAACCTGTCCGTGTCATCGGGACACTGATGGAATAAGCTGCTCGGTCAGTGTATTCAGGTGGTCAGCTGACCTCATTCTTTGGGCCCTTAACGCTGCTGAACCTCGACCTGACCAACTGCAGCGACCCCAGATCACAGCGCTGCCCCCACAGGCTGGTACGGGAGGCACTAGGTATGATGGGTGCATCACTTCATGCACCTCTCTTCTCACCCTGATGATCCATCACTCTGGAACAGGAACAGTCTGGACCACCAGACCACATGACCTTCCAGAGCCCAATCTTTACGCTCTCTAGCAAACTGAAGCCTTTTTTGTGATTAGCCTCACAGATCAGTGTTTTTTTTACATTTACAGCATCTAGCAGAAGCTCTTATCCAGAGCGACTTCCACGTCCTGATTACAGGGACAGTCCCGCTGGAGACACTCAGGGTTAAGCGTCTTGCTCTGGGACCCAGTGGTGGTAGTGCCAGAGGTGGGATTCGAACCTGGGACCTCTTTTTTTTGACTACACAGCTGTTTAGTCCCAATACTTGGAGTTCCCTTCGCGGTGTGCTTGTGGAGATGCTCTTACTTTCCCTATTGAACACAGCCGTGAGTTCTGCTGCTGTTTAATTATGATTTGATTTCACCAAACTTAGATCCTTAGATGTTTTCTTTGACTTGCTGCCAATATTTTAACCTTCTGAAACAGATGAACATCTTTTCCACGACCGCAGGATGATCTTCCGAGATGTTTGTTTAAGCGATGGGGACGGTACCTTGCTCAAGAGTACCTCAGGGCAGCCTACTGGTCTGGGATTCGAACCTGGGACCTCGTCCCTAAACACTGAGCAACCTCTTCCAAAATTGTCACTACACCGTTAAAACTGTCTATTTATTGTGACCTGTTGGTATACAGCACTGTGCAAAAGTCTTGAGCCCCTCATATTCATGTTTCTCCAGACTTTCTTGTATTTTATGTATTTTGGAGGAACAGTTCTCAAGTTCCAAATGAAGGACCAAGCTTTTGTCTCCAATTTTCAGTTCAGTCCCTGTACCTGAGCATTTTCAGAGACACCAGCAGCGTGAGATCATCTCCACAGAGAGCCGACGTCCAATGAAGAGATTTGGGACGTCCTTCAAGAAGCCTGGAGAAGTGTTCCAACACTTAAAGAAAGGAGCTGGTGTAAGAGAGCTGAGGCTGTGCTGAAGAATAACGGTGGTGGACGTGAACATTGACTCTACGGCTGGTTAGAATGAAACTGTGTGTTTAGACTGGATTTGCATGTGTGCTCGACCCGTTCCGAGACCCCGTTCCCCCTAACAGAGCACTGATCTGCGCTAGCAGGCCACGCTACAGTTTAGCCTTCGTTAATGAAGACGGGCCGAGTTAATTAGAACAGTCCTACTTTCAGGGCTCCGGGGGGGACTGTGAGGCAGGCTGCTCCGTTTCTATCAACAGTGGGATTTTTAGGAATTTTCTTTGCAGCACTGACGATCAACTGATTTCCCCAACCTCAGGACCTACTGAGCTCCAAAGGGAAAGTGACTGATTGCCATTGTGAACACAGTGAACCGCGACAAATCGCATCATCCATTTTTAACCCACACGACGGGCAGCCATATCATGGTGGGAATGGCACCTTGCTCAACTTTAGGGCAACCTACTAATCTGGGTTTTGAACCCATGACCTTGTGCAGAAGCATTTCGTGATGAATGCTGTACGCTATGGGGGGGGACTCACCACAGTAAAAGCAGACGAGCGAGAGAAAGAGGCTGAATTGAATTCTCTCCAGCTCCGAGCTAATCAGGGCAGCTGTGATGGCGCAGTTGGAGCTGCAGCAGATGAGCAGCCTGCTCTGGCCTGGTTAGCAGCCCCAGATAGAGAAGGAACGAGGGAGGGACGAGAACATAACGCGCTTTCTGAAGCAGGTCAGCTCCTCCGTCAGCAGCAAGGCCAAACAGAATTGGCCTCGTCAGCGCGCAAACAACTTGTAACGAGTTTGTCATGAAACTTTCGCTTTTATCTTTAGTTCACCAGGAAGGATTTTATTTTCTAGCTGATCCTGCTGCTTATCTTCTGCTACTTTCAGTGGGTTTTGTTTAACGCACTGCAGCCCAATTACAGCCAACAGAGGGCGCTGTTAAAGCTCATGGCAACTGAAAACAGAGTCCTTTACAATTACTGAACCGCAAACGGTTTTCTGGTACTCTAAATTCCCAGTATATCTATTAAAAATAATACACAAAATCATGTGTAATCGTGTTGGTGATAACATGTAATTGTTAACTAAAATGTGTGTACCAGAACAGTGTAGCAATAAATGTGCAATAATTGTCTCTGTTTAAGATGACTAGTGACTAGTTTTAAGTGTGTTTTATATATAAGCTTGGCTAAATGTGGCATTTCAATGCTCAACATCAAAAAATGAAAAAGCTTGGAGATGATGTACAAGGATCTTCCTGCAAAGCGAGACTAAAAACTAACTCCGTCAAACTCTAACCAGAGGACACTCTTCAACTTGTATGTTACAAATCAAACAAGAAACCGAAAGCATCAGTTTCGAGCATCAGGAAAAATGACAGCTTGTATTTACTGGCTTACTTCTGAGGGTGAAAATATCACATCTTTTACTTTATGTTCTTTCGTGTGTAATGGAAATCTTACCAACTGAAGGATGTCTTCATCCTTCGGCATCACGCACAGCTCCAGAAACGTTTCACTGAAAGACAAACACAATCGTTTCCACCCACCGAACAAAATCTCAAATGCTCCAGGCAGGGCCCGTTTCCTCCTTTTCTCTTTTTTTTCATTCTTCGTTTTTACCGCTGAAGTCTTCTTCTGATGTGTGGTCAGATTATGGTGAACGAACAGACCTGATGGCTCTCCTTTTGATCTTACATATTAATAGGATTACAAATTCCTTTGTTGAAGACATTTTCTCAACTTTTACTGTTGTTTAAAGACTCTATACATCGTTTTAACAGGCCCTGTTAGGAAAACAGGAAAAAGTGGAGATTTAGTTTAAGCTGACTTCATTTTATCTGTGGCCTTTCATGTTTCCCCTCATTTTTTAAATAACAGAGAATAATGTGATAAAGACAAAAAAAAAAAAAAAAAACTATTTAATCCCCAAACCTTACACTCTAAAAATGCAAATTCAACGGCACAATTTTGAATTCACCATCATTATAACAAGTGTTTCAGCTTGAACTGGTTTTCTGGACGGCCAATCAGAATAAAAAAAAAAAAAAAAAAAAAAAAAGTTTACTCCTGTCAGTCTTATTTCACGGTAACACAACGATCCGTTTCATTCTGGTGGTTGAAAAAAGGGCTCATAAAACTGTTTTCTGTGAATGAAATCGTACATTCTGAGCTGGACAAAAACCAGAAAAGCGAAACCTGAAGCGGAAGGAGCCGATTGATGATCATCTCTGGGCACCTGTGGACTCACCTGTTCTGGATCAGCGCGATGACCTGGGAGTAGGTCTTCCCAATAATGCTCTCCCCGTTCACCTTCACTATTCGGTCTCCTATAAAAGAGAGGAAACGAAAAGGTCTTACAACCAACTCGCAGGCCTCAATAAACGAGTCTGATGCTCAGTTACAATCAAACGGCACCTGTGCAGAGACCGGCTCCGTGGGCTGGTCCTCCCTCCCTAACCTGCTTCACGAAGATGGTGTCCATGGGCTCCAGCCTGTTTCGTGGTCGCCCTGTCGAGAAGAAGAAGAAGAAAAATAATGAATTAATAAATAGTGTCACCAACAGATCTGAGCACAATTTTAAAACGTTTCTCAAGCATGAAGAAATAAATAGCACACATTAGAAAGAAATAAACTGTTCATATAATTATCCCAAACGGTTTGGTGTCCATTAAAATACAAAAGAATCAAGTCCACTGCTAGGTCAGCGTCCAAAAGTGTATTACTTTTTGCATCATTAGTTGAAATCTTACAGATCCAGCAAAAAAAAATTAATTTTTTTTAAAAACGATCGATATTTGGGAAACAAGGGAAATACTGATTTCAACGTACTTAATTTGTATTATTAAATAATACACTAACAATGCAGAGATGCCAGTAAACATACAAAACAGAAATAAACGTAAAGGCATGAATACAGACAGGCAGGAGAAACAGGCCTAAAGTGAGGCTCAATTCTTCCCACGAGAGAATCTCACTTCCCAGAGTCCGTCCAATCAATTTTCCAGCTCAGAGACGACGCGCCAGCGACAGCAGAGCGGTTCTAGCGGCCCCCCGTGTGGTTACCAAACTTCCTGCCATATTCAGAGCGTAACTTCTGACACCGCGGCCTGCTCTTGAGCCAACAGCACCTCATCGACACCGCCGGCGCTCGAAACGTGAGCAGAATCCCAAGCGCCGCTCGGACAAGAGACCATTCAGGTGCTGTTTACTGTATTTGAACTGGCCCAGCAAGCAAGGGGAGTGGGAGAGAATCACAAGTGGGTGATGATAAGATTTTTAAACTTAACAGCATGTGCACCATCACCGATAACTCCGTTTCTTGCGACGCTTCCTCCCGGAGGATCTTTAAAACTCTTTAAAGCTTTATGGCAATGTTTTAAGGAACATTGCCACAAAGTCACAAAGTTTCCATATCTGCTCTAAAGTGCTCTTAAACGTAGCCCCGCCCACTCTGCGTTTCAGCGTTTCAGGCTCCGGGCAGACGAAGAGCTTCGTTTGCGTATTTCGGTATCAGAGGTAGTAACACAACGGCCGAAGAATAAAACCGTGTGACTACGGCCGATTAATTAAACCCACAGAGAGAAAACGTGAATTGCCATTTGAAAAACTGTAATCCAAAAGTTTTACGTGAGCACATGCAGACACCCATTACTCATCTCTGACTCACTGCCCGGCCCTGCGGACGGTTTCTTTTGAACGTGCGCGCATGTCTGTTAAAAACGATCCAGAACCTGGAAAATTAATAAAGGAGGAACCGAAAAGAAAAGAAAAATGAAAAGTGCTGAGAACTAGCGCACTTCAGCAACTTCAAGGTGTCCTCGGTAACTTCGGTTCATTTTATATGAAGGGGACGTTAATCAGGAGTCGAGTGAGTGATGAAGCAGATATCCAGCAGAGGGCAACATTGAACCGTCTGTAAAGACGGCAGGTCGAAGCGTTCATGGTACATTTCTTCTTCTCCAGTAAAAGAAGCGCACGAGTGTCAGAGCCAAGATGACCTCTCCAACCTTAAAGGCAACAACTGTTCTAATCCGAATAAGCTTAAACAGCAGCTACTCGCTTTAATCGGCCGTTTAGTTACAAAGCAATGCTTTTGACTATCTGGACGAAAGTATTGGGACAGAATGTGTGTGTTTAAGCCACACAGGTCACCACATGTATATAAAAACCAAACACCTGGACATGCAGTCAAGCTTTAAAAGACTTTTAATGGAGCTTAGTTCTGTCAGAGGCAACAAGTCAGGTCATGAACTCTCTTCCTTATTAGATCTTCCACGGACCGTCCCACCTAAAACCTCAGCACGAAAGCTGCGTCGGGAGCTTCCTGAAACGGGTGCCCCGACGCGAGCAGCTGCCTCACATCACGTCACCACTATGGATCTTTGAATGGGATGACAAAAGTTCCTCGAGCTGTAAGGGCCACATATTTCAGTGCTACAAGTGACACAAATAAAGTTTGGCCCTTTCTGGTTTGCAGTTTCCTAAATTAAAGGGAGTCGACAGAAATGAAGCTCTGTAGATGGAGGTTCATTAAAAGGTTTTCAGCTGATAGTATAACCGATGGAGTCCGTGTGGCCTCGTGAAGCCTTGGTCAGCGGTAGCAGCAAACATGGACGCATATAAATTAATCTATTATTATTATTATTATATGCCAAATTAGTCCTGTTTCACAGGATTTAGCCCAGTGCGATGTGTATAACGTTGATGAAAAAACATTGTGCTCAAATTTCTGTGGTTCTTCCTTCTCATCGGATGTCCCAAGATAAATCTATCCAGCAAACAAACGTCAAATAAACATATCTGAGCGGGCAAATTTCTTGAAGCATTGAGACGATACGCTTTGCCGAACTGCTAAAGCCGTTTCAGCCCTTGCTGCCTCTTTACTGAGGCACAACGGCGAGCAGCCAATCAGAAAAAAGCTCATTAAAATGTCTTGAAGCCCAAAGGAAAAAAAGTGAGCAGCCAATCAGAAAAAAACCCTTTTAAATATTTCAAAAGCATCAAAGGAAACTCCTGTTTAACGCTGTGGGTTAAAGAGAAGTTGGAAAGCGGTGAAGCGCCTGTAAATGCACAAACATAAGCGAACCTCATACAGAAATAAAAAGAAAGGAAACAGAAGAAAGGGGGGGTATGGGCCCTTTAATTTGACTAATGTAAGCCTATGACATTCCAGCGCCGTTTCTGTCGCAGTCATGGACGCTGAACAATAGGATTTGCTCTCATTCTTCCCGACCTGAGTTTACCTCCGCGTCAGCAAACTCCGAACCGACCCGCACACAACTCGCGCTGGGACGCGACAACCTCGTATTAATCCTCGTATAAAGCTAGCGGTGAATACTTTTAGATTCATTTTAAGCTCTTGGGTGGTCAGTGCAGTGCAAATGTGGCTTGATAGTGTAAAACTGGCACGACGCTGAACCCTAACCGTTCTAGATGTTCTGGAAAAGTTGTTCTGCTGTCTTTTTTTAAGAAGACCCCTTTTATTGAAAGAGGGATTTTACAGTTAAAAGCACTTTCCTGAGGAGTTTTATTTCGGTGGTGAAGGAGCTCAGAGAATGACAACCGCCTTGGCTGATTCCAGAAAGAGGAACGGGTTCTGGATTCAAAGACTTCTAATCGGAACCCCTTATCCCGCTTCATTACAGCCCAGACTCAAAACACACAAACAACCCCCGGAACCGGACATCACAACTATTAACAGATAATAACTACAGCTCCATCACTCCTTCTGCAGAAAAGGGAACGATTTTTCTTTTCAAAAAGATTGCTTTGCCTTTGTGCTGTTCTTTCCACTTTTCTTTGATCCAACGTTGTGGTGCAAAGACACACATTTTCATTTCTGATCTGACTGCACAGAAATGTGTCATCTACAAACCTAATCGAAGTTAGGGTGCGCCCAGATGCCAATTTTTAACTGAAAAGAACGGGGGTTACGTCGGACAGTTTCTAGGGTCATTTCTTTCATTTCTGTGAGCAGCGTCAAAAACATTTAACATCTAGAAAGTTCAAAAGAATCGTTACAAACGTAGCGAGATTTTACTTATTAAAAAAGGGGAACATTTTTCTGCTTAAATGAAACATCAGTTCAAAAGTTCACGAATTGGAGAGAGGGAGAGAGAGAGAGAGAGAGAGAGAGAGAGAGAGAGAGAGAGAGAGAGAGAATCTGGCGGTTATGTCTGGCAGCCTCTCAGACAGTTGCAGTCTGTGCAGGCGGCCGTGTCACGAGAAGCATCAGAGACGGAGGCGAATAAAGAGCCTGTCACAGACTGTGGGAAGCGCTGGACTGTTTTGGACTGAGCTCGAGGACAAAGGGAAACAACACTCCCGCCGATTAAAGGGCCCAGATCACCTTCGTTCTATTTCAAAGTCAAGTTTTTAAAATGTAAACCCTTCAAAGCAAATTTCAAACAAATGAAATGAAAGTCAAAGGCAACACATGAATGTGAATGAAAGCTGAAAGGTAAAAACGCAGGTGGTGAAGGAGTGTGAAGCGTGGAAGAGAGGTGAAGAGAGTGCGGGCGGGCTGGAAGAGCGAGGGGAGCTCACAGGACGTTAGTGAGACCAGCTACAAGACGGTGGAGCTGGGGGTGTCAGAGTTAAAGATGCTGAGATTTTTATCAGTGGGGACGAGGATGGACGAAACTAGGAAGGAGTAAATTAGTACAGCTCAGGCTGGACGGTTTGGGGACAAAGTCAGAAAAGCAAGACTACGTTTGGACGTGTCCAGAGGAGAGACGAGGAGCAGATCAGGAGAAGGATGTTGAGGATGGAGCTGCCAGGAAAGAGGAGAAGAGGAAGGACAAAGAGGAGGTTCATGGATGTGGTGAGAGAGGACACGCGGGTGTGAAAGAGGAAGATGTAATGGACAGGAGGACATGGAGACAGAAGATCCACTGTGGAGAGCCCTCAGGGAGGGCCAAAGAGGAAGAAATTGAAAAACAAACTGACACGGGTTTCGGATTTGTTGTTTACATGCCTCCACCAGCACGGCGCTTTATCACTTCCTTATCCGTGCAAGCTCAGTCTTGTTTTAAGTAGCCAATCAGAACAGAGACTGACAGATTTCCATGTTTTAAAACACAGCTTGTTCTAAAAGGATCAAGAGAGAGAAAATCCTGAAATGTTCCATTTTGTGACAAATATTTTGGTCCACTAAACTCCACAAAAAAGGTTCCCTGGGGGAAAAAAGAGAAGGGATACGAGCCATTAATTTTATATAAAGGATATTAATTCGTATTATTAATTAGTTTGGTTCACAAGTGTGGAATTAAATCATGAGTCACACTAAACCACCAGGGATCACAAACACACACCGAAAATGGAAACTGATTTTACAGCTTCTTTTTTTTTTTTTTTTTTTTTTTTTTGCTTAACTTAAGACTCAAAACCGCCTCAATCCTGGATTTGGTCGAACAATATTTGGTTTTAATTCGAAATCGCAGTTTGAACGACAAATTTCAAATCGCAATTTTCCAATGTTAAATTCTATCCTACATTATCCAAAAATAAAGTTCTAACAATAATAAAATGTAACAATGTAGATCTGAACTAGTGGTCCAAAAAAATAATATAGAAAAAAGGGCCTACTTGAAAAACAAAAGTAAAAGGACATAAATGACTGATCGATTATAACAAAAAAAAAAAAACACTGAAATTTCTCTCAAATTGTCCAGTCAGCACAAACGCATCCTGCCAACTGGAGGAAAGTGGAGACTTTTCTGGAAAGAGTTTTTTTTGGCAATCAAATGCAGCAAAAAAATTTTCTCCTCTCATTTACAAACAATACAAAGCGAAATAAAAAGATAAATGAAGCGTCACCGGCTTTGATCCACAACCAGGTAAAAAAGGAATAAACTGCAGACTGAAGGAACGACGGACGTCCACTAGTCTTAAATAGTAAGGCTTCAGTGAAGCTGCCCCACATTGACCTGATCGTATCCTTCTTAGATGGAGTGACCCGTGCCGGTACAGTGACCTGCACAGACCTGTGATAGTGGCAGAGATAAGACTGGAGGAACCAATCAGCTCACCTCGGTGGTCGTTGTCTTCATCCTAGAATTAAAAGAGAACAAAAACATCAGAAAACCTCTTATCTTGGAGATAAAAAGTCACATTTTTCAGGTTCTCGACCAAAAAAAAAAAAATGAAGCCTCTAACAATAAAAATGTGACAACAATGCAGCTTGAACATGACGGCCTCTTGGAAATCCCCAGGAATTGAAGCAAAGTGACTGATGAAATTTTCCCATGAAGCCTCAACACCCAACCCTGAGAGCAAAACTGAAACTATGACATAGTGGAGAGATTGCGGCCTTTTTATGTTGTATAATCACCTGCGCTGTGGATTTGTAATCGGTCGTGAGGACGATGACACAAAGGGGAGCCACTTCCTTTTAAACTCAAGGTTGATTTTCAGTTTTAAGACCAGCATTTCACTTCGCATTTAAAACTCTTCTATTGATCAGGCCTTGACATTTGACCTAATTCGTCTCCTCAATTTATCAGCTAACCTGATGCTACCGCTGGGACACTGGGAGGTCGAAGACGAGCGTGTGCGTCCTCTGAGGCTGGAGGAGAAGACGGAGAGGCTCCCGAGAGACGTACCTTAAAGGAAGAGTGTACCGCGGACTCTGGCGGGTAGACGATGAAGTGGCGCAGAGTGAACCCGAAACCCATCGGGGTTCGGCGCAGGCGCAGCGTTTTCGGGCCCGGCCAGGAGAAAGGCTCTTCTTCGAGCTGGAACAGGGAAGCTGAAGATTTGTTCTGGTCCGCCCCATCCTGGGGACAGAGAAAAAGCAGAAGACATCAGCAGACGGACCAAGATAGGGTTTATATCAAAGCAGACAAAACAGAGAAGCTACGATCTCCAAACCTGGCTGTTTGTAAAATCTGGGAACAGCTGCCACATGCAGCTCAAAAGGTACCACGAGGTTTCCTTAAAACCACTTTACAGCATGTTTTCCACAAAGCAGGCACAAAACAAGACGTTTACATCTGAGCTGCCATAAACAAACAACATGGTTTCTTGTTGACACAGCTTCTGTCAGCCCTGTTAATCGTACCTCAGCAGACGATCATACAGTCCCGATCAAAAGTTTAAGACCACTTGACAAATGGCAAAAAATCATAAGTTGCATGGTTGGATCTTAACAAGGTTCCAAGTAGAGCTTCAACATGCTACAAGAAGAAATTGGAGAGAGACCAAACAGCCTGTTTCAGTATAAGCGTTGTTTTCAATAAATTTCATGCTCAAAGAAATGTTTTCTCTCACTCCCATTTCTTCTTGTAGCATGTTGAAGCTCTACTTGGAACCTTGTTAAGATCCAACCATGCAATTTATGATTTTTGCCCTGTGTCAAGTGGTCTGGTTCTTTCCCATTGCAACATTTAGAAATAGCCATTTTTAAATGGTCAATTTATTGCCAAAATGCTTTCTTTTCTTCTTAATATGACTACAGATTTTCTTTTCCACTTCTAGATGTGGGAGAACATGGGCGTCAAACCACAACCCCACAGAAGTTCACTTGTAAGCGCTAGAGGGGAAATTCAGTTCTGTTTAGTAAAAAAATAAAAATAAAAAGAATAAAACAGAAAACTAACAAATCCAGCAGCACTACAGACTGGGAATCTGATCGTTAGACTTGGCGTATCAAAGGATGGATAATGGGCTTCTGCTCGCAGAGAACGGGTAGGTTAAATGAGTAAGGGAGGGGGGGAAAAAAAACAAATGAATCCCATCCAAACTAATCCACTGGCTGCCCAAATCAAATTCAGGTCACTTATTCTTGCTCGCAGAGAGACTTCTGACCCAGTCAACCCATCGGGCAATGTGACGATACGTCTCGTTTTGTCATCAATTACGATCGCAATATTCTTTTCCATCATCGGTCGTCTGAAAACTCCCCGACGTCATGTTTCCTTCCCAGAATTAGTCCCGTGTGTGAAACCGACAGTACTGCATTTAGGTGGCACCAACTGTACTATTCATGCACATCGCGTGAAGCTTCCAGATGACATTTTTCACCCCCTCACACGCGCTACCAGAACTCTTCAACAAGGGTCTAAACTCATCTTCAAGGACGTCATTACCACAAGGAAACTCCGTCCAGACTGATCTCGCTTCTCTGATGCTAGAATAAGCCACTGCCTGCTATTGGAGCACCTGTAAATCTTTCAAAAAAACTCCAAGACGCACCTCCGAACAACTTAAACAGCCTACAGTGTTTCTCCGCAATTTATTTGTGACGGGTAGACACAGTATCGACGGGAACCGCCACGTTGTTATTTTTTGCTATTTATACTGGCACTAATTTGCTCAGACTCCGAAACAAAACACATAGGACGTTCAGTTTTGGGGACAAAAGCCTTAATAAATTATCGGCAAGGACATAATCCTAAATTTAATCTAATCAAAGTAAACTGCTGGGCAGCTGAGGTTAGCCTGCTGTGCATGGCAGCGAGTGAATATTGCGAACTGCATTTTGTAGATCTTTGCCAAAATACCATCACGACCAACTTTCCCGTTGAGAAGGGCTGTAGGAGGACGTCCGCAAACCTATCCTGAATCAGCACAATCATACACTGGGATACGCTGAATGTTTCTTTCCTGTGAGTTAACAACTTTAACCTTTCTTTAACTTCTTTCGCTTCATTCCTTTGTGTTCAGAAAGTGTTTCCGATATGATTAATCGCAAACGAGGACAGCATGTCCCCGTTCTTTCCTCTGCTGATATGACCCAGAGCATTGTATTCACAAGTCTTAAACTTTCCGCTGGTCTTCCGACACCACTTTTCCAGGGTGACTCAGGAGTGCAGGAGTGGTCGTCGCACTATTAACAGGGTATTTATAGCCTCGCACCTCTGCAGCTTTCACGCCCTTCCCTTTACGACCCAGTCTCCACCGCAACACAAATGGGAGCGCCCTGCCCGACGGAGAGCACTTCTCGTCTCATTAAACACCCGCGATGTCTCGAGCTTCCTTTATTGGTCCGTTAACGTCAGCGCTGCACAGATCGTTTGTTTACAGAGGGGGGAGAACGGGTCCAGAGTACTACAAACATCGTTCATGTACAGTTTCCTTCTCAGGGAACGGTCAGCGTTTCGCTGGTCATTTCATAACAAGTTTTATTTATTCAGCACCTCTCTCACTCCCAAAAGTTGCTGATTTATTTATATTAACGAGACACATGCAGGGGAATAAATGAAAGCCTAAAATAATAACGTGATGTCCGTTAACGTGTTTAAAGGGCTTTGACTTTCTACGGTGAAGTAGTTTGGGACTTGTGAATGGACAAACAGTTCGGTTTTATTTGACCTTTGTTATTAAGGTGGGGTTTTATGTTTGCTTTTTAGGAAGGAGGAGGCTGGAACTAGCAATTAAAGTGAGAACAATTCTAAATTAGGAAAAACGAACCCTTTGATTGAAGTTCCTATGATTAAACTACATTTGATTATTTTCACTTCTGATGAGGCTGGACATTTCAATCCTTCTCGATCCACTGGTGATATAGAAAAATACTGTGATTATGAAAACTCTTAATAAAAGTACATTCAAAAGGCGCTGACTGTTTGCTCGAAACCTCGAAACCTGAACGAGTTTGGCGACACTCCAAATTTAGCTGCTGAACAAAAAAGGGTTTAGTTTTCTTTTTCTTTAGTTTTTTAATAAAGAGACCAGGTGCACAAAACTACTCACCGCCTGGCAGGTCAAAGGTCATCTACTTTCAACACAAGCAACCGTTTATAGCCAAAAATTCAGCTGCATCGCTGAGCCGAGGCAAAACTTCTGTCGTAAAAGTCACAAAGGAGGCCTCGCGAAGCCTTTCATGACTTATTGATGAGGTCAGCGTTGGCAGGAAAACGTGTGGAAGAAAAATTCGCCCCAGGCCAATCTGCTGCGATGGGCTGTGGAGCCTCTTTCATTTCAGCCACCGAACCGAATTGAGCTTCAACGTGGGAGAAGAAAGAAATCGGACCGAACCACCTTTCACGGCACGATGGGCTCTTTAAGATGGAGCTCGGCTCGCGCTGCCAGGCGAAGTTTACACGAACCTGACGCCGATTTGAAGTTTGATCAAGGCTCATCGATCGTTGTGAGTAGCTGATCTGGAGACGGGTGTTGAAAGGGTCCAGAGTTTTAAACCGGAAGCACAGGTTTCGTGACGCGACTGACCCACATTTTAAACAAGGCCCAAATGTTACCGGTTTCGTGAGACATCTCGAAGCCTTACTTTAGAATTTAGATGACGACACCGGTTTAGAGCTGAACCAAGGTAGACCTTGAATAAGTGCAATTTCATTTATACCCCACATCATAAGCGACATCGAATGGGGGTTATTAATAGTAGTAGTCTTATATATTATTAACAATGCAAAGCTGCGAAATCTGCAAATTAAACATAGTACTTAAGTCAGATTTTTTTGTTGAGGGAAAAAGTGAAATTTCATCATTTTTAATACATTTTCAAACATTAATTCTTCCAAAAATATTTGAGTTTATTTGTAATGAAGACATGATTTAAAAATGACAATTCCACGAAAGAAATACCCTAAACTGTTCGGCCCTGAAGCGGATCTGTAAACATTATACTGGCTGTGAAATTTGATGTTTGATGACAATAAGACCATATTTTCACATCGACCCTTTAAAATCCTGCTTTATTCTTTGTGATAAATTGTTGCCGGGTTGAACATGTGAACTATATTAACCCGATTCACCCATACAGGTCACCCAGAGCTGTGATTGGTCTGGCTGCTCACAGCACACGGCACTGTGATTGGTTGAAGTGCTTCTTTGCATTTTGCAGCCTCAAACATTCTGATTTACAAACGTTCTGCAGGCGGCAGCGCCTGATTCGCTACAAAGAAAAACTTTTTAAAAAGGCAAGAAAAGCATCTGAAATTACACTTTATAATCAAAGTCAATAATAACAGCAGCTAGAAAAAAAAAATTTCAATGAAATGCGTTTTGAAAGTGTTTCCCTTGTTCTTCTGCATCAATCTGCTCAAAAAAGCTCCAACAAACTGAACAGCAGTTCAAAATAAATAATAAAATAATGCCGGCTGAGCTTGTCAAAGAATTTTTACAAATGTTAGCATTGTTCCTCTCATTTTTCTTAGACTTTGTTTTCTTTAAAAAAAAGCACAAAACATTTTTCCGAAATTTGTTCAAATTAACCATCAATAGATGAAGACGGGGCAAATTTTTTAAAATGAAAAATTCACTTTTTTTTTTTGCACAAACTGGGCATTTCTATGGTTTTATTCATCAGAAACGTCACATGGTCTGAATTTAATGATGAACCCAATAACTCGCTTTGATAGTTATGGTTTGATGAATATCTTCAGAGAACATGTGGAACAAAAACAAAAACACAGAACTGCAGATCAATGCAGACAGGGACCAACTCTTCAGCAGAAGGAATGAAATAAACAAATGATAGCATATCTAGAAAGCGCCCCATCAGATGAAAGTCAGAGTTCAGAGTGGAAGCAAAAGAAACAGATCAGCTGTCGGCAGGAACTTCATGCTCGTGTTTACGTAGGTGTGTTTACGTGAGATTTGCTTCCTCCACGTTACACTGTTTACACAACAAACGACAACGCAGCCCTCATGCAAAGCAGACGGGCACCTCCCCCGCCCAGCCAACACACACACACACACACACACGGCTGAACACTTTGCATACACTCGTGGGCATAAAAAGGACGCAAGCGCCAAGATTTGTGGCTTCAACAGGTCGCAGTTCACTCACCCATCAGCACCTGGATTCGAATTAGAACCACAACAGCTTTATTGATCCGGGGGAAAAGGTTTAACATCTATTAATAGATCGGAAGGTCGCGGGTTCGATTCCCTTACCAGTAGACTGCCCTGAGGTACCCTCGAGCAAGTTACCGTCCCCGTCACCGCTCCCCAGGTGCTTTCGATAGCTGCCCCCTGTGCAAACGTGTGGGTAAAATGCCGAGGTGTAATTTCGTCGTGGTTCACAAGAATAGTCACTTTCACTTTCAAATTAGAGACAAGGAAAGTTAGATGAATAAACAGCTTACCGCAAAAACTCCTTAAAACGATCTCAGTTTTGGGGTTAAAAGTTTGTGCCATTTGTAAACATCTGGCAACAGATACAAGGTCGTTTCTTTCTGCTTCCGTTTTGCCAAAATCTTGGTGAATTCTCTCGGAAAAAACAGGGTTCCTTTAATCTCCATCGGCAGCATCTGGCCTCAATAATTTCGTTCACTTTTCTTTCCAGAAAAGGAGTTAATTGCCGCATTTTCTCGTGTATGTGTCGCACAGATTTGTACCTAAATCCACTCTAAAAATGGGGGTGCGACCTGTACACGGGGAATCAATCTGCGATTTATACACGGGGGTTTTCTTCAGCGATGGACACGTCAGCATAGAGACCAGCAAATGTTTACATTTCCAGGCAATTATCCCTGAATACGCGTTTTTGGTGCTTTCCTGTCAAGTAAAATACACAGTACTACATGAACCTGTAAAAATCTGAAAGTGTAATCACAAATTTCAATCCAGGAAATTAACACGCCGCCGTTTTGAATACCTAAACTGGTGACCGCGTACGGAGCAACTCCATACATTGTACCGTAAAGCCCAGTGTTTGAGTTGTGATATAGACAGTCATGTTCAATGTCTTCTATCGGCGCCAAGAGAAAGAGGCCGTCCTCTGATGCAGGTTTTAAGCTGAAGGTATTGAGATCTGCGAAAGAAAATGGAAACAGAGCGGATCTCAAATGTCAAGACATTTTGGACCAAATTTCAATGCCAAATCACAGGTGCGACTTTACACGAGTAAATGATCACTGTTAACGAGGCAGTATCGTGCAAAAGCCGGTTATTTCTCAAGCTGAATAAGAGAAAAATTCAGCAGGAAGGCAAACAATCCTTTGCATAAAAAAGCTCAGCTAACCAACCAAACCCCTACCCAACAACCAGCTTCTAGAAAAGAAATGCAAATACTAGCCCAAAGTACTCAAGGGTTCTGTTTAAACACTGAAACAAAAGAGCAGATAAAACCACCTGCATTGTTTCTTCTTCAAACAGCTGCAAGTCCACCTTAAGGGCATCAGCGTATCAACAAGGAGTGCTTAAAACAATTGTGTAACATTAAAGCTTCATGACCTTTCCTCAACAAATTCTCTCTTTTTTTTTTTAAACCTTCCTGACTATTTTAATTTCGTATTATTAGGAAAGATCATAAACTCTTCCGTGGTTAGAAAGAAACAAAATATGATCCGTGTTTGAGATACGGAAGCGAACTGGGAGAAAAAGTAAAACAATTTTTTTTTTCAACGCTTCTTTAAGCTACAATACGAAATATCTCTCTCAGATCATTATCTGAAGGTGCTTTTCCACACCCAGATACCTGTTCCTGACTATTCCAGCTGAAGAACCCTGAAGTTTACAGCCCGCTACACTGTTGACGTTCCATGCATGCGGGCTCTACGCATATCAACTGGGAAAGAACTGACAACACAAAATATTTATTAAAGTTCTTTAACCTCTTACTATACCAGGAGGGACTCTCCAACAAATGTTAGTTTGTTCTGAACGCAATGACTTTTCTTAACAAGGACAAACTGAAGAACTTTGTTCACTTTTTAAAAATACTCAAAGGCATTCAATGAGCACCAGTATTTCCCAAAAATGGAATTAAGACTCGGCAACACCAACAACAAAACACTACCGTTCTGAAACGCCAAAAAGGAATCGTTTTAAGGTTGAACTATTCACAACATGAATATTCCGACTTCCTCTTTTGTTTAGAAGCACTTTTCACTAATGGCTGTTATAAGAGAAAGTGCTTGACTCCTGCAAATTTCACTCTCTTTCACTTTTAGTTTGTGTTTTTCATCAGCAAGAGCTCCTCAGATCTCCTTTAAACGTCTCACGCAGGTGGAAATCGCGCAGCTGCGTCTCTCGGGCTGTTTAGATTTGACGTTTCCAGTGTAACTTTGTAGATTGGCACAGTCTATCTGCAGATCAGCTACTTTTCTTGGCTAAATAAATAAAATAAATAAATAAACACACCTTGTTTATCCATTTTTGCATCACTATCATTTCAGAATCTATAAATATTTAGTTTGTGAGGCTTTAAAACTAATATGCAACTGACAACTGCGCTTCCTGTTCAGCAGTGCAGGATGAAACACCCCTAGCTGGATGAATAATTAATGCTGAAGTCGTGTGGGCCAAATACACAGATATATTGATATATAGTACAAGTACTGGGTTTTTATGACCCCACAAAAATCTACATTCGTCAACTTCATTTCCACGATGGCTGTTTTTTGTTTACGTACTACATTGACATCGTATTTGAACAGGTATTATGCAAAAATGCGTTTTCAATGATACAGAAGCCTCGAAAAAACATTTAAAAGCCAGATATTCATTGGGTCTTCTGTGATTTGCACCCCTAATGTCGCAGTTAACAAACGCTCACATTTCAGCAGTTCATTAGATACGGCTTGGTCTGTATTTGACGTTTAAGAAGCCGGCTGTGCAGCTGAAGAGCGTTGAGTGCCAGTAATACGCTGGCAGCCCCTTAAAGCCGCCCAAAGGAGGTGTTTAAATATAGCAATGCTTTAGTTCTAAGCCGAGGAGTTTCATGCATCTTTTAGAAGCATTCCCGCGAACGAAACACTTTCGGAGATAAACACAATGCTAGGCCAGGGGCTCCTTTAAGATTAAAAAGAGAAGTATGAGCCTGCGGTTTGCAATCCGAACATTTTCTCATGAAAGCTCGAGCTCCTCTTTGGACATTGGTGGCTCCGAACGTCATGTGGCATTTCCAGCTAGTCCACGTCCACCACCACATTCTGCACACGTCCAAGACCGTCCGTTTAACACACAACACGTGCCCGCAAGGTCCCACTCACGGGAAGACAGAAGCTACAAACGCGTGATACGGTTCAAGATCCAGCGTTCATACTTTTTCATTTTTATATTCCCAAACATGAACTTTAAATAGCACGGCAAACACTGACCACTAAACAAATATGTGCCTTGACTTGAAATTATACATTTCGATGCTTTTTCAACCTTCAAAATAACCTAAACAATCTTTTTAACCATTACCGTTAAAAAAAAAAAAGAAATTTGACTACATTTTCTTTGTAATTGAGAGTCTGCGATGCAAGTCCTCAAGAGTTGGACTGAAAGTGGTGGAATCGGGAGTCTCCAACACAAACATGGCCGTTTAATTTCCATCCATCAACCAGAGTGTTTATATAGAGTGTTAACTGTTGATCTGAACTGCAGTTTTTTGTGGGACTATTTTATCTCCCAACACCACACGCATCCATCCACCACAATTGGGCGCATATATATATATATATATATAATTATTATTATAATATATAATTATTATTATAATATATCATTATAATTATAATAATAATATATAATAATATATATACACACACACACTTATATAGATCTCTCTCAATCCACCAACAATGAACACAGCTGTTTTTTTTGTAAAAATAGATCATTTTGCACCATACGCTACACATATTCTAGCTATTTAATTATGCAAAAAAAAAAAAAAAAAAAGTCAGAATTCTCCAAGCGTTGGTGCTCATCAAAAGTGCTAAAACTCCACCGCTGCGTGCCATTAATAGACGTATAGACATTATCTCGTGTTTCGCAGCTCCACACATTCAGGATACACAGCAAACCTGTAAATAATTCATTACTAGAGCACTGACGCATCTGGACAACGGGTGGGTTTAGTCCATTCCCCTAGATGGTTTCCATGAGACACGGCGGAGATCAGAAGCTGAGCTCCCCCACGTCCTCCAGGCTCGCCGTGAGGAATTTTAATAAGGGTTAAGAAGATTGAGCGCTCCCTGCTTTGCTCCTGCCGAAATGTTGCGTAACAGTGCGCCTCATCGCTGAGCGAAGTTACGCAAGTGGCTCCCAAAAAACGAGCGCGACTAAAAGATCCAGCCCGGGCCTTGAAAGCGAAGCTCAGATGACGTAACGAGCGGCGACTGAGATGGACGTGCAGAGTGACAGAATGATCAATCAAGTGTTGAACACAACAAACGGGCATCAACGTATTGATCAGAATTGCCAAAAAAGTTTACAACATCGCGAAAAATAAACACGAGTCCGTGTTATAGAATGGCCAATTTATGTAGTAGTCGATCCATCAGAAGTCAGATTCAAGTAAAATTCAGTAGCCCAACACGACACTACATCCTTTTTGTAATTAAATCCCTAAATAGCACTTTAACTATATCAAATTAATGTGTCCTTTAAAAAGCAACAAAATGTGTCACGTGAAATTTTGACCATTTTCTCTCTTCCTGCCTGAAAATTAAACAGCCATATTCAGTTCTTGTACCCCGTCGGATATGCAAATGGCCTCTGCTGCGATTGTTCGATTCAGTCGGGGTTAAGCGTCCCGTAAAGCAGCGTTAGTGGGCGGGGCTAAACGGCTGTAGGCCAAATGGGTAAACGTATTATCTTTTATTATCGTATTATCTAAAAACAATGGATTCAGAACAGGTTCTTTTGTAGATTTGGCACGTTTTGAACGTGTAACAATGTTTACGCTCAGTCACACCCGTTTTAAAAACGGGTCCTTTAAACCCCATCTGGCCTCAATATAAGGCACTTAGTCTACTCTATTGAATTGAGGATGCATTTTTCCTTCCAGACAAGGAGTTAATCACATGATCAGTGGTAACAAGGCACAGAGAAATGTGAGGCGAGGAGACTCGTAATGAGGACCAGGACCTGAGAGCTGGGAATGCCGGAGCCACAAATGAGATTTCACAGACTAAAAGCAGCATCTGGGCAGAATGTGTGGAGGAAAGTCCTGCAAAGCAAATACAGGAGAGAAAGCAGATTGACACCCTCACAATCACGATATTTATTTACACCATATCCGATCTGTCTTCTGATTGGTTGCACTTCTTTCAGAAAAGCAGACCGCGCTGAAAAAGATTGGACATGGCGCATTTATGGAAAATGTTTACGTGGCTTCCATGAGGTCGCAAAATTAGATGCAGACCTTGTCTTTCTTCGGTTTCCATAAACAGACAAGGTGGACTGAAGGATATTTTTCAAAACATGGTGTTTACTAATAATAAGACTAGTTAAAAAAATAAATAGCTGAAGATATTCCACTTTTATTTTTAATATACGGACTTAACGATACAGATAAAATATCAGTATTCCCAATTTTCCTGTCAAATATAGCGACTGCGAAGCCTTTCAATTTGTTAAAAGACCTTTTATTCATTCCCAGAATTAAAAATGTTAGAAGTTTCAATTCAGGCCAGCCAATCAGAAAAGGGAATCTACACACATCAGTCTTACATGAAACATGACAAACAGGGATAAACCCAAGTTGGAAAACTGTCATGTAAGAATGAACTGCGATGGAGAACGGGAACAGACTATTGTTTTGGGCTCAAGAACAAGAATTACCTTAACAAAAAGAAAGATATACCGTAAAAAAAAAAAAAAAAAAATCCAACCTGTGTCTATCATTTCGCTTTTAATTGGAAGAGTTTTGCTGTCCAGACCATCACCAAGCTGTTTCAGTGTCCATAATTATTAAAGCCTGACTTCATCCTCCAGTCTCCAGGTCTGGCCTCGATCCAGACAGTCCTTTTTAAGAAATAACGAGCACTAAATTATATCTGAATATATGCTCAACCTAGTTCAGCGAGGTAAGGAAATAAGAGACTGATCCTGGCCAAACAATTACATTTCAAGACAGATCACTGGTTTAAACTCAATCCGCCTACTTTTAAATTCTCCTGCACTAAACAAAGACCAATGGCCAAACCCATTTATAAGCATGTTTGTTTTTTAAATCTTAAAACACCATTCAGAACAGACTGAATTTACACAGGGATTCAGATTCATTTCCACTGAGGCAGGCGCTACAGAGAAAATACAACCCACTAGAAACTCGCTTGTCGCAATAATGTGCTTTATTGGTTCTTTTTTGATCTCATACCAATACGATACTCATTTTACCTAAACGGCCAGCAGATGAATTACAGTAAACAAAAAACACAGTATGTCTTGAATAAAGCGGTGTAATGACTTACCATCCACTCCACTCGTTCAGTTACATTTTTCCAGTAAACCATTAATGAATCATTAAAAGGGTTCACACTCCTTATTTGTTTAAGCTGATTGCTTGGTCTTTCTTTTAAATCTCAGATTACTTGATTAAATCTCAAAAATCACCACCTGATTAATATTTTCAACAGTGACCGACCTAAACAAACACTTGCTGTGGAAATCCTGTGTTGAATGTCTTGTGTGTCAAAATGTCCAAATTCCTGATGCTTTAAAGACAAATGTGTCTTCACCTACTTTAAACTTTCCTGGTCATCGTTCTCCTGAAATGTATTTCTGAAAGGCTACACATGGTTGCTGTTGCCTGTAAATGCATTTTTCAGGAGAATGATGACAAGGGGGGAAAAAAAAAACAAAACTGGTAACTCAATAATCAAGATAATTGTTAGATTATATCACTCGAATACTAACATAATTCATAGTGACAGACATAAATCAATCAAAACACAACCTAATGTTTGGTCAGTAAAAGCATGACCACTGGCCACCCTAGATTAAATCTCCGGCAATGGGCAGGGATACAAATCTGACCACAGCACAGTGCGGTGATTGTGTTTTCGCCATTGAGCCAGTCACAGACCATCTAGCTCAGTGAAGTAAACAAACACGAGACGTAAACATCCATCCGAGGGCGAGCTGCTTCGAATCCCACAGATTTCGATCTCCTTCCTGTGCTCATTAAATCTTCACCTTGTTTAACTCAGCATGTCGGAAACACATCATCTTTCTTCGTCGCTTCCTTTAAAAGCCAGAATAATTGAGATTGACCTGCTGGTGCCACTGCTCACCTGATTCTTTCAACGAGGGGCATAAAAAGGCCCTGCATGTTAGATTAAAGGTGAGGGAGTGGAGAAATCTCCAGATCCTATAAATAGATGACCTTCAACCCATCACGCAACGCAGGCAGGGGTTTCACAAAGGTCTGCATTTAGATCGCCAGGCTGAAGGGAACAGCCTGGCACACTTCGGCTTTCTCCTTCTTTCAGGCCTTTAGCGAACGTCATGATGGGCACAACCAGCTTTATGCCATCTTAGGCCAAGTGTTTACGTTATTACCCATTAAAATCGAATGAGAGCTGCTTCTAAAGGAACAGCAGGTGCCGGGCAATAACGGCAGGCTTCAGTATATTGTGCTAAACTGTGTTTACAAAAAGCTTTCCTGAGTACACCGTGTGCACAATTATTAGGCAAGTGATATTTTGTGGATTCATTGGAACAAATCCAGCTATTAGTCGATCCAAAATGTTAAAACCCTGAAACCTGAATGTTTTACAAAGGAAATTTGAGTGTGAACATGCTCAGGGGAGGACGCGTGCACAAGTATTATGCTAACACTAACTAAATGAAAAACAAACATCTCGCTTGTTTATTTTCATCTGTTTCGAGTGAGAGTAATAAACAACTCATCCTTCTTTTCAATAACCGTCATACTTTCTTCATCTGTCGATCAACTTTTTGTGCAACAAAACCACAGCCTCCCAGACTCTGTTCAGAGAGGTGGACCGTTTTCCTTCCTCGTAAACCTCCCGTTTAAAAAGGTCCACAGGTTCTCAATAGGGTTTAGGTGAGGAAGGGGGCCATGTCGTTATTCTTTAAGGTCTTTACTGGCCACGCAGTGGAACACTTCCATGTATGCGATGGATCATTGTCCTGCAGAAAAATCATGGTCTACTTGAAAGATGCAGACTTTTTCCTGGACCACTGCTTAAAGAAAGGGTCTTCTAAAAACTGGCAGTAGGTTTGATTTTGAGTCTTCAACCCAAAAAGGTCCAACTAGCTCATCTTTAATAACACCAGCCCAAACCAGTACCCCAACTCTGCCTTGCTGGTGTCTGAGTGCAAGTGGAGATCTGATCCTTTACTGATCCAGCACAAGGACCATCTGGTCCATCAAGAGTCACTCATCTCTTCAGCCCATCACACCTTTAAATCTGTCTGGAGATGTTTCTTGGTCCAGTTTTAACGCTTCAGCTGATGTGTCTTGTTCAGCGGTGGTGGGGTTTCAGTCTTCCTTTCCTTGTCCACGTCTCTGAGCACCTTGCTCTTCTGGACACTCCAGGTAGGTTCAGTTAGGGAACACTGGAGGCCACACCCCCCTCATTACACAAATACACACCACCTGATCTGCTTAAATCCAATCAGCATTCAAATTTATTCAGCCTAGAAATGAAATTAGCATAAATATGACGATATGCTCAAAATACTCACTTCCCTAATAACTGTGCTCACAGTGTGTATGATGTGAACTTGGCAGTCCAGCTGATTTTATATATTCCCAAGTTTTATTTTTTTTTGCATTCCTCGGTATAATAATTATTCATTTTGATTTGTTCACGAAACTCAGCAAAACTAAACATGCTGACAAGTACTGTACATGGTGAAAACATCTTCATGCAACATGACGTTAAAAAAAAGAGACCAAAGTTTAAAAAAATAAGCCTCGACATGAACCACTACTGAGTAAAAGTCAGCAAAATTCAGTCCAATCCATTAAAACAATCGGACACCACTTATCTCCACCACTTCTGGGGCTGGAGTTCACGGAGACTATGTACAGCCCAACAGTTTACAGTATCGAAAATAACCTGGGGTTAAGGGCAAAAACCATCTTAAAAAGTATATTTTTACATTATTTTTTACAATGATAATTGACCGGTCAGTGAGAAATTGCCACAATACATTGTCTCGGGTATCAGCGCGAGTAAAAGGGAAGGTTTAAAGGGCAGTAGTGAGACCAGCTATGATGTATGGCTTGGAGACAGTGGCTCTGGTGAAGACAGGAGGAGCTGGAGGTGTCAGAGTTTTAGACATGGAGATGTTCGTTGGGTGTGACGAGGATGGACAGGATTAGAAATGAGTATATTAGAGGGACAGCTCAGATTGGACGTTTTGGAGACAAAGTTAGAGAAGCAAGGTTGCGTTGGTTTGGACACGTCCAGAGGAGAGACGAAGACGGAGCTGCCAAGAAAGAGGAGAAGAGGAAGACCAAAGAGGAGGTTTATGAACGTGGTGAGAGAGGACATGCAGGTGGTCGATTTGAAGGAGGAAGATGCAGAGGATCGGAAGAAACGGAGACGGATGATCGGCTTTGGCGACCCCTAAACGGGAGCAGCCGAAAGAAGATGATCTCCATTTATAAATAAAACGGATGTGTGGGTAAGGAGAAACGTTGGCCATTAAAAATAACACATCACTTCCCCTTTTGACTACACTAATGTTGCGGCTGTAGTCAAAAATACAGGCTTCGTGCCAAAAGTATGAGAGTCCGAAAGTGTGCCAGAGAATTTCCTTCAAGAGCTTCCAGAGAATTTCATTTCTTGTGCTGCGGAGAAAGAATTTGATTTCTTTTGTCCTGGCTTCCCTCAATAAAGGAGCATAAATCCAAGATCTCCAGGCTGTGAAACTGCACATCTGAAAGATGAGATGCCATTGTCTCTTTAGAAAAAGAGAAGGCAACAACAGATGATGCCAATTTCAACTCAAACAACACAAAAACAAGCTCAGGCATTTTCACAGCAATAGTTTGGACTCAGAAAATGAGTTAGTGGTCACATTTATGAAGAATCCACCCTGGTCAATGTGTACATACAAAGCAGTAAATGTTGGGTTTTCCAACATTTTCTGAGGTTTGTGGGAAGGAATTCCCCCTCGATCGTGCTCCTCTTGGACGAACCTGAACAATCTATAAACTATCCTGCTTTGTTTGATGCCCCAACATCTGCAACAGCATAAAAAAACATGGTACAGCCACACAAACCTACTTTTCAGAAGTACTTCAAGAACTTTAAGAATTTAACCAAGATGAACACCTGACATACAAACCCTTCATAAATTTAATTAGATCAACAGAAAACACTTTTGCATTTCTTCACATTCTGCTTCTAAAGCACTTTCTTGTATGTTTAATGTGTTGTTGATGAGCAGTTCTCCAGATCTTCCTGAAGGACAGTGTTGTTGTCTCTCATTTTCAGTCCAGTCTCTGTACCTGAGCAGTTTGATAGTTCTGCGTCTGAACCTTCAAGCAGAACAAAGCGTCTCACTTGAGACATGAAGCGATGAAGAAACAAGTGCTGATGATTCCAGATGATCAGCCGATTCATTTACTGCTGATGCTGAACGCTGAGTGGTTGGAAGCCCTTTATCTAGAACCTTGGGACACTTTGCAGCCTGGATCACTAAAACATTTGTTCCAGTTTCTTTCTTTAATCTCCTCAATATGACAAAGTTTTTTTTCCTGCTCAGCTTTCTACACAAACAAGGTGATTCCCCAGAAAAAAAAAAAGAAAAAATAAAGGGCTTTTGCACAGTATTGCTTTCAGGACTGAGAGTTTCTCAAAGCAGCAGATCACTTCAAGATTCATCACATCAGAAACAGAGACAGCCTCCTCTGTTTAAGCACAACAGGTGACGGGGGACAGAAAAGGTGGACGTGCGAAGTAGAAACACTGAAGTGCCACCAGGAATTTCTCCCACAGCTAGCGACAGGAAACGTTTAGATATTCACACGAAAACCCGTGTTGCCTGGAAAACCTGGGTCGAACTTACCGAACCCCAAGATCACGAACAGCAAGTTTACGCTGAAATATACCAATTCTGCCAAAATATAAATTACATTTACGGTATTTAGCAGGCGCTCTTATCCAGAGCAACTTCCATGTCCAAATTACAGGGACAGTCCCCCTGGAGACACTCAGGGACCCAGTGGTGGTAGTGCTAGAGGTGGGATTCGAACCGGGGACCTCTTGAGCTATAGGTCCATAGGCAAGTACCCACCACTAGAAAACCGTCACCCCAAAATATATTGGCCATTCAGTGGACAACAATGCTAAATGAATTCTTTTATTTCAAAATCAGAATATGAAAATTCACAAATCCTACATTCTCAGATACCGAGTGGTTCTCAAATACATAAAACACATTACGGCAAATCCTGGCGCCCAAAAGGCCTAGATTTTCTTAACATCATTACATTTTAACTGCAATCCAAACACTGGCGTTAGACAAAGTCGCAGAGATGTTTTGATCAAATGCTTTTCCGACACAACAGAATAAACATGAACGCCGTGTGCCCACCAAAGCAAGATAAACATGGATTTAGGCTTCCTGGGGCTTTAAACCCTGCAGCACAAAGTGATTCATTTGAAAGTTGCGTGCAAGTTTCATTAGTTTGAATGCGCACATCCTATACAACCAACACAGAGCTTGTCTAAAATGACTAATAAATGGCAAACACAACACACATCTTTCCAAACATCACATATTAAACAGGCAGTAGTCAAATAAACTCCAACAAAACCAAGCAGAGGAATATTTCCGAAGCTCTGCTTGAAAGAAAATCTGAAGAACTACCAACCGATACGTCGTCCTTCTTAAGTGCCCTTAAAAAACCTGTCACAGTTTTGTCTCACGGCAGAGAAGAAAGGTGGCCTCACCTCGCAGAGGGGGATTTTAGTGGAATAACTTTCTTCATCCTCTTCGCCCGGGTTCCTCCAGCTCGTGGCCATCATTTCACTTCACGCAGCCGAAGATCTCGTACCGGAGCCGACATCTAGGTGAACGTCCACTTCATCCAAACGGTGAGAAAGTCCAGCCGGAGTTCCTTTAGACGGGAGGGAGGAGGACAGTCACCACACAATCAGCGCGAAAACATTTCAAACCTGAAAGTGTTCAGCTTTTATCAGGTCTTAACCAGGAAAGCCACTGGACACCGAAGCGTGAAAACATCCGAATCAAGATCGCAACTAGCACATATTTGCTTGAAATATCAGCCAGATGTTGAAATTTGACCGACGAACGGTGTAATTACCTCACTCTGGAAGAGCAGAAGGCTCGGGAATGTGTTTTTTGGGAATTCACGGGTTTCCAGAAACAAACAGCAGTGAAGAAACACCGCTGTTAAAGTTTTCATTCGTTACTTGCCCTTCCTAGTAATTCCACACTCATTCATCGCACTGTGTAAAAATCTCTCTCCGCAGGTCCCGACCTTTGCAATTTGACCACCAAAAAAAAAAGGACACAATTACAATTTTGAGATCCAGCGATGATGGAAATAAAATTGTGAACACGAAACACCGAAACTGAAAAAACAGTTCAAAGAAAAACTTTTTTAAAAAGCCAATAAATACGTGACATTTCCTGAGTCAGGAGTTATTGTGGTGAAAACTCAAGATCTCAGCACTGACTAAAATAATCAGGATTATGATTTGTGCCACGATCCTCACTGTAGGTAAACAACACCCATAGCCTTTATGAATTCATACCGCACTTTTACTGATTACGCTGCTCAAAAGTGGAGTACTGGGGGCAGCGGTGGCCTGGCGGTCAGGGAGTTGCCCCGCATCGGAAGATTGTGGGTTCGACTCCCTCTCAAGTAGGTTGCCCTGAGGTACCGTCCCCATCACTGCTGCACGGTGTTTTGTGCATGGGTTAAAAGCAGAGGTGCAATTCCGTTGTGGTTCACTGTGTGCTGTGACCTCGCAATGACGAGGGTTGTCACTTTCACTTAAAAAATCTGTATTATAAAGCACTTTTAGGATTGCACGGTGCAGTTTATTCACTAGTGTTTACATAAATTTGACCAAGTACTTTAAAATCCCCACTTATTGCACATACACACGAAAAACTGCTTTTTGTACAAATTGAATGAACATGCTCTTTAATGATCTGCATTTTCTCCATTTTAGTAAACCATTCTGGACATTAAGAGCAGCTGAACTAACCCACGGTTGTAACTGACTGCTGGGAAACGGTGTCTGGAGTCTCTCCTGTCCAGGTGGATCTACGACACCTGCAGCTTTCTGGACTACAAATCCCATCGGGAAGAGCGCAAACCTGCTTCTCCAGCAGAAGAGCCTCCGCGGCGGCACAAGGCTTCACCAGGGACTCCCTGCTGAGGGCTCGGGCCCGTCACCCCCATAGAAAGACCGGGATGTCTTTAGAGCGGGTCATCGAGGAGGTGCGAAGGGACAGGAGTAAACGAGGAACCAGCGCCAGCACTGTGCGCCGATCAGGTCACATGGGAGAGAAAACCCCACTCAAAACCGCAGAGAATAAAGTTGTTTTCCAACAAAACGCGCCGCGTTCACACGGCCGGGCTCCGAACTGACAGACTCGGTGGGGTCGGGGAGGATTAGATGGGGATAAAGTCACCGAAAGCCGCTGTTTTCGCGGGGAGGCTGCTCCTGTTTTTCCTCGGTTTTCGCCCCGAGTCCTGGGAGAGCGGCTCGCGCGCGCGGCGGGCTAACACCGTTAGCTTCGGAAAACTTCCCGCTGGCGCTTTTAAAGCTCTCCCCGCGGACGGAAAAAGCGACAAAACCCGACTTTTTCGTGTAAACCGTGACGGCCGCGGCTCAGTCCGTCGCCGCCGATTCGTGAACTTGCCAAACAAAGTGTGCGACAAACTCGCGACGAGCCGTTAGCTTAGCATAGGCGCTTTTGTGAGGAAGTCGCTTTTTACCTGTTGGCGGCGGAGCGTCCGTCCGCATAAAAATCACACAAACTCAGAGGGAACCGGGAATTAAAGTCCACCTCCCGGCCGGCGGCGGCGACATGGCTCCGTTGCGCCGCCGTTTCGCTCCGTTTTGTTCCCCTCAGCACCCTAACGGCGAGAAAGTTTTCCGTTCGGCTCGCGCTCGGAGTTGGAGTCGAGTCAGCGGCGCGTGCGGAACAACGCTGGAATTGTGCTGGCGAGTCCTCCGGGAGTCGACTCTCGGCCAAAGGCTCGTTTCAAGCGATTCGGCGAGACCTGCATTGGGAAAGAATCAATGTTTGTTTTTGTGTTTCTCATTTTAACTAAACAGGATAAAAACGCAAAGCAATTTCTCAAACAAGAATTAAACAAATCTAAACAAACCCATTAAAGACATTTTCCAAACAATTATTGTATCTTCATGCATTTTATATTATTGGTTTAAATTCTAGGAAATAAAGTTGTAACTTGTTTGTTTGTTTGTTTGTTAATTTACAGAGAGAGATGCACAGTT